>PVJO010000697.1:0-215734 GCA_004026905.1 Hystrix cristata
AGAGAGAGAGAGAGAGAGAGAGACAGAGCTGAGGGAGGAGAGAGGGAGGGGTGGGAGCCTGCAGAAAGGGAAGGGCGGGGGCTCTCTGGAAGGTGGGCTTCCTGCAGCACGAGCGGGCGGCTGGCGGGGGTGCAGCTCGGGGCGGGGGGCGGGGAGGCGGCGCCGAAGCCTCCCGCCCAGCCTGCGCGCTCCCGGGCCGGCCGCTGCCCGCGCGCGGGGGTCTGCGCGCCCGGCGCCTGCTCCGAGCCTGCGCGCGTGCGACCGGCCAGGAGGGGACGCGCGGGGCGGCGCGGGGCGGGGGTCGGAACCCGCGCGGGGGCCGGTATGTAAATGCGGCCGACGGGCGGCGGGGAGGCGGCGAGGAGCGCTGCGGCCCTCCGCTTTCCCGCCAAGTGCAGCCGGAGGACAGACAGCCGCGCGTGTCCTCGCGCCGCGCCCCGCCCGCCGCCCCGCGCACGCGCACACGCACACGCACACGCACACGCGCGCCCGGCGCGGGACCCGGCGGCCGCCGGCGCGGCGGGAGACAAAGCTGCGGCCGCGAGGTGCAGCCGACGATCGGCGGCCCGGGCGCTGCTGGCTCGCCGCCGAGGGCCGCGTGCGCGCCGCGGCTCGCTCTCGGGGACGCGGGGCGCCGCCGGCCTGTCCGCAGACAAAGCAGTCGGCAGGCCGGGCTCGTCCGGGAAGCTCAGTCGGGCCTCCCGAACTCGAGCCCCGCTTAGGAGCCCAGACGCGGTCCCGGAAAGACAGCGATCTCGAGTCTGCCCCGCAGCGCCTGCCTCCGTGCTCGGCGCCCGAGCACCTTCTAGCGCGCGCACACTCACGCGCGCGCGCACACACGCACACGACACTCCCATCATATTAAAGCGCGCGCTCCTGGCACCGTTGTTCATGAAGCCGACGCGCATAATGAGTGCACAGGTAAATAAGTACTCCGACGAGCAGCCCTCCCCTGTCGGATGCACAATTTACCTCTCCCTACTGGGCATATGTGTAGCGTACCGTGTTTTAGGAATGCTGCGCTGTTGTTTGTGGTTCCCCCCACTTCTTGCAGAGAAAAGTCAAAAAGGAAAAAACGAAAACCTGTTCCATTGTCAGAGTCTTCTTTCTGAGAAGCTACCGAACTGTGCTCTAAAACACTTGGGGATGCGTTTGGTTTTTCTGTTGTTTTCGGTTTGTCCTTTGGGGGTGTGATTTCCTGGAGGAAGCAAAAGAACGCGTATTTGGTGGGGCCAGAGGCCAGGACGACGTCCGCGCCTGTGGCGGGCTGGAGAAGGCGAGCCTCGTGCTCCCGCGGGGCTGCACCGGCGCCGGCACCTCGGCCCGGGCCCGGCCGGCTGCAGCCGCGCGCCGGCTGCGGGCTCCGCCGCGGCCGCTCCGTGTTTTCCCCCATCCCGGCTTCACGTTCAAGGTTTAGCTGCGAGGTCACGTCCATTGACGTCAGCTCCCTGTCTCCCTCTACGTCCGGCTACATTTACATACATCAAGGAAATTAGGGCATTAAAAAAATATGCAAATCCTGCGCGGAGAGGAGCGGGTGCATTCCTGGCGCGATCGCCTTTTATTGAAGCTTTTAATTAAAGGGGCCAGTTGGCGAGCCCCTGAAACAACCGCCAAAACCCCCCAAAAGAGAAAAATAAACGCTGTAGCCTTCGGGAACAGTTGTTTCGGCTGCTGTTCTGTGGGCGGCTGAGGACCGCCGGCTGCCGGGCTCGGAGAAGAACAGGTTAGCGAGGCAGCTCGGTCCTGCATAATCAGGGCTCCGCGCCTCCTTTCTTCCTCCTCCTCTCCTCCTCCTCCTCCTCCACCTCTCCTCCTCCTCCTGCTCCTGCTCCCGCTCCTGTTGGTTCCAGCGCGTATTATTTTTAATACTGATGCATATGTAAAGATATATTTGCATTTTTTAATTCTTAAAAATTTCAGGTCGTATCGTCTTATTGATTCCCCTCCCCCCTCTTGCTATTTTGTTATGTCTGTCTGCCTCTGTTGTCCCTGTCTTTTTTTTTCTTTTTTTTAGTGAGTGTCTGCTGCTGTCTTTTTCGCTCGATAATATACACAGTTGTCTCCTTGCTTCTGTTTATTTAAGGTTACAAATGTGCACATCTATCATGTATGCAATGCCAGCAGTAGGACATCCTAGTTTGGTTATAAAAGACACATTCTTTTTTTCCTTCCCTGACATAACCCTCCATGGACTAATACTGCCCATCGTTCAAGGTTCAAAGTTGGATTGCTTAATTAACTTTCTATTAGCAGAAACACGGTTCGAGCCTCGTGCATTTGAGATACTGTAGGTGTAAGTGAAGTGATTTCGAAGATTTCTAAGGAAATTTTGTGCGGATTAGCTGACAGATGCGGCATTCTCTGCCTATTGCTTTCTAGCATTTCTTCTTGCAAAAAAATATATATTTTTTAGAATGTGTAGACACAGCAATGGACAGCCCTCTTCGAGGAAGACATTTTCGACCATGTTGTATGTGGTACCACATCTGCTGCATTCAAGAATGTACGGAGTCTCATTTTTATTTTAGTAAGGGTGGAAACACATTATCTCCATTGAAATGCACCCTTAATTCCTGACTTTGAAATGAAAGCAAAGACACAAGCAAAACGGTTGACTGTATTAAGCCAGTTGATCTGCCCTAAAATATACAGGCCTTGAGATGGATTGCAAGCAATGCTGATTTTTAAAAATAGGATTGGATTTTCCTTCAGCAAGATAGCTGTTCAGCATGATGGCTTTTGAAAAGGACATATAGAGAGATACATAGTTATAGATGCACGTCTATATCTATTCCACTTTTAAAATACCTCCAAGGCTATCGTTTTAAAAGCAGTCAGTCCATAATTGCATAGCCACAAAGAACGGAAAATAGGCACGCATGCAGCTTATTCAATTAAATGAGTCCAAGTACATGCACAGCTAATTAGTTTTCGTAGGAACGACTTACCTGCACAGATACCCAGGCCAAGACAGCCCACCCCAATGGCTTTCGTGTACCAGTGTTCACACGTGCTCTGCCTTCAAACCCACAGCTGTGTGCCAGCTCTCACGCTGGGCTATCCAGCATCCATTTTTAGCACCCTTAATTCCTATGGCATTTCCAGCCTTACCTCTAGCTGTAGTTTTTCCAAGCCTACACCGAAGTGCTCATATGATATGCTACCCAATAAAAAGTGGTCAGATGGCTACACGTAAAACATTAAAAAATGGAAACACACTCATTCTCCAGGCTCGCCCTTACCTTGTCATACATAGCAAAATTACGATTCCTAAAGTACATTTTCAGCACGTTTTATGAAAAATTGCAGGATTCCACAACTGGTCACAGAATTGCCAGTTTCGGGGTGGGGGTGGGGGACCTGGCTGAGCGAAACAAGCTAAATCTCCTTGGAGTTTGGCTGCAATTAAACCGTGCGTGGCTGTTTGTTCCTGCCTGGACCCTCACACATACCTGCCTGCCTCTATGCAGGATCAGTAGCAACACACCGGCCGCTCTGCAGGACTAGAGTGTCGGTGCACACAGTCAGGTGGCAGTAGCGGGGAGTGGGCGCGTGTTCGGCTGTCTGGGCATGCATGTGTGTCCAGATGCGTGTGCGCGCGCACTGTGTGACAAGGGACGCAGAGAGGTACACCTCTTATCTCTGATCTCTCTGTAATCTCCTTTTCTGTTTCTAATCTCCCTTACTGGCGCATGGTAGGAACCCGAAGCGTGTGCAAGCTCCCCGTCGCCGCTGCGTGCGCGCCGAGGCTTACCCCGAGGGCCTTCGGCTCGCTGGCTCGCTGGGTGTCGCGGCAGAGGGTGGGGAGCGCCGCTGCCGCCGCTGCCGCGGTCCCGGTGCTCTGTCCCAGCCCGGCAGCCGAGCGCGGCGCCGGAGCCCCCTCCCACCCGCCCTCACCCCCATCCTCTCCTCCCTCCTCTCTGCGCCTCCCCTCCCCCGTCCAGCATTACCATATGGACGCCGAGTCCCTGCGAATCACAGCAGCAGCGGGCGGTGTTTGAATAAGCCCCGCAAACCCGCGCAGACCCCAAGTCCTCCGCGGGCCGTGCGCCCTGCGCCCAGGCCTCCGCTCGGGCCGGTCCCGGGCAGCGACTGACACTTCCCCAAAGCGCCTGGCGCGCGCAGGGGACGAGGCCTCCACCTGCTACTTTTCCATTAATTTGAGGATAGAATCAGACACTAAATTAAGGGAGAAAGGGAGGGAGAGAAGGAGCCGGAGGAGGAGACGACAGGAAGGGACAGGAAAGGGGGAGAGGCGCTGGAGAGAGGGAGAGGGAGGCGAGGACGGGGAGAAAAGGAGCCCAAAGGGTCAAGGAAAGATTACCCTGAGGACCAGGTGGGGAAACCTGGTTAGGGGAAGAAATACCCAACTATTTTAATTGGACTTTTCAAGCTAAAAAAATCTCCCCTCCCCGAACTTCACAACCTCCAGTTAGACGTGCCCGTACAACCCAACGTCACCCAACGGTTACTTCGCCGTCTAGATCAGAAATAACGATTTAGAATTGTGCAACAGACACAGGACTTAACAGAAAGGAGCCAGTTTTTATGAAACTTAGCCAAAGGACATTTCAACATGATGCTGGCCACCTCACCTCAAAAACTGAGGCTCTTCTTGAAGACTCAGCCCCGTGGCCAGCCCTGCACTCCAAGACAGTCAAAAAGGCGACCCAGGGTCCAGGCTAGAATGCACCCTGGTACTCTTGGACTTGAAATGAGATCTTTGCTTTCTTCTGTTTTGATATTTCATTTTTTTCCACTTCACGAATTCATTTCTTGTTACCAAAAATTCAAATGGTGTGTTTTTAAAAGAAAGTCACTGCAAAATTCTGATTTAAAATATGACCTTAAAGTTAATTTAAATGCACAGCCTGCTCCATTTCGTATACTAACTCTTTTAGTAACAGGTTTTGCGTTTAGTGGGTTCAGCGCTGTTTTCCCCTCCCATTTTCAAATCAGAGCATCGATTCCCCCCGTACAAAACAATCCGAATCATCATAAAATCCCCAGCCACCTATAGGATGCACCCGTAGGAAATGTCCCTCTCGGTGTTCCTAGGCCCAACGCCCTTCTTCTGAAGCGTGCACACAAAAAGACGCCTCTGATTAATAATCTCTCAGGCGGCACAGCGAGGCCGAGGCAGGGAGCCGCAGGACGCCGGGAGAGGCGCAGAATTCGCAATACCTCGCGATTTAATGCAGATGCCAAAGGCGAGCAGACCGCCAGGTTTCCGTAGAGGATTACTACCGTGGGGAAGACAGCCGCATCCCAAACACTGACTCTTTTCTTATGGGCCAGGGGAGGGGCGACAGCTCAGGTTACCGTGAATTTCTGCGTGCAGACGTGTATGCAAGATGGAATGTAGCTCATGCATGCGTGTGTGCAGGCCCAGGTTGCTCTTCTTTTCCTTCCTTTTCTTTTGCATTTCCCCTGCCTGCCTTCCTGCCTGCCTGGAAGATTTTTGAGACCAATCCTTTCTTTCTGCGGCTAGCTCCCACGGAGCTAGGATTTCTGCCTCTGGCTTGTTTTCAAAGGCAACGTGCAGTGGAGTCCCGCGGCTCGGGGGTTCTGCAGGACACGCTCGCCACCCCACTGCCGCCGGGCCAGGCCGGAGAGGATGCGTCCGTCGGGCCCCGCCGCGCCGGGCACAGCCCTCGCCCCCGTCTCCCCTGGCCGACCACGTCGGCGCCGCGGTCCCGGCCAGGTGAGCGGAGGTTCGGTTCCCAGAAGGGGCTGCAGGTGCAAGACCCCCCCACCCGGCGAGCCCCGGACCCTGGACCCGAGCTGCGCTAGCGAGGAAACAGCGACACCTACTGGCCGCGCGGGCGCCGCGCCGCAGCCGTCGGGGCGTCCGCGACCTGCAGAGTCCGGGCTGCGAGGACTCGGGCCGGAGGAACCCGCGACTAGGACTCAGGGGAGCGCACTAGGTTTGTTCGCCCCAGGGAAGGCAAAGCCACAGCTTCCAGGGCCCCTAGGACAGCAGGAAGACAGTGCACATGCATGCACAGCACGGCCTCCAGCCGACGGGGCCCTGCGTGGGGAAACTGGGCACCCGCAGACGCCTTTGTGGCGGTTCCTTGGTTTTACCCGACCCAGGCAGAGGCCGGAGCTCCGACCGGCTCGGGTTCACGACCCAGGCCTCTGCCCACCACCCCACTGTCAGTACTGATGAGTACTGGTGGAGGAGGCTGTCTTGGCAGCCGGGCGCGCCAGACAGGTGCAGCGGCTGCTCCCTCCTGCTGGCCAGCACCCGGCGCCTCCGCGCCCTCCCCTCCGCCAGGGCTTCAGCTTTGGACTCTTTTCCTTAAGAATGAAGGTTTAAACAATCCTGACGTAAAGGCAAATTTGGAGTGCTGGCTGGTGATATTTTTGAGACGTAACAGTATATCTATGTATGTATGTGTGCGTGTGAGGTATGTATAGAAAAGGGTGTGTATCTCCACTGCGCTCTGAGATATGGATGACGGATGAATATGTCTTATACCGTGCGCCTTGGGTTTTAGCTCCCGCTGGGAAAGACAGGAGGGCTCCAGGGGTTGGCGAGGCCTGAGGATAGAAAAGCCAAGTCGTGTATTCCAGAGTCACTTTGTCCCATGAGTCATTTCTGTAGAAGCAAATAGCTATCTCCTAGGATAAAGAGACGTGCTATATATGGGTGGCCCCGGCAGCAGACGGAGGAGGGAACTCAGCCGCCCTCGGGCCCCTCTGTCGTCCTTCCCCTGAGCCAACTTCTAAGGCTGAGCCTCTGCTTGGGCCTCAGAAACATGACTGGCTGTGACGCTGATACCTACTTGCTCAAGCCCCAAAATATGTTCTGTCTCCTCAGCGACTGGGGTATTTGAACTAGTTTGGAGCCTTGAGATACCATCTTAAAATAGTCATTAGCAAATGCCAAAATTAAAAACATAAAAACTTTTCAGTCAAAATTCAAGAGTTTATCTTGAAAATTATTTGCCTTAGATGTAGGCACTGCTCGCAGCTAGGATCTCCAGTGTTTTGAACGAGCTTTGTTAGGGCTAAATTTTCATCCTCACTCTCAGCTATTGCAAAAGTTTGCTAATTCTGTTTCATTTAAATGAAATCGGAAGCTCTCAACGTCCTTAAACCAAGAGTTTTAGATCAGCTACCTTCCCTTTTTAATATTTTTTAAAAATACCTAAATGGCGCAGGAAGTCTGCTCCTCAACTCAGTTTTGTATGCTTTTTTCTTTATTTTAAAAAACATTTTCCTGCAGTCGATAAATGTGTTTCAGTGATGGATGGATTCATTACTACAATGCATGAATAAAGCCATATTACTAATAATGAGTAAAATAGGGCACCCTAATGGCATTTATCTCAATGAATCCTGCACCCTACCGCATATCGAAGTCAGCTTTCTCCAAGAAAAATGAAAACCTTCATAGGAAAGGAAAATGATGACAGAAAAATTAAATTACACGGGGCTCACAACAAGCACCCTTCAACCAAATCCAGTACAAATGTTTCTTGGGTATCAAGGCTCCTTGAAAAAGGCAAGAGTTATTTTTTTTCCTTTCCTGTTGGATTGCTAGGCTGTATCTTCATCTACGACTCCAAAATCTTAGCTAGAACGGGTTCTTCTTTGATAGTCTGTGGTTTCACTCGAAAAAGTGTCGATTTGGCACCAAAGAATAGAAAAAAATAGAATTTATGTTTCAAAAATGGTGGAATTTCTCTGAATACTTATCACTCCCAAAATATTAGTATAGTATTAAATCCTCGTTGAAGGAATGTTTCTTGAATTAGAACAGAAAACTAGATCAGTGAAAATGTTCCTTATTTCACAAGAAATATGAATATATAAACTATATATCAAAAATATAGACTATAAGTAGGCTACATATGGTTATCGTAATGATGTATATAAAGGGCGGAAACAAGGCTTTGCAGTCTGCTTGAGAGTCCCTTGATATGCTTCTCTTTTAATTTCTCTTATTTAGTAAGAGAATTATAGAATTAAATCAGACTGAACTGTCATTAGACAGTGCTCTTTGTCACACCTACCCTCCCTGTGGGCTTTCGAGGGAGGGTGTGCGTACCTCTCCGCTGGCTGCGTAGCAGGCAGGAGGGCAGGGTGCAAGCGTGACCGGAAAGGTGCTGTACTGTGTGTGAGAAGGGAGCTGGATAGCTCCGGAGCGGCTCAGACCGATTGGGTGACTGTCTGGGGAGGGAGTGTGGACACTGGCAGGCAGACGGGAGGAAGCTCTTGGTGAGAGGAGAAGGGCTCCCTGTGTTTAGGGCAGCTTCCTTGCATTTTCCCAGGGATCTGCAGGGCTCACCAACATTTGGCTTCAAGAGTAAAGCTCCAACGACACCTGTGTGCGTGTCTTTGGAGATAGGGGTGTGTGTGCGTGTGTGTGTGTGTGTGTGTGTGTGTGTAAGGAGAAGGCATTTCATAAAAATGCATTTGAACAGAATTGGCCCTCAAATCCTACCATGTCTTCGACTGGGACCAGGCACCAAGGTCACCACCCAGTTCAAGTTCACTCACGGAGGGCGGCAGCACTATCGCTTTTGATAATAGGAATATGGCTTCTTTCATTTCTCTGACTCTTTATGGTACTTCTGAGTGGGGCGAGGCTCACGCTTCCCCTCCTCCCTCCTTGATCCCGACAAACAAAACGGCTCTGCCACTTGAGCCATCTGCTGCAGGTGTAGTGGATGGCAGGGGGCCGACCTAACCGCACTTGAGTCTCTTCTAGGTCGTCACCGCGCTGCACCAAACAAATGAATCCTGTTTCGCCGCTAGGGTGCCGCGGTGGCTGGTGGACGCCGGCCCCCGCCTTCGGCGACGCTCAGCGCTCAGAGGCCCGAGCCGGCTGCCAACACGCCAAACTCGCAGACCAGAGAAAACGCCCCGCGGCGCGCGGCCGCCCCTCCCTCTGCTCTCGGTGCCGGGCGGACACGCACGCGGCCTTTACACACTCACGGCCTCCGCGACTGCCCTGAGCTCCCGGGACTCCGCCGGCCTCCTGGCACACAGGCCCGGTGTGTGTGCGCGCGCGGGAGGGGCGCGTGGATGTGTGCGTGTGTTTAAAACGCTTATTGGTAGGTCAGCAGCAGCTGATCAGACATGATAATCCAATAATCTTTTGGACGACATACGATTTTTCGTTAAAGTCAATTGTTTTTTCTTTTAAGGAAAAGGGGAAAACTATCAATTTTCTGCGCGAGTCTAAGGTTCCCAGTCTAGGATCCAGGGAACGGCGAAGCTGCACTAACCCCACCTCGCCAAACTTTCTCCTTGCGCGGCGCACAGCCACACTGGGCGGCGGAGCAGGAGCTCCCTGCGCGCGGGTGCCGAGCGGCCGTCCGCTGGGGCAGCCCGCGCAGCTGCGGGTTCGAACCCGGCTGGGCGCGCAATGTGCTAGGCGCAGGCGAGGTCCCAGCTTCCGGGCGCGGAGCGTCCTCTCGGTCCGGACCGCGGGTTGGAGCCAACCCCCACACGCACCCCAAACCCAACCCCATTTTCATAATTACTCCAGTGCGGGTCTCTGGGCTTTGGGGCAGGGCTGGACCCTGCTAGGTGCAGAACGACGCGGGGTGGGGGGTGCCGTGTACTCACCTCTGGCGAGGCCTTGGCAAATGGTGGCGAGAACATCAAGTTCCTCTCCTAGGGGTTGTGCCAGATTTGCCTCCTCCTTCCGCTCCTCGACTCTCTCTCTCTCTCTCTCTCTCTCTCTCTCTCTCTCTCTCTCTCTGATTACTTGTGAATTTTAGAGGCAAAAGCTTGCTTATTCAGAGGAGAGAGGGAGGGGAGGGAGCGGGAAGGCGGAGGGAGGGAGGGGAGAAGGGGAGAGAGGGAGAGAGCGGGGACGCAGGCTGGAGAGGAGGTGGAGAATCGGAAGGTAGCGAGCGTCGGGAGAGGAGGAGGAGGAAGGCGCGGAGGAGGCCGTTGGGAGGGGCAGGGTGGAGTGACCGAGGCAGGCTGGGACGGGACGGCCAGGCCTCCACCGCGCCCACCCAGCTGCAGTGCGACGCCCCCAGCGTCCCGGGGGAGCCGGTGCGTCAGCCCGCCAGCGGCCCGGGCGGGGCGCTACAAAAGCGCGCGCCGGCCCCCGCGTGGGCTTCCACCCGCCGGCCTGCGCCGCGGCCGCTCCACGCGCGGGCTCCCCCGGCGGGCCGTGCGGGCTCCGAGCGCCGCTGAACTTTGGTCTGCTGCCGCAGCCCGGCCGTCCTCGCTCCCACGTCTCCGAGGCTGTGCCGGCCGCGGGCGCCCACCTTGGGCGCAGCCCCGGCTCCTGGGCGGCTTCCCCGACGCCCGGTGCAGCCTGCGTCCGCACCAGGGTAGCCCCAGCCCCGCTCCGCTCATTCGTGCAGAGGGGTGTGTGTGTGTGTGTGTGTGTGCTCGCACGCGCACGCTCCAGGCGCGGAAGGAGGTAAAATCCAGCACGAAAAAGCAGCTTCGTTCTCCCGCAGCTCGGAACCGCCTGGAGTTATTTCCTATCCCGCATTTAAGATCCTTTTTTCGAAGTAAAGAGGCAGACGGGAGCTCACCGGATCATTTCAACTGAGTTTCTATAGAGCGAGGATTGTTTATTGTTAAGCATGACGAAAATAGGCTTAAAAATAAATTTTAAAACAACAGCAGCCAAGATAGAGGAGCACATGTTAGCCATAGTCAGGAACCCGAAGTGGCGAGAACGGTTTTCCTGGACAAGAACATCCACGAAGGATAGAGGTGGAAGCGTCAGACACAAAACCGCTTCAATACCTGACGGGATTAAAAATGGAAGCGTGCTTTTCAGCATGGAGAACCCATTAGTTCTCTGTTAAATGCATGAAACCAGCCCCACGGCATGATTCCATGACAGCCTTAAGTAAACAAATATGCGGATCCAACTCAGGTGCACACGACCTGTTTACAAAACTCTCGGTGCACGCACACACGCCCCTTCATAAAAAGTGAGCACACTGCTATCTGAGCTCGCATGCATTTTTTTCTCAAACCACTCTCCCTCTCCATATTAATTTTCCTCTGCATTTCCTCGCTGACCTGTAGCTGCGACGCTGTGGTTATACTGGAGGCTACTAGGATCGGCGTAATTCTGCTTGCTTTGCTCGTGAAAGGCGCGTCATAAAATGCCGGGGGAAGGGAAAGCTTGGGGGGCGTGGAGAAGAAGGCATTTATTAACAATAATATTCCCCACAGCAGTTTAATTTAGATAATAGCAGTGATGTCACAGAACCCCCTTCCCTTCTTCCACTCCAGTGAGGCCACAAGATGATTTGGCGAACTAGGACTCTGCATACACCTAGTTAAAGGATCATTATTGCTAGACAGTTATAAGCCTATCCTGGGGCGTAAAGAATCCCTGCACCGCAAAGTGTTGAACGTTTGGCGTGTTTTAGGATCCATGGACTTGCTAAATCTTCTTTCAAACTGAGGATGAGAAAATGTTGCTAGCTTGTGTTCACCATAATTTTGAAGGAAAATGGAACAAACACAGTCGTTCTTTGAAAGTTGGCTTAGTTAAAGGCAAATAAAAACATTCCCCTTTAGCAGAAGGAGCTGGTTAAGAAGTAGATGAAAGCCACGTTGTACCAATTCGAGTGTGGTTTTCAAGATTCCTTTGAAGAGCAACGAAAGGAGAAGAAGTAGGAAGCGCGAAGACCCCAGCCCGGCCCCACCGCGGGCCCCTCTGCAGAAGCCAACGCCCCGGCACGCCACCGGCCCCACCCTCACGCGTCCAGGCTCTCTGGGGCTCGGTTTCCAGCACCAGAGTTCAGTCTCAGCGGACTAGCCACACGTTTCGAAACGGGTATTAGGACAGCGCCCAGGCAATACTACAATGGCGTCATGGAGCTAGAACCTCCCCTGCTTTTCGCTATTTAACAATTGCATAATAATTAAATCGCCCTGCTTATTGAATGCTAAAAGAGAATTTTTGTGTCTTTCTTTGCAATTATTGGCCAGCGTCCCATTCTAGTGGGGCCCCAGGATTGAGTTCTACAGAGGAGAGAGGGGCAGCTTGGTAAAGTACAGCTCTGAAAGGCAGCACACAGCATATAAAAGAAAGTAATCGATTATCTGATAGGTAGAAGAGGACAAATGAATTGGGGGCTGTGTTTAAGTAGGCCTTAGCAGTTTGCAAAACTTTTCTTTATATTTGAAACAGACATTTTCATAAATTGTATTTCTTTTTCTTCTTTTCTTTTATTCTTCTTTCTTTCATTTTCTTTCTGCCTTTTAAAACATCTCCAACCTGGGAGATTTTCTTTTCCTTACTAGTGAAATGCGCCCTGAAGGCTTGAACTAGACACCAACTAGCCACAGATGCCCCAACCACGAAAGACCCAGCCCCTGAAGGTGCGGAACCATTTACGAGGACTCTCGGGTAGCCTCCAAATGGCGCCTGGTTCTGCGCTGCAGTCTTCTAAGCCCCAAGTCATTAGACAGGAAAGCTGACTTGAAAACATGACCTGATTCTGGGCAAAATCATTTTGTCTTATTGGCAAGAAGATGTAGTTATATTTCCAAGTTTTGCCCAGGAACAGGCGGCCGTGTCTCGGGGCTGGTCCTTACCCAGATGACTACAGGATCTTCAGCTGGCAGAAGAGAACCAGCACATGCGATTCATGAAGAAACTCGCCTATGTTTTAAGAAAGGGGGTGGGAATGCAGGGGTGAGGGCTCTTGGTTCTTCTTGCTGAGGGCTCCTATGATAATCAATGGCCCTGGCAGCCACAGGGAAAACAAGAATAATTCATCACCAAACAGTTTTCACTGTGACATATTTTAATGAGCTAATTTAAACTTTGCTTTTACAAAAAACAAAAATCTCTGCTACTGTTAATCTCCTCCCTGTTATTCCTTACAATTTTTAAAACTATTTCTTCATTTCTTGGTCGACATCACGTGGAGTTGTGCTGCAATTAACACAGGTGTAGAAGGGCACTTCCGGGTCATGTAGAGGTGGCTGTGAAGAGAGCAGCACTCTTTCGGGCAGTACAGTGCCAGCGTAGAGCGTGGAGCGACTCCGCAGAGAGATTCATCTTTACCTGTGTGCTTTGGACCCAAGTCTTCATAGGTAGGAAATTTGCCTGAATTCTTTAGTCTGAATTAGGGAGTCCACATACAGACCCATAACTTCTGTGAATAACCACTTGGATACCCAGCCTCTGGCCACAGTCGTGACATTATGGTGTTAGTTTTCCTGATGTTTTCTACCCTTTTTAAAAAATCGTCTTTAATGAGTACTTCTTTCAGGAATGAAGGAGGAGATTCACAATAAGACTTCCAGTTGGTCTCTTCGGAGTTATCCTTTTATCCACTCAAAATTAAGCCCGCTCCCCCAAATTCGGCGTTCGATCTCTTCGGGCCGATGTCTTCAGCGTTCTGAGCTTTAAAACCGGCCTCCAGCCTCGCATTCCCAGCAGGTACACGGCAGCTGGGGGCTGAAGGGGTCAGCAACCCGAAATGTTCTTTCCTTCCTGCCTAATAAAATGGAGGTTGACGGTCTGAGTAACTCCCTTTTACAGGTTACGGAAATTGGTAAAACTCTCCTTGGCGACAGCCCCGGGGTCTTCCCTCTCAGAAGGGGTTGGGGCGGCTGCTTCCGGCTCCTCTTTGGAGCCCTGGGTCGCGTGATTGCTCGCAGGTAACACTACCCAGATGGGCTCCGAGTCCCTGGTGAGAGGACTCTACCTCCACCTCCGATTTTGCATCCAAATTCACATTCGACCACACTCACAGGGGTCGGTGGGCTAACACAAGGCAAAGAGTCCTCAGATCGAAACCCTGCATTGACACCAAAGCAGCTTTCGCCAGACAACAGAGGGCCGGGCAGCTCCCTCCTTGCCCGTCGCTTCTGGAACTGCGGCCACCGAGGCGGCCTCAGGTGAGGCCGGGGAGAGGACGCGGGCGCTTTCTCCAGGCCCCCAACCGCGTCCAGCCGCTTTCTGGGAGCACTTTGACCTCTGTCGCCGTCGCGCTGGTTCTTTTCCTGCAAACAACACCTGCTGCGGCAGATCGAGTGCACCTGACACCAGAGGTAGTCAAAAGAACAGAGAAAGCCCCACCCTCCCGAATTCCGTCCGGCGAGAGCCAGCCGCCAAAGCCACTACAGAACGCCCGCCGAGCGCACACCTGTGCCCCCGCGGATCGGGTTGCGTGGCGGCTGCGGCCTGGACCCCGGCCCGACGCACAGTGGACAGAGGGCTGCCCCCGACCGGCTACAGCGGGGCCGGATCCGGAGGGGGCTCCTCGAGGGCGGCTCCCCAGTAATTTAGGGGCTCTCTGGGGGCGGGGGCGCCCTGGCTGCTCCCAGCTCGGGCGGACTCCTGAGTGTCCCCTTGTGCCTCCAGGGGCGGACCTCTCACGTGCGTCGGGGCTGCTGGCAGCCTCGGCCCGGTCCCCACCCGGCCCGTGGGTACTGCTGACGCGCACCTCGGAGGTGCCTGGTGGGCCTGACACGTGGACGCTGCAGGAACCCGCCCGGGAGGTCCCTTTCCCCAGAAGGCGGACAATGGCTTCATTAGTCTGTCGTCTTTAAACCGACCCAAGAGAAGCCTTAGCCGGCACCGGGCGAGCGTCGCGCACCTCCTGCCTGCGCCTGAGCAGTTTGGGCGAACGGTGGTTAATACGCGGGATCGCGTTCCGCCAAAGGCCTGCATGTCTAGATTTTAGGGATCAGGCCACTGGCCCCGTGATGGAAAGTCAGTCCCTAAACTCCCAGTAAGTCCACAGTGCGCTTTTCCAAGCTTCCTGCTCCCTACCAAAGCAAAAGACCTTGAGCCATGTAATCCTCTCTGTCAGACCCGAAATATTTCCAGCATTTCCCCCCCAAGTACTAGGAGCTCCCGAGGTCTCCCCTCCACGCTTTTGCCACACGAGGACACCATGGCAAAGGGACCCTTTATGGCCACTTAACAGCATCCCGAATTTGAACAGTGCCGCTGGAATAAACGCGAGCTTGGTTGCACGTTGCTCTTACGGATTTCGCCGAGGCCCTGGAGATGTGACTCAGTCTCCCCAGCCCATAGTGGTAAATGCTCCTAGAGCTCTGGTTGAAAAATAAGGTAAAATAAAAGCTAGACTCTAGATTTCTTATGCCTCTCAAAAAAAAAAATGCACAAGTGGCAGGGATCTTGCCCAACACCTCAGGCCCCCAGAATCCCCAGGGTCGATTTCCGTGCCCGTCTTCATCGCCCCCTCCGCTTTAACCGTGAGAAACGTCGCCGTTTACTTTTCTCTCCTCTTCCAAGTTCAGAGACATCTGGGCCTCTCCCCCTGCGCCTCACCCTGCATGAACACGCTCCCTTCACAGTCTCTGCGCCTAGGACGTGTGGGCCTGCGCCCGCTCCCCCGCAGCACGCGCGCTGGGGAAGCCCACGCCGAGGACAGGGCGCGGGCGCGGGCACCCGGGCGCGCACCGCTCAGGCGTCGGCCCCGGCCCGGCGCTGCGGAGAACTTGGCCCTCGCAGCGACTTCGCACGCCCCACCCCACCGAAGGTAAAGCGTGAAGGCACTATACCTTGCCCCGCGCACTCAGGCTCCCGTCTCCCAGTTGGGACACGCTGGAAGTGTTGGGTTTGGGGAGGTTTGCCTTGGCTGGGTTTGAGGGGTCTATATAAGCCCTGCCGGAGGAGTGTAGCGGGGAACGCGCCTTGATGGACTCGGGGGTTAATTAACGCGCGCGCGGCTAATTTGAGCTCTACGAGCGGGAGCTGCGGGTCGCGCGCGAGCCGCGAGGGGCCAGTGACCTCTAGTGGACGCGATGGGCGATGCAGCGCGGGCGAGTCGGCCCGCCGGCCTGCGAAGCACAGAAAATTCCGGCCTGCGCGGCTGGCCAGCGTCCCCTCAGAATCCAGGGGCGGGAGGAGACAAGAGTCCCAGTTTAAGGGGGAGAGAGATGCCCGCAGGTGATGGCGAGGAAGGGCCTTAGCGCTTCTGTCGCATCTGAAATCTTAACCGAAGACGGCTTAAAACGCACACAGGCATGCACACGCGCGCGCGCACACACACACACGCACACACACATACACATGCTAGTTACTGTTCTGTGACGGGGCGAGGAAGAGCAGGCAGAAAGAGTCTGAGAAGTGAGGCTAAAGAAAAAGCAGGGTTTTCAAAATCCTCGCAAGCCAAGGAAAAGGGTCAGAATGTGATTATGCAAACGGAGGTCGTCAGTATCCGAAGACCCACGCTTGCTTTTAAAGAGTTTTTTGTTAAAGCTTACTTAGAACAACAAGAGGAAAGCAAAAGAAGAAATGACGTGTTTGCCTTTAAGCTCACATCCCTCAAACAAACAAGAAGATACTGCAAAAATACCGACTAGTGTGACACCAGAGAACCCCTTCACTTAATACAAATAAAATAAAAGGCCAGAAAGGGTAAAATGACCTATTTCCCCCCTCTCCCTTCACTCCATCAGTTAGGCAAACCAGCACAGAAGTTATTTTGGAAAAGATGGTCTGGGTACTGGACATTTTCAAAAGTAAATCATGGTCCCTGGAATTCAGGCCCCCTTCAGAGTGACCTTCCCTGCCCCTCAGTCCGGGTGCAGCAGGCCGGTGTTGCTGGCGAAGACCTTGTAAAATCCCGCCCCCCGCAACCTAGAGCGAATGGATTAGGAGTAACAGGCGAAGGGGCTGGGGAGCTGATCTCCACGAAGGCCCGTCCTCTCCTGTCCTTCCCTGCGGGCATTTCTTAGTCCCTTTCTTCCGTAGCACTCTTTTTCCAAGAGTGGAAGTCTAATTTGCAGTTGCAACTAGCCAGGTATCGTGGGGATGCAGAAGTAACCCCTCCGCGTGGGCAGCCCACGGGCCACAGCTTCCTGCCTCTGCGCTAGGTTGTTCAGTGGGCGCCCCAGTGTGTGCAAGGGCCAGGAGGGAGATACAGGGGGCTGGGCCATCGCCTCTTCCCAGACCCGGGACACAGCTTCCTGGGGCTGGGTTCACACTTCTGGGACCGGGAATCCGCGCCTGGAACGCAGGTGTTCCCTTGCGTCCGCCTGCTCCTCAGGAAGCGGGTCTGGGCCCCTAAATTAGGGGACTGCGGCCTTAGTCCCAATCAGGGGGACGGGCTCCTCTGGTGGTCCCTATATAACTTGGCCAGAGGAAAAGGGAAAGCAGAACTGCCCGCTGGGAGACACTGGAGATCAGTGTTCTTTCCCCAACTCTTTCCTCTCTAATTTGCGCCTTCGGAAGTGGCCTAGGAGTCAGCAAGCCGCGTTTGGAGTGAAATCTCGCCCCACAAGGCTGGGGTCTTGTCTCGGAACTGGAGTGGGTTCCCGAGAAGTTATTGGGAGCCGAAAGCGTGGGTGGACTCAGGAGGGAGGGAGAAAGGGAGGGGGGTACTCCTCCCCTTCCAGTCTGTGCCACAGACCCTGGGGCTCCCTGGTAATGGGTGATACTGAGTCGGAAGTCGGAAGCTGCCCTGGATCGGGCCGTCAGATCCCTGTAAGATCAAAACTCCACCCTACACCAAGAGGAGTGCGCGACGAAAAGGAACCCACAGACGCCGAAGCTGTTTCATGGCGGCCCAAGGAGAAAGGATCGAGGGCATTATAAGCTCCAGTCATTCAATACATGACACAACAAAAATACAATTTTAATAGGTAAACTGAACTGTAATGATCTGAGACACCATTTCTCGACAAGTGACCTACACACAAAACAACGTGCAGCTTTCAAAAGCCCAGACGTGGTGCCCGCTGCAAGTGTGCAGCGGCTGGGGTGGGTGTGTTCCTGGTCTCGGGTCCTCTGTGCCCCAGGAGTTCTCTAAAATCCCGTCAACTTCAGAATCAGACCAACGGGTCGCTGGGGAGGGGGTCCACAGGCGCCCCAAGCTGGGATGGACGCCAGCTTCTGCCTCTTTCTTGATTCACTTCTGTGGCCCCGTCGGCGCGCGGGTCACTCTTGGCTCCGCTCGGGGCGCACCGAGCGCAGCCGCGCACCTGAGGCCAGCAAACCAGCCGCGGAGAGCGAGCCGTGCCAGGTTCCAGCCGTCTCGGACCCCAGTCCCGCCTGTCTTGGGGACTCAGAGCTGCCCTTTCCCCCGACGCGGGAGAGGCACCGTTGCTTTTCTCGGAGTGCTGGGACTTACCAAGAGCATCCCTGAGCCCCCGGGCCCTCTCACCCCATCTCAGGCCTCGGCTAGCTGGTTTCCGGCTAGCTGGTGGCCCTCGACAGCGTCAACCTCCAGACCACGCCTGGGTGGGCGCCGAGGAGGTGCCGCCGGCCGGCCCTGGGGAGAGAGGAGGCGGCGAGGTGCGGGCGTCCAGCATGGCCTGGGGACCCCAGGCCGCCAGGCCAGTCCCTGGAGCGGCCTGCCAGGGGAGAGGCGACAGGGCTTGGTGCCCAGTTTACATCCTACAGCACTGCTAGTAAAGGGGTCACCTTCTTTACACAGATGATTCATGTTCAGGATTTTACGGCTGACACCCCTCCCTAGAGCCTCTGAAAACCTGGCCTGTGAGGCGTCCCTCCTCCCCCTGCCCGCAGCCGGTGGGGACTCGGGAGCAGGACTTCCCTCCTCCCATCCCTCGGGGTCCCCCGGCCGGGTGGGATCCGAAGTCCTTTCCAAAGAGTTCCCTGGGAAATCCGCGAAGTCCGTAGTCCGGGTAACAGGTGCCGGACGCCGGGCGCACGGAGCTTCGCGCGCGCGAGGGGTGCGGGCTGCCTGCGCCCCGCGCCGCGGCCGCGCCCCGATGCTGCCAAGGGCTGGCGCTGGCCTTTTCTCTCCCGGGTCCCAGCTAGCGGCATTTCTTTCTTCCTTCCCGGTTAGAGTTATTGATGTTCTATGCAGAGCGATTTAGAAAGGAAATTCGGTCGAAAAACGAACCCGAAAATCCTCGCTCTCTGTCTTCCCTTGTACCCGCTTTCCTTCTTCTCAAATTGCCAGAATTTTAGGGTGCAGTGGGGCGGGGGCGCTTAGAGAGAAGTCTGCAAGTGAATTTCTACGGCCTGTTTTACCTCGGTGGCGTAGGCCACCTTCCCTGATGGCGACGTTGATGATCTGAGCGCTGATCCAGATTCAGGTCGCAGATTTCCCACTGCGGCTCCAGGAAGTCTTGGGAATCAAACGGCAAGAATTTAAGATTTCTGCTGTGAAACTGGGGAGGACAGCGGAGATACTTAAGCACTGGGGACTCCCCCAAACCCGGGGGCGGCCCAGGAAAACCTTGCCCCTCACTCCCTTGAGCGCTGTCGCCCGCGGGGACCTGCCAACCGCGGCCTTCCCACTTGCTTGCTTCGCGTGTCAGGGCAGCTTTGGCTTGACCAGGCCAGGAAGAGTGAAATTGCACAGCGCGGGTTCAAGACACTTCCGGGAAGCCCGGGGTGGGGCGGGGACTGGGCTTGGGGCCGGGACAAGGAGGGGGCCGGCGGACTTCTGGGACCCCGTCCTCCTCCTGGCCAGGGCCCCCGGTTGGAGAGATGCTGGCGCGAAGGCCAGCGAGACCAGGTTCCCCAGCCGACTCCTGCCGCCCCTGTCGAGAACGGTCAGTCGGAGCAGCCCCCGGCCTCGGGGCCCCCATCTGCCTCAGAGCAACGGAAAGGAGACTTCCTCTTTTTAAGGTGATTTCCCCTCAAGTATTCCTTGCCCCTTCGCTCGTCCATATTGCAAATATTTTTCTTTTCAAGAGTAATTTTAAAAAAACAAAAACTGTGTAAGTCAGAATTTGTCTTCCCATGTGTTTCTGTTGATGGGGAAATTGTTTTTACTTGACTTAATTTTACTTCTGTGGATATTTTTTTAACCATATCTGGGAAGTATTTGGCTCATGAACTAAGTAATATATAGTAGTTGCCATTTACTTAATAATTTTGAAGCTCTAGGCATTGAGCTAAAGCACTAAGTCTCACAAAAATCGTGTAAGCCCCCCCCCCACTTAAAAGCTGAGGCACAGAGACAGGAATGAGTTTCTTACAGGTGCAGAGAAGGTGAGGAGCAGAGGTGGAGTCTGAATGAATCTGCTGGACCCTTACGTGGAGACATTTTCGTGAGGGTTCCTCGGTCTGTACAGCTGTAACCTGTGGCCCTTGGATGCCCTTAAAAAAGGAAGAAGAAACAGAACTTCTAAGGAGCTAAGATGAAGCCGACACGGACTTTCACTCCCATTTTGTCCTTCAGTGATCTCACAGCGAGAGAGAAGTCTGTTTCTGCCTGACTTCTCCCCTCCACGAGAAACGCAGACAAACATTGCGCCAGTCTCCTTGGTAGTTTATCTTTCAAACCTGAGGTTGGAATTGTGGAAAACATAGTGGAATGATCTGAACAGAGGAATCGAGTACCAGGACTGCAGATTATAAAATAGTTTGTCTCTCAGAAGCTGCTGGAAATAGATCAATCGTGTCTTCACACAAAGAAAATAAAGTGATAGTTTCATGAAATTTAAGTTTTTAGAAAACATTACATTTTGTTAGTTCTAATATGAGAAATATTTGTACTTAAAGGATATAGAACTACAAAGAAAAAAGTCATCCTTTGGTTATATGTTATATGTTATGACATGTGATAATAAAGTAAAATTTTAAATAAATGTGTCAAAATATGCGAAGTATTCATCTGGGAGATTGTGTACTTATTCGAATAAAGTCACTTCCAACAAAATATTTGGATTCTTTTTCTACTGCCTTCATCCTTTTTCTTCTCTCCCATCCTCCTTTATCTCCTCCTCCTCTTCCTACTTCACTCTCTTTCTCTCTGTCCATTTCACCCTGGGAATCTATTTCTGAGACTCAAGGAAATGAACCTAATTTGTCTGTTTTTTTCATCCAAGTAGATTTTTGAAAGAAAATGGTAAGAGATATTGTCAACTGCAGACAACATGCCAGTTTGAATAGCATTTTCTCCAACTGTGGCAGACATTCGGGACAATATGTGTCATCGCAAAGAAAGTCTCCTCTGAAAACTATTTTCTAAGAAGGTGTTTTACAGTCACATTAAATTTACCATTAGGTTACCATCCAATTAAAATAGATGATATCATAATATTAAAAACTTGTCAACGCTACCATGGTGATGTATTTAACAACCAGTTTTTGAACCAAAAAGGGTGCAAAGTCTGGTAAGACACAAACAGTAGGGAGACACAATCACAGCACACAAGGAACATGTAATTTATCACAGCACCAGGGGGAAAAAAGTTCGTTTGCTTTGTAATCTCACAGATTCCATTGCAGCAAGGAAACGAACTTCTATGAAAAAACACACTAGAACCAAGATTTAGGCCGGCCAAAATGTTGAGCATAAAATAGCTTTATCTTCATCACTTACTACACATGGAGATTCTCTTGCATTTCTCCTTCACCAGCAAATTTACCTCTCTCTTAGAGTTTTTAAGGCTCCTACCCTTTGCTTTCTTTCTTTCTTTCCTTTTTTTTTTTTTTCTCCTTCTCAGTACTAGGGATTGAACCCAGGTCCTCCACATTGAGCTACATCCTCAAACTTTTTACTTTATTTTTAAATTTTGAACAGGTTCTTGCTATGTTGCCAAGGCTGGGCTCAAATTTGCAACCCTCCTGCTTTAGTCTCTTAGAGTGCTGGGATTATCGGCCTGTGAAATCAACCCCTATTCTTTGCTTTCTAAAATGATGATTAGACCATTTGAGAAAATAAATCTTGGCTACTGTATTGATGATTATAAGTCTTTTGTTTCCAACTTCCCCATTCAGACTTTACTTCTAATGAGTAAGTTTGGAGAGAATGCTTCTGCTTTTGTTGTCTAAATCAGTAAGGTCTCAACAATCAATAGCGTCACATGGGCTTCCTCTTCCAGGGTCAACTGTTTTAGATGCCCAAAAACTGGACAATACAATTATGGGGAAAGCCCATTAAGGAAAAAAAAACAAAAACTGGAACCTATCATTTCTGGAACATAAGACTACTGTTTGTTTAAATAGCAAAGACAGATTTAGACTTTAGACCTTTTGGAAGATACATTTTTAATGCTTAGATATTAATTTCAAGGGGCATTCAATCACAGTGTAAATCACTGGGCTTGTGATGGAGAGCAGACTACAGTACTCCTCTCCTATGTTAAAACTGTGCCCAGGACACTTGCCTCATGGCCTGAAAAATGGCTGATTTTTATGCCCAGAATTCTTCCCAGTAAACACAGCTACTCCTTTCTCATTTCACTCTCAGAAGCAGCCCTAGGTGAAACAGGAACGCTAACCTACTGTCCCATAAGTGGGATCCCATAAACATGGAATCCATGACAGTCTGAGTTTTGTTTCTGCATTTGTTTACACTTTTCTGTCTACCTCTGTTTACAAGAATAAACACCAAGAGGTCAGGAATACTGCCGCCCTTACTCGCCACAGGTACTTAGCAGATATTGAATAATTGTTTATTTGTAACACATGCAGTGTGATCAAAGGACGTGATGAATGTTTAAGTTTTAAGAACTTATCACAGTAAAAGATATATTACTGTTATTCCTCCGTAGACGCTCCCCTCACTTTGAACACACTCATCCCGTTGTACTTTCTGAAGCAGCCACAGAAGTCCTCTTGGGTGACTGTCTTTAGTTGTGTCTGTGTTGGCTGCCTGGATGTCCGGAATCATTTCAAAACATTTACCTTTCATGATCATGTTGACTTTGGGGAAGAGCCAGAAGTTGCATGATGCCAGGTCAGTGAATAAGGCGGATGAAGACATACCACAATGTTTTATTTATTTATTTATTTATTTTGGCGCTGGGGATTGAACTCAGGGCCTTGCACTTGCCAGGCAAGTGCGTGCTGTGCCACTGAGCTAAATCCCCGGCCCCTGCCTTTCCACTGGATGGTGCTCGGCAGCAGCATTCACTGTATTTTGGATCACACCTCATAAAGCGCCTCAGAAGAGGACTTTGGAACTGCTTCAGAAAGTGGCAAGAATGATGGGATCAGTGTGGGAGAAGCCAAGGGAATGAATGGCCTTTTTTTCTTTTTTTAGCGTAACGTATTTCTGAAAATGGAAACATTCACTCTCCATTTTGATCACACCTTGTAGAGCACCTCTGAGCATCTTTATCATCAGCCAACCTCTCCTCTGTGCACATACCTCAGGTGCCTGTTCTGGTCTACTTTTCCAGTAACACAATACATTTCTTAACTAGAAATTAAAATGTTATGGGTGGAAGGTAGATTTAGATTCATTTAGAAATTAATGGCTCGGTGGGAGAGGGCGGCTCGCAGACCCAGGCTCAGCATTTGCTATTTACTGCGTGTCAAATACTCGATAAACAGTCACACTAAAGTATAAAAGGCTCATACTGTCTATCATCAAGAGATATCTACATTTTATCACATTTGAAAGCAAAGGAAAGGTTTTCTAGAGAGTTTCCAAACCTGAGAGGAGAAATTAGAATTATTTTTAAAGTCAGCATCCCTGAAATCACATCACCTAGGAAACTACTTAATTTGCCTATTCACAAACATTGAGATTTAACAGCGAGCAACGAAAGGGACTTTCTGTAAGATCTAATGGATGAGACTCCATGGACACGTCTAAAACCAGCTGAAAGTTCCTGCAATGCATTTGATATTTGGAAAGAGGGTATTTTCACATGTTGCCTTCATATTCCCCTTCCTTTCCTTTTTCCCTTTCCTCTTTTCCTCCTTTCTTTCTTTCCACTTCCTTTCACCTTGTCTTTTTCCTGATCCCCCTCCCCTCCTTTTTCTCTTATTTCTTTTGTCTTTCTCTGTGTGTGTGGTATTAGGGGTTAAACCCAGGGCCTTCACAATGAGCTACATCCCCAGCCTTTTTCCTTATTTTTTATTTTGAGACAGGGTCTCACTAAGTTTCCCAGGTGGTACTTGAACTAGCAGTCCTCCTGCCTCAGCCTCTCAAGTATTGGTATTACAGGTGTGTACCACCATGCTTGCCTCTTACTTACTCATTCTTGCGTAACTTTCTTTCTTGGAAGTACAGAAAATATCAGAAAATGCTATAAAAAAGAAGAGAAGGCGATACCTTCGCAAGCCTTCGCTAACAAGACCAGGCCGGAAGAACTGACTTGTAAGGGACGGGTCAGTTTTGGGGTCCATTCAATCACTGCACTGTTAGTCTGACCAGGGAGTTAGTGACAACAAGGGGATTAGTCCTACGCGTAGGCACTTGAATTATTCATTAGTCAAACTAAATTACCGTTCAGAGGCAAGTGACACACATGTTTTCTTGAACAATTATTGTCACTAATCATCATTTTCTTCAGCAATTTGTATGCTCTGATTATTAGCCCTTCATTTCTATGTAAATCCTTTTCGTAAAGCTGCCACAAGATGAGTTTCTCTTACTGCATCTCTTTAGCTCCTGCTGCATTTTGGCACTTTTGCACTCCTCATCTGGCACTCGTGGTTGGTTTGCAGATTAGCCCGTCGGTTGGCGCACCCATGGGGAACAATCTTTCATGGACCATATTGCAACTGTAGGGAAGGCCACCTTCTCCCCCTTCTGCCATATTGTACCCATATTTCTTACATCAATTGTCCAAACATTGGCTTTCACATTTCTCCCCTTTTGATGTTCTTTGTGCACCATATTCGACGATTTAACTACTTGTGATACTGGTCCACGCCTTACCACAAAAATATGAAATGGATGTGGGTTTGCCTAAAGTGTTGCCTTGAATAAGTACATCTGCCATCTGGGTTTCTTCTTCGATTCCTGTAGAACACCTTGAATATTTCCCTGATAAACTTTTACTGCAGCGCTGTGAGGTGCAGGACTTAGCTACTTAAAGAGAGCCAGCATTGTCTATAAAGTTTGTTTCATGCCTCCAGCCAGGGACTCCACAAAGAATTCTTTAGATTAGTTTAGGGGATCCCATGTCCCTGTGTGGTTCTCAAGGGAATGATGCAGCGGTGTTGAAATTCCCTTATGATCTACAGGCTTGAGACAGCCCCACCCCGACCTAATGTGATATCTAAATTTCTCCCCTCGAGGAAGAAGCGTGTCACGCTGCTAAGGAGAGGGGCAGGCGGCCTGGGTCAGTCCGTTCCTTGTGCTTAAAGGTTATGGGTTATTGACTGCGGCCATCTCACTGGAGTCCCGCCTCTCTCATTCACCAAGGAGGTGACCTTGTGTCAAGATACTCATCTCTTCTGTGCCTCAATTTTCCCTTGACTTAAAGAGGATCTAATGATGGTGACTCTTGTACAGCTTATTGTGAGAATTTACATAAAAAATAGTGCTTGATTCCTAGCGAGTACTTAGTGTTGGGGCAATAATGACACGGTGGTAGTAGTTGTTTCTGGGAGCCCTGAAGGATGCAGTCTTGGTGCAAAGAGTATAAACATGTAGGTTTTCATCCCCAGAAAACGCTAAGAATGAGCCGGAGCACAGGCATCTCCCGAGGAAAGCAAGTCCCGGGCGGCCCCGGTGTCAGACGCCGTGGTGGCCCAGCGCTTGGTGCTGGATCTTCTCGGGTGCGGCGGGCTCCCGCCCTGACCGAGCGCTCTCACAGAGCGCTGCTTGTTAGAGACAGGAGTTCAGTGAATGGGTTGGGTGACTTTCACCTAAAGACAGTTTGTGGCCTTAATAGAGCTTTCTTTCATTACCTCTTTCTGGAGCCAATTCTATTTTTATAAATTATCTGGACATCTCTAGTTGTTTTCCTGCATAAAAAATACTAGATCAGTTTTGTGTTTTCTCTCAAGTCTGGTTACACCAAGCTCCTGACTGTGACACTTTTCAGGCATTAAACCTACATTCTAGGGCCGAGATGTAGCTTAAGAGTAGTGCTCTGGCAGGTCAGGTGTGAGGTGCTGGGCTCGGTCCCCAGCACGCAAAAATGCATAAATCAATAAAGCTCGCGTTCTGGCTCAGCATGAAGTCTTAGCATTTTGGTCAAAATGGTAACTGCAGTGATCGTGTGGATAGAAATTTTACCCAGAACACAATTTTCTTGAATGAGAAAGAGAAGCAACTTCAAGAATAGGCCTTACCAAGATTTTAGGGACTTTACATTCCAGGCCTAGCCAAATAATTATCTGTGTTACCACACACCTGCCTGCGCGCGCGCACACACACACACACACACACACACGCGCAGGATAACCTTCCACATTGTTCCAGCGTTTGCAGAGGTCTGAAGACAACAGTCCCAATTTCACAGTTGTGGAGTGTGCCCTCCGTATCCCACCTGCCCTTCTTCCTTTCAACGTTTCTGAAGAAGAAAAGGGATCCACACAGGTGGCCTCGAACTGAGGGAGAGGAATGTGCAGAGGGATGCGTACTGTAAACTGGAAGATTCTTGTCTGCCTCCACGCCACCAATTCATTTTTTGCCAGGTAAACAAAAACAAAGACTCATCACTTCGAGAATGTAATATTTCACAAACCCTAAATCGTTGTCATCACAATTTAAACTTTGATTCTAGCTGACTGGATTGGAAAAAAAAATAAACTAGAGAGAACCATTAGGAGGGATATCTAAATATAAGATATAAACATAAGAAACCATAGCAGTACAGTCATTAATACACAGTAGGTAACTTCTGGATCTGAAGTCTATGTTTTTGGAAATATATCACATGTTTAATTGAAATTTAGTATTTGAAACACTGAAAAGTTTGAATTTTGTCACTACGATGCTTCATTTCTCCTTGGTGTGCATACTATCTCTTTACCTAGAGCTCCCCTTTGATGATGCTATGTGTGATAATCCACGTGCTGTTACTGTTGCCCGCACACAGGTCCCTCAGTTCAGCTGGCCGAAGACAGGACTGAAGCAGCAAGGTGTTTGGCTGGACCTGTCCGGTGGGGGACCGCTCAGCTCAGCCTCAGCGACAGATGCTATTTATAACTCCTCATGATATTCTAATTTCAAAATGCCTTGACAACTGCAGCTATGCTTTGTAAAAAATTCAGTGTATTTTCCAAAGCACCTAAAATACTGCTGTTCTGCTTCCAGGATTTGAAAACTTTGGCAGAGGAAGACAAGGCAGCCTCAGATATGTCTCAGTCATGGCTTTGGTCTCAAATGACTGCAAGTAAAGATCATTTCCCTTTGCTCAGCTGTTATCTTCCTCAATGAAGAAAAACACGTGGTCAGAGTCAAAGAATTTACATATTGTTTACCTGAGAACTTGGTAAAAGCCCCTTCCAGCTTTTTTTTTTTTTTTAAATCAAATTGGCTTCAATTCCAGAATGTATGCATTTGGTAATGTAAGAATAAGAAATTTATCAGTCCATTATTTCATGATCCTTTACATTGGTGAATATTGATCTCAAGGAAAAATGCAAATGAACATATAACTATGTGTTGTTCTTCTTGTTTTTACTTAATCTTCCTATTTGTGTGTAGTGAGGGTGTACAAAATTACAGATTATCTAGATAGTACTTGACCCTTCAGCTGAAGATAGTTGAAGATTTCAGGGTGGTCTTTCATTGTTTCTAGCTAACCTAAAAATCTCTGGCTTTTTTTTTTTTTTTTTTTTTTTTGCTTATAGATTCAAGGTCTTTCACAGGCAGCAGATTTATTCAATTAGCTGAAATGCTCTCAGACAAGTCCCTGATGGGACTAGTTAAAATAATATCCAACATAAGGGAGACTAAATTTGTAAACAGAATACTACCTCTGGTATCTGAATAATTTGGGTTCTGTGTAAAGTGTTAGTGAGGAGGAACATGTTTTTTGTAGAATTACTTGTCTAGTATGGACAGAGGGAATGTCTCACAAAACTGAGGTTTAGGGAAATCTTAAGTATGTGTGGTGGACCTAATATGGTCAACTTGAGCCAGAACACCCAGCCGGACTGAGTTGGTGTGATGCTGGGAGTACGAGACCCACCTGAGGGTTGTTGCTGATGCAACATAAGGCAGAGTGGGAGCCGTAGCTAGTTGGTAGGCTGTTTCCCAGGAGAAGCTCTGCTGCGGCTGGTTCTTCTGAAAGGAACTCGGATGTCGTCGAGGAAGGAGCTCGGGGCCTTGCTGTCGTCGAGGATGGCTGCTGTTGCTTTGGAGGAGCTCTGGTTGTCATCTCTGCTGCGAGCAGCGTATCCTGGTTCCAGCAATCATGTGCAGAGACGGAGGTACATGGGACAGTGCTGTGGGCTCCCAGCCCTCAATTGGATCTTTTGGGTCTCCAGTGCTTAGATGGACATTCGGCACCTTCTGCATTTGGCTTCTGGGTGAATATTGTAATCTATAAATGTCCTCCATTAAATCTGCTCTTTTATGACCATTGGCTCTGAAAACCTAACTAACACAGTATGTTATTCTTGGGTATCTATGTATGTACAAGCTTTTTTGGAAATACAGCATAAATTGACTAGGAACAGGGTATTGTTAGCTTTTCAGAGAATGGATGGAATAAATAACATTAATTTAATATATCTATATGCTTACAGAACAACACATAAAATAGTAAAATCTGAATAGTACTTCTTTAAAAATTCAACTTAAATAATCTTATTTGTACAAATACGTATAAAAACAGTATGGTATTAGACACTATTGGTTTTGAGCACAAAATATTATTTTAGTTTACTAATCTGAGGTTGAATTTAAACCCTTATAGTTCCATTAGTAGACAAAGATCAAGTTCAAAGCCAGAAGATAGTATTTTATTGTTTCATTTTATGTTTCGTGGTATTAGAGACCAAACCCAGGGCCTCATGCCTGCTAGGCAAGTGCCTCACCCCGAGCTACACTCTAGAACTTCTCCTCTGAAGTTTTAATTTTTATTAGTACACATGGGCAGCACTTCACTGTTCTATTCCTCATGGACATAACACATTTTAATTCTTTTTTCACCCACTTTCCCTCCCCTCCCTCCTCTCGTCCCCATCTCTTTGTTTCCTTCCTTTTTTTTGCAAGAGATTTGTCTTCTTATTTCCTAGTATCTGTTTTTAAAATTTTGTTCTTTATTTATATTTTGGGTTTCTCGTATGAGAAATCATGCGGCATTTAAGCTTGTGTGTTCGATTTATTTCACTTAACATTATGATCTCAAGGTGCATCCATCTTCCTATGAATGACTCAAGCTCATCTTTTTTACGGCAGTGTAGTGCTCCATTGTGTGTATCTGCTGCATTTTCTTTATCTATTCGTCTGTCAGTGTAGGCTGTTTTCAAGACTTAATCAGGTTTTTTTTTTTTTTTTAAGGAAAGAAACACCAGAAATTAACTACCTTTCCACATTATAGCGCCTTCTCCTCTCTTTTTCTTTTTCCAGAGATAACTACCCTCCAACAGTTAATGTTTATTTCTCCTATGTATTTTGAAAATCCTTCCCCAAACATGTATCTCCTCCCAAATTTGCTTTTTCTAGAAAAATTTTAAAGGTTTTTCCATGTTGATAGATGCAAACTAACCGTTCATTAGTAGATGTAATAAAAATATATAATTTATCCTCACAATGGATAATACCAGGAATTAATATAAATAAAATAGATATAAATATAGTGACAATACTAACTTTAAACCAATTTAAATAGGTGAAAAGTCACAGGATTGTTTATTTTACTCATATCCTTCATGAAAAACATATTTGCTAAGAATTGATTCTCCTTCAGGTCCTATTCCAGCAGCTTACAATGCTGCAGTGAACAAAACAGATGAGACACCATTTCGGCTTATTTGCTCCCTGGAGCAAGTACCAGCTGGGCCAGCCTGTGGCTGCTGTTAGGGGAAGGGAAGATGCATCACATGCAGTAGTGGTCAGGGTAGAGTCACAAGGTGCCAAAACAGATGTCTGTAACCTCCCCCCCTTCTCCAATCCCTACCCAAGAGTGATCCAAGGGTATGAAACCGTCTGTGAATGGCTCTATTCAGGGACTAGGAATCATTTTGCATTGAAAATCTACTCCAGGGCTCCATAATGCCAAGGCTTGGGACTGGATAGGCAGATGGAAGAGCCATCGAATGCCTTGATGTCTGCCTGTTGTTAGAGGTGGCCTTTGAGACCAAAGGGTTGAGGCGGTAGATTGTCTCAAAAGCTGAAAAACCTGCTGTAGTTTGACCACAAGGACTACACTGGTGTGGTCAGTGGCACATGGCTGGTCCTGAACAGGGACGTGTAATCGGGAAAGCCTGTGATTTGGTGACCTGTTAACAGTGCGAAGGCCTGCAAAGGACCTCAAGAGCAGGTCCCACACCCAATAGTGAAGTCAGTTGTCCGATTCCAACAGGAATTGGCAGGGACAAAGCCAATCGAAGTGCAGGGATTTCTTTATTTAGAGACAGATGGGGCAGCTTCTGGTAGCAGCCACAAGCCTGGCGTGCAGTGGGGACATCGGTACCAAGAACACACTATTCTCTAACTTGTCTGTGCTAGTGCTTGAGCTCTCTCCTCTGGAGAATGCGGGCTGATCAGCAGCTTCATTCCAGGCAGTCTGGGTCAAAAGCGTCTCATCCTTACAAGTTGTCTACTTGAGTGACCTACATCATCCCTCCAACAATCACAATTTCTTTCCGGTTTGCTGCTTCTAAACACAGCTGTCTTTATCCTGCCATTCTGTAGTCTTCCAAGTGCCCAGCTGAATGCTTGGCCGATTGATTACAGACCGAGAGTCAGTAAAAATATAATAGGCCAGTATTCAGAAGTGGTGTCTACAGCGAGGAGAATGGCTCCCAGAGGGGATGGGCCCTTACCAGAGTCCTCCCGTCTACCTCAGAGACTGCTCGATTGCTCTCTCCCAGTGGGTACTATCAGCTTTTAACTCAGCTAAAGCATCAGCAAGCCAAGCCCAAACGTTTACAGAACCTTCTGTGAAGTTGGCCTCACTGAACTATTGATTTTGCTTCATGTGGCAGAGTGGGGAATAAGGAGGCATCTAAAAGCTGCTACTTTTTGATGTAAAAAGCGTAAATGTTGTAGAGCTGGCTGCATTCTTAATATATCATTTCCATTTGATTAGTGAGGCCTGTGGGACATTCCTACCTCCTCGGTTATCAAGTTAAACTTGACGTGCACCAAAGTGGAGATGGTGGGCCAGAGAGTCACAAGGCTCCTGGTGGATCAGGTACTCAGTTTCAACCAGAGCTTAGTGGCCAGTTAATAGCCTCCTTTGCCCCCCTGTGTCAAGCAGTCCTGGAAATCCCTGAAAATGACCTCTCTAGCTTGTTGGCAATGTTTAGTATTTACATAAAGCTGTGTTTTCTATTTTTTTTCCCTAGGACTTTATGGTTCTCCAGTACCCCAGGGGGTGGTGCATATAGTAGTGACGCTTGTATGCATCCTGTCTATCACCCAGGGGACCAGGAGATGCAGGAGGCTACCACATTATCCTGGTGGGTGTGGGGGGAAGACTAGCTGTCAGCCTTTTTGTCCCTCTTTATCCTGGCTCTAGAACTGGCATCTTTCTGCCATTGCCACTTCCTTCTCTGTGTGCTTCTAGCCTCTGGAGCTTGCCAGGGTCCTGGGGCTCCTGCTTTCCGTCCTTGTGTCTACCGCTGCAATATTTCCTGAAATCTTTTTTGGAAAAGTTTCAGGAAAATTTTAAGTAGTGTGTGTTTGTAGTACATAATAGTTCCATTCGTTTTGGGAAATTTATATATTACACATAATTTCTCGAGCGTTTTTGATCCGGTTATTCCCCTCCCTACTTTCCTCACCTCCCTCCCTTTATCCCCTCCCCCCTCGAAAATTTGCCTACCTGTTTCTTAACACCTCGCCTTTATTTTAACTTTTAATTTCTCTTTTGGATTTCTCATATAAGAGAAACATGCAATGTTTAACTTTCTGAGTCTGATTGATTTCATTTAACATTATGGCCTCAAGTTCCGTCCATTTTCCTGCAATGATATGATTTCATTCTCCTTTGTGGTTGAATAGTACTGTGCTGTGAATCTGTAACGCAGTTTCTATATTCGTTCGTCTTTGGAGGGGCATCTAGGCTGTTTCCGGGCTTGGCTGTTGGGAATGTGCTGCTCTAGCCTGCAGCCCCCAGCACCCAGGGCCTTGTCTTCGGCGCGGGCGGAGTTGGGTTGTGGCGGAGGCCAGCGCTGCACAATTAGGCACCACTTCACCTTCACTTTGGCTTTTGAGAGACTTGCCTGCTCGTGACTCAACAAGTCAAACTTACAGACGTCCATCCACCCATGTAGATTAGCGAAATTCTTACTTGTGATATCATTTATTTCCATTTCCCGGAGCCTTTGACTCAGTCGTCGGAGGGACACTGCATCGCAGGTGGGTGTGGGGCCCCCTGTCCCTTTCTCGTGACGGCTCTCCTTCCCTTGGAGGAGAAGGAACCACAACTGAGACAGTGTTTTTGTAGCTTGTTTCTATTCTATCTCTTGTTGCTTAATCTTATTTAAAGGTACAAAGTTGGGGACCCTTCGCCGTCCCTCCACACTCTGTCGAAACCTCTGGCAACAGCATTAACTATTGGATTCCAAGGCGTTTTCTTCACATCACGAGATGCAAATTGCAGAACACTCGTCGTTCTTTAAAAGAGCCTGCCTCGGGTCTGGGGATTTAGCTTCAAGTGGTAGAGCGCTTGCCTCGCAAGCTCCAGGGCCCGAGTTCGATCCCCAGCACCCCCCGACCCTGGCCCCGCCAGAGCCTACCGTATCCCCCTTGCCAAAACTTACAAACTACCACATTAACTTGTTCTTGTTTCATGGATGCTGCCGGAAGACATGAGACTCGTGAGACGGAGACGAAAGACTCGGCAAATCAGATACTGTGGCCTGCAACCTGCGTGTGTAGGCGCCCTGCAGGGTGCTGTGATGTGGCCCCAGCGGACAGGATGCACCCTGTAGCTAAGGACCAGGGGAATCTGCCCCTTGTATAGCAAGCAGTAAACAAGCCTACGTTTTCCTTTCAGAAGGAGATATTACCTTGTCCTTCTAGGTTGCTTAGTAAACCTAAACCAGAGAAATAACCTGGGTAAAGAGTAGTGTGATTTGCTCTTCCTGGCGAACCCAACTAGATGTGTATCAACTCGAGAGACTCCTGGAGGACTCTCGCTCAACAATAACACTTTTCTAAATGTTTTCAGTTTTCAATATTTCTGAAAACAGTTAAAACGATTTTTCAAAAATGTATAATTAATTCACATTTGGGTATACTTCAGTATTTAGTTGATTATTTCTGCTTGGTTCCAGGTAAGTAGAATAATCATTTCCTGTTACTTTGTAGAACTTTTCAGCTCAGGTGGATGTATATTTATTTTTCACTGAGGTGCTGTGAATATAAAGTGCCATACAGTGTATTAAAATACTCAAGTAAGTAACTGAATTTCTGATTGATACATATATATGAGTGTTTATATGTATTCGTACAATATATAATTATATAAACCTTACATATTATATATATGTTATGTGCATATTAGTATATGTAGATATGTTAGTTTTCCAATCCTTATAATATGTCCAAATATTGATATCATTTTTTAAAATTTATAACTGAGAAACTGATCTAGGTGAATTAAACAATTTTCTCTATAACTTGTAGGGGCTAAGGGATCATTGGACACAGATTTCAATTTGTAACCTTTTGATTACATCATGTGACTACTTTACCAATGTCCACATTACTGTAGATAAGTGTCTTGAACATTGATGATCTTATTAATATACAGTATTTTATGTTATTACTGAAGACCTATGAGATTATGATTACATAATAAAATAGCAGGACCAAGACTAGTAACTGGCTTCCTTCATATGACAAATTATAATAAATTGCATATTGGTGCTTTGATAGGCCACTTGCTTGCTCACATTTGCACACACGTGCACCTTTACACTCTCTTCTTCAGTGTGAAGCGACACTGGGAGTAATGCAAGAGTGCTTTGAGGTTACTCAGGAAAAATACAGCAGTTATCCAGGGACCTTATAATTTGGGCCCACGTATCTGCTTTGCAGAATGCAGTTTCCTTATGCTCTTTCTACTGTGCCATTATGCACCGAGGGTTTGTGGGGGTGGGCAGTCTTGCGGTGGTGACAGACAAAGGAGAATGAACTAGAGCTGTGGCAGGAAACCCTTCGCTCTCACAGGGTGTGTGTGTCAAGACAGACACCCATCAGACAAGATCAAGGCCTCTTCTTTACTGTATTTTTTTGTATCACTATGATTCATGTTCGTGAACTATATATAGATTCTGTGTCTCTGTGTGGGTTGTGTGTGTAAATGATGAATGTTAATTAGCATTAGATGCATGTATTTAGTTAAACTGACAAAAGCCAAATAGTCCTTGTAACTTTATGAAAACCATCTTATGCTTGGTAACTTTTTCTTGATAATAAAGAGAAGATTGAAATGTCAATTTCTTCTCCCATTCAAGCATTTTTTCTATCGATTATGTGTACTTTTTTTCTGAAATTCATACGTTCATGAAATTCCACTGGTAGCTTCTGAGTACTCAGCCAGATGGGCTTTGCCCTTAATTTTACTAAGTGCTTCAAAATACACCTGAGTCTTTTCCTTTGTGCCGTCCTTTATTTCACCCTCAAAGATAGGTGGATGAAAGATCAACTTTATAAGTAGGTAGTTTATTTAATATTACTGATTACATTATCACTTTCAGTATTACACATATTGAAAGAAAGAAAATAAATGAAATTTCTTTCTGGGTAATTTTCTAGACACAAAAAATAACATTCTAGCTTCCTTTTTCTCCTTTGTCTTCCAAAATTCAACATTATGTTGAGCAAGAGTTTAAGAATATGGTATAAAACCCTCTGTAGCAATAAAGTCAAGCCACTGAATAGCCCGGAATAAATAATACCTTCATTCTCGAAGTAGCCAATTTATTTGATGTGTGTTATATTACATGATCAAGCTCAATGTAATCATATTAACACTACTTTAGTGTTTGTGATAATTTGGTCGGGAGTGAACTGAAATTCGCCTCCTGTCATCTGTGGTAGAATAATAACATGACAGAGCCAGAGATGTAGCTCAGTAGTAGAGTGCTTGCCTCGCACACATGAGGTCCTGCGTTTGATTCTCAGCACCACACGCACACGCACGTACGCATGCACACAATAATAACAACGCAGTGAGTACTGTAAATAAGAATGTTCAAAATACTTAAGAGAACTAAGCTTTCCGGGCTGCTTTTCTCGATTTGACTCGCGGCTCAATGGAAGGACGGTGGGTCTGCACCCTGAAGAGAAGCCCCCAACACCTCAGTTACAAGCACCTTGCAGTGGTGCCTCCTGCCACTTCCTTTGTGATGGTCTCAGCTTGAGATTTCTCTTCACATGAACATTTTTTATTTGAGGTAAAACTTACACAGAGTGAAACGTGCGTATCTTAAACATGCAATTCAGTAAGTAAAAAAAGTCTCCGTTCCCTTCCTTTCAATCCCCACTCCGCAGGCGCCCACCGCTCTTATGTCTATCGGTGCAGGTTAGTTTTATGTGTTCTTGAACTGCATATAGATGGAATTCTGCAGTATGTTCTTTTGTGTTCTTTCCACTCAACATAGTTTATGTTTTGTTGTTTTGTGCTGAGGTTGGAATCCAGGTCCTTGCACTGCGAGGCAAGTGCTCTACCTCTGGGTTACACCCCTAGCCCTCAATGTAGTTCTTGTGTAAGTTTTAATGAGTTACTTTTAATAACTGTTATCACAATTACTACCAAAATTGGTTGCGTTCTAGTGGATCTAATGTATCAACCAGGTATGTATACTTTTCTCATTCTAAATTTTATTCTATACACGTACATTTCTAATTTCCAAAATTCTAAAACAGAAGTTCAATACAACCTCTCCTCTCTTTCCTTCTTCCTCTTTTTAAAAAAGAATTAGGGACTGAACCCAGGCAGTGTAGTGCTATCTTCCCAGCTCTTTTTTACATTTTTATTTTGTGAGGGTCTCACTAAATTGCCCAGGCTGGCCTTGAACTTGTGACCCGCCTGACTCAGCCTTCAGAGTAGCTGAGATTATAGTCGTGTGTCACAGAGCTTTGCTCAGATTTCTGGATTCTGTATTTCATAGGAACTTTCTCGTCTCAGTTTTTACAAAATACATTATTAAAGACAGGCCTGAGACTGGGTTTTATCAAGGTAGGTGAGGTATAAAGGGCTGAATGATATTTCTTCATACTGCTGTCTGTACCATAAAGGAAGCTGTGTGGAAGACATTCTGTTTAGAATATGTAAGTAATTTTTCTGAGTTCTATCTTAATCATTAAATTCGAAGGACAAATAGCATCACTGGCTGGGGCTTTGAGAGGAGAGGCAGAAGAATGCATTATTTATTTTCTGTAGACTTCTGAAGTAGAGAATATGGTGTTCTTTCCTCTTTTCCTCTTTTTTCCCCTTTCTTTTCTTCCTTTCTCCCTTCTCTTCCCTTTCTTTCTTTCCTGTGTGCAGTGCTGGGGAGGGTGGATCCCAAGGCATTGCGCTGGGCAAGTGCTCTGCCCCTGAGCCTCACCCCCAGGCTGCCAATATGTTTTTTGATCTGGTTAAATAATTTCTTCAATATGTTTTAAATGTGCTGCAAATGTGTACTAATAAAAGAAAAAATGAATAAAAGTAGGATATGATGCATACGAAGTGCATGAGTCAGGATGTAGGAAAGCAGGGAAGAATGAGAAAGATTATTTTGCTTCTTCTAAATCATAATTGGAAGCTTATCGGATGAATTAGGAAAGACTAGAAGGCAACATCCTCTCTACACCCTTCCAGCTGTGCGTTATGGATCCACAAGTAGGTAAGGGTGATGTATTTTCTGTGTTCTAGTACTAGAGCAGGATCCGTCACACGTGGGAGCAGGCAAGAGTGATGATGAACAAGGTACCTGTCGATTCCACAGAAAGCCAGCCAAGATACTTGGATTTTGGTCTTAATATTAGATATCTCAATAGGATAAATAGGCCCTTGATCAGACAAAATAAATTATGCCTTACAGGATAAACACTGCGTCCACATTAAGTAATGCAGGTAAGTGGCTGGGAAAATGGCAAAGAAAACCTAAATATATTTAGAAAATATCTGTGATTCGATTACAGAAAACCGCTTTAGTATTGCCCTTTGACTGGCTAGTGTGGCCGATAAACAAACTATGAACCTTAAAATGAGAGTCCTACCACCCAGATGAGGCTGCAGAGTCTCTCTGTACCTGGAAAGATGGAGGCAAACCTGTCCGGGCCGAGACCGCTCTGTGCCTGGCAGGTCCAGAGGCTGCTTCAGTTCGAGAAGTTCCTAGAGACTGATTTGGTGGGTGGCATTTGTGTTTCCCAGGAAGGCTTTTTTTTTTTTTTTTTTGAAACTAAAGCCTTTTGCTAAATATAAGTAGCATATTTATATAGTTCAAATGGTGAAACAATACTAAAAAGTGTATGTTGCCAAGTTTTTCTTTGCACTTCCCACCCACCCCGCACTACCACCGATTACTAGTAACTAATTGGTTTCTTTGTGTACCCTTCCAGGCTTCAGGCAAATATAAGGGCATTTATTGTTTTTCCTCTCAGTCTTTCCTCACATAAAGCGCAGCCTGCTGTATGCGCTGCTCCATTATGCTTTTTGCTTTCAATCTAACGATGCGTGATGAAGTCTCCCCTGTTGGTACGGAGATAACTTGGTTTGTTTCCCGCTTGGTAACAGACAGAGTATTCCACGGGGCAGACATACTACCATTACTTAAGTAGCCCTTTCCAGACAGTCATCTTACCTTCGTTTTAAAGCTACTACACGTATAAACTCTTGCCTACGGCCGGGCTTGTTCTTTCAGGCAGGGTTCTTATTTGGAAAGAGTAAAATGCCACTTTCTATAGAATAAAGGCTTGAAGAAGGTAAGTCTCTAAAACTTTTGCTGCTAGAAAGTTTGTGCTGATAGCACTGCCAGGAAGAGGCTTTGGGTTGAAAACTTGCACAACACAAGATGTGCTTTGAGCATCAACAAAGCAGGGGCATATCCTGCTGTCTTTGGGGGGAAGAATATGATATTGTCAGGGATAGCTTTTAAAAAGCACATTGATATCACTATAGAGCCAGCAGCCTCGTTTTACTACTGAGTTGAATAGCGGAGTGGAGTGACTTCCGGGGGAGCAGCCCACTTTCCAGGCATCTGCAAAGCCTGATACATCTTAGGGAGTCTCAGAGTCAGCCCCGAGTTAGTGATGCACCCTGGCTGCTGCGGAAAATCAATGCGTGGAGAATCAGTAACTTGACAAATACTGCTTCACTTGTGAGGGGTCACGCGGTCTGATCCACAGCCGGGAACTCAGGAAACACTGCTCCCTGTCACAGCGCCATCGGCACGGTGAGGAGGGAGTGCGGGTCAGGTCCGCTGCGGGGAGCGTGCTCAGTGTGTGAGTGTCTTGGCCTCACTGGTGCACCAGCTCCGGCTTCTGTTTTCTAGGCTGTCCCTGCCGTGCACGCCCCAGGACTGGTTCTTTCTATGTGGAGGGGAGGACGGTTTGGAGGAACATCAGTTCCTGTATTGGTAACTGCCCGTACTGTGGCTTTGGAGGTCTGAGCCCACGCTCGGCCCACTGGTGGTTCACACTTCCTGCCTTCAGCCGGGCCTGGTGCTGCCTACTGGATTCCAAGGGCGGTCATCACTGGATTTGCCTGAGAGCAACAGCTGGCCTGCAGGAGGAGTACACTGGGGCTAGAGGTTCTTCCTGGAGCCGGAGGCAAGCAAGACTCATGTGACGGAACTGATCTGGCAGCCAAAGCCACCACCAAAATCAGAAACTTTAGGACCATCAACTACGACTATTGTCCCTCCCGTTTTCCCAGTTCTGCCTCTTAGGGAAAGGTCCCCTGTGCCAGAGAGAGGAGAGATCACAGTTGTGTTTGATGCCAGCGACCTTTGTCTCAGGTCACAGGGACTGCTGGAATTCAGCACAGAGCGGGAAACGAACTTTGCTTTTCTCTTGCGTCACTGGGTCTTGCTTAGGAGCAGTCAGTATGGGTAACAGGAAAGCTGCCACGGCACTAGGCAAACAAAGTAGAAAAAGGGATTTTCTTAATTTACAAATGAAAATTCAGATGCTCTGTCCTGAACCATTTTCCTTTGTCAATTTCAATGACTCTATTTAATCCTGACTCTCAAACATTATCAAAATAAAAGAACTGCAATTAATTTGGGCCTGTGGGGCAAGGTGCGAGTCTCAGTCATTGGTTGGATGGTCCACACCTGCTTTTGGTTCCACTAGAGCTAGACTTTCCCGTCTATAACCATGTTCAGGTACCACCTGTCCTTTGAAAAAAAACAGCTCCTCTGTTCCTTGGTCTTGCCAGCCCCTCAAACCAGCCCTCCTACTTTACTCACCAAAGGTGGTGAAAGATCACACCTTAATCACTGCCTGAGATTTCTCAACATCTGTCGCACAGCCTCGTGGCTGTCTGCTGCCTCCCGCATCATTCTACTGAAATGCTACCGCAGCTCCCGCACAAGGCCGTGCAAAGTCCTTTCCACTCTTCCTCTTCTGTGAACCCATAAAGCCTTTGGCACTCCTGAGCCTGTCTTTTTGGTTGTTGTTCTTGAATCTTCTGGCCTTGGGTGTGCTTTGGTTTTCTTTTGTCTGAAGCCTTACTTTTTACTTCTTCTCTGGATATTTTTTCCTATCCTCATCTTCTCTCTTCTATATATATATTTTTTTTTTTGGTGGGGGTGGATGCTGGGGATTAAACGCAAGGCCTTGTGCTTGCTAGGTGAGCGGTCTACCACTTGAGCTAAATCTCTACCCCACTTTCTACATTCTAGGCTACCTCTTGCCTCTCCCTTTTTTCCCCTGACAAACACCCACAAGCTCGGCTTGCACTCTTCCCTCCCTCTTACTTTACCTTCAGCATTATTAACTGCTACCCCGAGTTTAAGTCTATATTTCAACATTCTTGCAGGTCTTATTCAAACTCAACATGATGACACCTCTCTATTGTTCCACTTGACTTCACTACGAAACACAAGTTCTCACATAAAATGGCTAAGAATTTTGAGATGTGAGGGTAGAGAACTAAACTCAACAGAGGGCAGGCTAGTGTGTGACTGTGGGGTTCTGGCCTCCATGAAGTCAGTCTTGCTCTTGCTGTGCTGGGCCTTTCTTACTCCAGCCCACCCCCCCATCTGAACCGAGGGAAAGGCTCTGCTTGGGGCGGACCATGAAGTGTCTATGCTGGACGCTGCCCTGTCTCACTCCAAAGGAGGCCAGAGTGGTTCCCCTACAGCGCCTTGTAGATTTATCTGACAGCCCTTCTTATTTTCTCTCAGTCTGTAGGTTTCCCAAAAGCAGGGGCTACATCTTCTTTCATCCTGGAACCCATCACATAAGTTATATATAATTACTGAATAACAAAGTTTGCTGGAAACGAGTAAAGAGAACCAAGCCAGCAGGGCTGTGAGTGGCTGCCATCTTCCTGCACCATATTCCTTCTTCTTTCTTTTTTATTTTTTTCATATTCCTCTTTCTAGAGCAAGGCTCACTGTTAATTAATGCAAGAGTCCAAGTTCTCCAGTGAGCTAGCGCTGCCATTCTTGTTTTCCTTTTCGGTTTCTAAATTAATCTTTACATTGCTCTTTTAAAGGACATTCCCTTTAGAAATTAAAATTGAATTTAGTAATGGATATATTTTATAGTCTTTTAATGTGTCTGAATCTGCTCGTTTGCTCAAATATCTAGATGAGATGTCTATGTTTTCAAACATTTTTGTTTTTGGTTAAAAAACTCTAAAAAACTCTTGATGTTTCTGGAGATACATTTTGCATATTTTAGATACAGCAGTAATTTAACTTATTTCATCATACTGCTTTTCATAACCTTCGGAAAATTCTGTGACTCTTATCTGGTAATGGAAGAGCTTCGGAGGGCTACTTTGATAAAGAAGCGGAGCTGCTTGGTAACAGGGAAATAGAACTTTTGCCACGAGGAAGGAGATCCAGAGACAGAGGGAGGGAGAGGAAAAGGAAGGGGAAGGGCTAGCCAAAGAGTTAAAATGTGTTTGAATGTAATCATTACCCACTGCAAACATGGACTAATAGGAAAAGACAGTGTTAAATTTCCTGCACTGGCTGAATACCACATCACGCTAAGAACTGTTATCCAGTTCCCACCCCTCTCACACAGACACACACATCCATCTTTTCAAACACCTGGAGTTGAAAGCTCAGAAAACTCATTTGTGCGTGGGGATAAGTGGCTTTTTAAAAACACGATAAAGTGGAATCCATTTAATCAGCAAAACATGAGTCCAAAAAATGCACCACGGACACTGCATCACTAGGAAAGCCAGTAACTTTACTGAATTGTCTGCAAAATACAAATTATACCTTATTTCCAGCAGGAGAAACTTTTGAAAATTTCCCACTTTAATTCACTACAGACAGCTGAATTAAGTCCCTTGAGATACACAGATGTGGTTTAACTTAGTTATAACATCTTGTCATCTAGTGGCGGCAAAGTCCCGCTTATGCCGCTGTGAGCCTCTATTTGAATATTTGTTGCAAATGCTTGTATGCCCTCATTTACAAGCTATTTTAATTACTGTCATTGAATGGAAACAAGTCCCCAGGAAAAGAAAAAAAAAAAGAGAGAGAGAGAAGAAAAATGATACAGCAAACCATCGGAAGCGATGTGAGTCCTACACCTACAGGGACCCCAGTCCACTTGCTCCAAGAGCACACTGATGCTGTATTCAGACCACAGCAGAATCTGCCACGTTGACCTCTCTGAATGAAACTGAGGTATGAATCAATTTGAGGTATGAACGGGAAGGCAAAATACAATACCCGATTAGGAAAGGAACCGAAATGGGCAAATCGAATGCAGAAAACATGTGGCTTGGATTGCTCCACATCTTTGGTTAAAACATATTAAGAAAAGCCTTTCCTTACATCTGTAGCCTGAAGCATTTGAACAGACACCAGTATTCCAGCAATCGTCAAAAGATCTGTCATGGCAAGAGTGTGCCACATAAGTGACGTCACCCTGGCAGGTGGCACAGAGGGGAACAGATGAAGTGTGCCGTGCTTAGGCAACAGCCTTTACTGAGGATTCAAGTGGCTTCTTTAACAAAATTTTTTTTAAAGTAAGAAATACAAAGCACTTACTCTCTGGAAAAGCAAACAAAAGGGATAAAGGGGTCAAAAACCTGCTGTCTCAAAGATAAAAGCTGGGCACAGAAGGAAAGCAAATACGTAAGTGTGTGAGAGGGCAGATTTTTTTTACAAAGTGAATTGGGATTTTTTTAAACCCTCGCTTTAGTTAGCCGTTACGTGATCTAAGGGTGACAGGTATTTTCATATTCATCATTACAAAATGTTAAATTCCACCTCTGGGGAAAAATAAGCCTTTTACTAAAAAACACAACTTTTAAAAAGGTTGAAATAAAATAGCCTCCACACACCGATGCATACAATATACAGGTTGTGAAGCTCGCGTATATTGTATCACTGTTATCAGTATCTAAGCTTAATATTACCCAAAATCTTTTAAAATAGGATTAGCTCTAACAGTACCTTGTTGCTGTGTAAAATGCCACTTACGCTTCTTTGACTTGCAATGAAGAATGTGTCTAACATGTGGCTGAGGACAGGCAACATCAAGTCATATACTCCCTCAGGGCTCTGCCCTAACCCCTTGGATACAAAGGATTTACTGTGTTAGAAACCAGACTAGCTTTGCAAATACAATAAACGGTAAATTACGGAAAAAGCATAAGGGTAAAGATAGACAGTGACTGTTTACAGAAAGTGACTCATAGTAATAAAATTGTGCTTTTTCTCATTAAACCATCTTTAAAAAAATCGCAGATTATCCCTTCGCTCCCATCTCGCCACCACTGCGTATGAATTCAGGAGCGCAAACAAGAGATGACTGGTATCCGTTCTTTTCATGTTCTTATAAAACTATTATCAGAACTGCTATAAATAGCCAAGGCTTCTGCTGGTACTTTAGCTTACTTTATCTTCAGCAACAGAAATTCATGTTTCTTTGTTGCTGAGGCAAATTGCAGGTAGAAAATTAATATGGCTATTTCTTCATATTTTCATGTAATGACCCTTTCCCACCCACTGGTAAGGTTCTGCTGATACTGGTAAATGAAAATGTTTTGAAAGTGACAAAGGACGTTTGTGATATGCTTGCATATTTAATACACATCAAGTTATAAAGATGAGTTGTGAGCATGAAATCAAGTCTGTGGTGAGGAAGATGATTTTCTTGTTTTTCCCCCTTTGTGTGTGTATGAGAGAGACAGAGAGAAAGAGGGAGTTATTTAGGGATCACCTCCTGGTTTCCTCTGCATAAATGCTACTCTTTCATGTTCCATGGATACCTTTAGTAGTGGGATATATATGAAATGGTTAATTTTTTTTTTAATTTTTAGTATATAAAACATTAGTACAAGGCAGGTTAGCATCCTATCTGGATACAACCTAAGGTGCATTGTGGTCTAATTGTGGATTGCAGATCAAGTTAAGAAAAATATAGCCTCGTTCATAAGGTCTCTTGGCTTCTGCCACCCAGCGGCAGCCTTTTACAATGAGAAACACATAGCAACTATGCAAGTAAAAGCAAAAAACAAATGGATAAGAAATGTCCTACACGTGATCTAGCTGTGGTGATATTACTGTCTACATCTTCTTCGCGGTGTATGTCAGTGTGTATGGTTGGAGATGGATCGACAGATCTTCACATTCCAAGAGAAGGAAATCATTTCTAGACTGAAATACCTTTTAAACAGTATATATCGACTTTTTTATGGCACTCACTTTCAAAGGGTCTGAAAATTAATCCCTTATAGACAGATATTAGACAAGAGTTATATTTTGTTGAAAAATTAAAAAAAAGGGACATAGAGAGGTTCTTTAATGGGATTTCTTGAAATGGCTATTAAATCTCTTTATTGAAGAAAAATAGATGACATTACATGCTTTATGCAGAAGTGACATTGGGGGTCCTGACACACTGGGATTATTCGACAGTCCTATATTGCTGACAAGATTGTTAAGGGTCAGTTAAAGTGATTAAAATTAGATGACAAAGCAACTATCCCTTTACCTGCTTCCTTCTTTTCTAGCACCCAGTCTTTCACATTTTTCTTCTGTGGGAATTTATAACTTATTCACCAAGTAAACTCCATATCACTTGTTTCTAGGGTTGCATCTGTCAGACACGTGCCCCAACACAGCTTCTCTATTCTAGGCATATTTCTAAGAAACATCCAATTCTAGGCTGAAAACCAACCATGTGATAATTTAGGGTATGGCCACGTTAGGATATACACTTACTGAATCCAAGATGCATGGTGAAATGGTGATATCAGAAAGGGGCCCTGCATTTGATAAAAATGCACAAAACAAAACAGAAATAGCATGAAAGAAACTAATTAGTATATACAATGGATGTCAGTTGACCAAATACATTGCTAATGTATTAAAAACAATCTAGGGTGTTGCAATGTGTTATGCCCTAACCCACAGGTTACCCTTTTGACAGCTGACCTCGAACTTATAAAACAAATGCAGAATAAAAGAAATCAGAAAGAAAATAGTTACTTGAATGTGCAACTGCACAAATATAACCCCCCTCCCACTATTAAGATAACAAAACTTCTGCTATTACCATAATATTATATATATTAGAAAGCTATACACAAGCATGTTAATTTCACAGATTTTTTTTAAAAGATTCTTAATATTTTATATAATTAGAAATACACATTTCAAAAACAAAACTTCTACAAAGAGAAAACAGTTATCTTGGTTAGCAAAGCATGGAGTTCTTCATGGCTTAGGGTAGAGCTTTCTATACAAAAAGTCCTTTTTGGTTTTTTTACAGGACTGTTTAAAATATTAGCGAAGCTATCGAGGGGGGAAAACACATTTTGGCTTAAGTAAACTACAAAAAGCCACAAATGCTTTGCAAACTCTGTCTTACCTTTTATATGAAAATAAGCAAAATGTAATGTACATATTTTTATATTTTTATTTAATAAGAGATGCAGACCCAGATTTATTTATTTAATTAAATACGTTAGCTCTCCAACTCCACTTTCTATGTTTTTTTGTTTTTGTTTTTTTGTTTTTGTTTTGTTTTTAATAGGTATGGTCCTCTTTTAATGGTCTTTGATCCTTTTGAACGAGTGCCATACGCCAATGATGCGCCTGCAGGTTTGCGGTGTGCTCCGGATGTTAGGTGACCGGGCATGTTCCTAATGTTTAGCGACGGCCACCCACTGCCAGGTCTGTCCAAATGTCTATACATTTTTTTTTTTTCTATATGTTGCATAACAGCTGCTCTCTCTTTCAGTAAAGATCTGCCGCTTTTGGCAAATGTTTCCTTTTGTCTATTTACATGTAAATAACGTTGAACCTGCAACATGACACTATCTATTGTAACATACATTTTGCAAAGGAGCACAACAGTGAAAAGAAGTTAGCCTTAAAATCTATTTTGTACAAGTGTTCTGTTGTACAACTCAAGTGCTATGCTTATCTCAGCATTTCTGTTTATCTTTATACTGTATCACTGAGGCAATTTAAAAGTACTTTTACAAAACAGAGTACCTGACTTTTTTTTTTTTTCCACACACGGCACATATAATGCATATCGACCCCCCTTCCCCATTAAGGTATAGCACACACACACACTGCAAGAAAAAAAAAAAAAACTAGTAAGTAATAATGTGATCATGTTGCCCATCCTTCAGAGAGTCGCATGCGCTTGACTGAGGGACTTTCCCTTTCGTCCGGCGAAGGTCTGGTGAGTCCAATGGGAGAGTGGAATTCATTCCGGTGATCCTCCCGGTCGCTGCCGTCATAGGAACTACTGCAGCTGCTCAAGCTATCAACAGGAGATCTGCCCGCCTCGTGGCGCGTGTGTTGTGGGTATCTCGAAGGGGTGGTGGTACGGTCTCTAGGAGGAGAAACAGGTTCTGACTTGATGTTGAGGCTTTGAGTAGAAGGCAGGGAGAGATTTGAACTCTGAGATAAATGAGTGCTAGTGCAAGCTCTGTAGGAGGAAAGGAAACCCAGTTACAGATGGAGGAGGCCAGGAGGCCCCAGGAACTCACAATTACACAACACATCAGCTTACAGACTCCCACAGACACCACAGCATGCCAGCGCGGGCACGGGCAGTGGTGCCTTCTAGAGATTTGGGGTGCCTGGCGCAACTGCGGGACAGAACTGGTCCAGGCTTCCTCAGTCAGAGTTCTGCCTCTGACGGGCTCCCTGAGGGCACTGGGGGCCGCTGCAGAAAGGTCTCAAACGCCACGTGTCCATGGAAGCTCTCTCTAGACCGGCCCTACATTTTATTCTTCTAAGCCTTTAGATACACTGTTTAGTTTCGAATTAGGCTTCTTTGATGGACAGATGCCTGTCTGACGTTTATTTATTTATCACTTTTTGATGCTGGGGCCAAACCCAGGGCCTCATTCTTGCTAAGCAAATGTTCTACTGCTGAGCTAGTCCGCAACCCAGAAAACTATTTTCAACAGCTTATTGTTATATCAACATTTCCCTCCAATTAATAAGCACATACAAATAGAGTTCAGATTTTAAGTGATTAGAACCCATGAAATGCTACACAAAACCCACAACTGGTGAAAAAAAAAAAGCTGGAAGAGTGGAAGGAAGGGGAAGAAGGAAGGAGACTGAAAACTATCTGCAGAAATTTAAAATATTGTCTTAGAAACAGGGTTTTCTGTCCCACTAAAACTGATAAATAATTGGCCTTTCTTCAACCTTTTGTAGTCACAGGGCGTGAAAATAGCTGTTTTCCATGGTTCCCTCAACTTTACCACTGTTGGTCACTCCCTGACAGAGGAACCTAGGACACCGGCCACTTGTTTATATTGGTGTTCATTGATGAATCTGGGTGTTGCTCAAGGAAAGGCCATCATAAAGAAAGGAGTAATGTGACTTCAGTGTGTTTATAATCCTCAATCCCTGCCTATTCTCAGAGAATCTAGTTTGCCCTTCTTTCAAAATGTGAGAGAATTTAGATACTTGAAATTTTGAAGAGAAACAGCATTAAGCCCTTAAGTGTAGATTAGCGATCACAATGACTTCGATCAGGGTAAACCATAGTCATGTGGCAGGCATCAGCATTACTTGACCAAACTGTCAAGAAAGACAGTAGTCTTTCATGGAGGAAGAGTCACAGCAAGGAATTACCCTTACAGACACACCCATTTTAAACAAAGGGAAGCAAGCCTGCCTGTTAATGTGTGTAATTATGCTGCTTTCCTATGGAGAGAATTGGAGGGCACTAACAATGTCTTTAGGAGCAGAGAGAGAGTGAGAATGTATTACAGAGGGGCAGGGGAGTAACTTGGGGCTGGCTTTTTGGGAGATGCACTCCATGCTCAAGATGTGGAGATATAAAATTAGTCAGAAATGAATTTATCTTTGAGTGATGTTTTATACAAAAGCACCACCTACTGGCAAAGAATTACTTTCCTTTTCTTAACAGATGAGCTAATGTGGAGAAAAAGGTGAAAGAATTATCTGCTTCTGTATTAAGCCTTTCTTTCTCTGCCTTTCTGATCTTTCTTACAGAATCAAAGCAATCTTAGCACTTAAATCAAGATTCTATATTGAGTGTATATGATATTCAACATTCGGCTTATGCCAGGAGATATTTCTTTGTAACTTATTTTACAGTGTCTATTAGTTTACTATATTAGTTCCTGAGAGTTTTTATTAAATAATCTTTAAATCGAGAAAATATTAAGATGGGGGAGGGAGAGAACACTTATATTTCAGAATGATCCATAATAGTAGACTATTTTCTCTTGGTTCAAAGTTACTTGATGATTAATTTCCACGTTAGAGGAAATCATCTTTTGATTTCTGGAAGAAAGAAATTTCCTGGCTCTGGGTAAGATTACTTTACTAAAAATTAATTAAATGTTTCTACTATGGATCACAAAACTGTTTAATAATTAATGTCAATGAGGATCCTGAAAATAACGTGGCATATCAATAAGTACTTTTTCTATCCTCTGACTCTGAAGTTGTGTCTTTCCAGTCAGGGTGAAATAGTAGATTAAAAAAGATTGGTGAGTTGGACTAGAAGAAACAGTTAATCTAAATAAATTAAATGAAGTAATATAATCAAAATGATATTTAATAGTTTTTTTGGAAGCTGCATTATTCACTTATTTACTTCATCTCCCAATGTCAACTGGCTTGTATAGGGTTAGCTGCATCTCTTCCCCATAAAAGATGGAACAATTATTGGTGATCCTTTCCCATAAGTAGAAGAGTGGGAGTTTATCTTTTGGTGGCATTGCATTTGATCCTAAGTGTACACAAACCTTCAGAGTAGTTCTGGGGACTAAATAGGCAGAAATGGGATGTAGGTTATATCTCAGACTCAGATTCACTGTACTGTCATACAGGGTTCAAAACAGAGAACTAATTTCTGTTATCAAAGAAATATTTTCTTTAAAAGGAAGGGCAGAATTAAAGATCACTTAACTCGTTCATGCTAAATTCAGATGCATGCGTGGAGATCACCCATCCTTGAATACAGACATGGGTAGCTGCTGAAGGCGTTCATATGTGTGGATGGGTGAGAAGGGGGTAACTGGGGACGGAGGCCTGGATACACTGTGCAAGTTTTACTCTATTACAGATGCCTTTGAACTGGGAAAAGATCTACCCTTCCTCCTAACTGCTCAGAAATCAAACATGACTGGATAGTTTTGTTCAAATTTCTTATTCTAATTTCTCCCTGGAAATTAGACTATGAAACTGTATTCAACCTAACTGTTTAACAGTCCTCTCTACTCCAAGTCACCTCCCTCGGTATGAACTGGACGCCCACATCAACAAAGACAATGTGTGCAAATGCGGCTGACCTTTTTTTTAGGTGGTAGTTGAGAAAAACATCTAAAGCTCGAGGGTCATTTTCTCAAATATGACAAATTCCTCTGCCAGTCATGTTTCTTCCTACATAAAACAAATTTATGCTGCTTATCTAACTTTGTTATATAAAACCAGTTACTAACTAGTTTAAAATTATAGCTTTGAAGACGTAAAGCTTGAAAGGACAAAATGGATACTTTTTCTTGAACAAAATGAAGAACTCTATAATGCTTTTATAATTTTGAGAAAGAATCATAGTAACTATCTTTGGCTGTGGGGCATATCTACTTCGGTGGTGCTCAAATTTTCCATTCTTTGTTTATTCCATTCCTTGTACTACCCCCAAAATGAGCCCCAAACACAACTCTGAGATTACCCTGACCTGGAAACATATTGATTCTTTTATCAATTTATACTGCAAGGAATTGGGGTAGTGAGCGCATATATTTATACTACAATTCAGGATTTTTAAAAATACAATTTCACATTGAATTGTGCCAATGCTGGAGAGTCCATTTGAAAGAATCTCCTCTCTAAAAGCTACCATGTTGTTGGTGCTATTGGTGTGCACAAGAGAGGCTAAGAGTGTGTTTGTGCATATACATGTATACGGGGGCAGCACAGGAAACCCTGGAAGGATCATCCTATTGATTTGAGGTATAAAGGAGCTGATTAAGTGCAATTAAAACTCATAGACTCAATTCAGAGTCAAATTATGGGCAATGCGATTCAGATCTAAAAAACACAAGGACGTGAGCACACTGCTTCACCCCTGGCTGTGGTTAATTCCCTTCCCTCCTAGTCCAGGGTTCTTGCTCCTTTCTCATTTATGGGGGCTTCTGTTCAGGTTAGAAGACAATTAGATTCTCCCCAGGTGATAGAAGAGTTTTAAAATGTAGTATACTTAAAATACAGAAATTGGTATGTGTTCAAATTAAAAATGCAAATTATCAGGTTATTGGAAACAAAAGAAAGCCATATTCACAAAAAAATGATATGGTTTCTGATAGCCATAATTTCTCAAGAAACCTAGCACTATAATGAAGGAATTTTGCAAAAATGAGAACTAAACACTTTTATTATTGGCAAGAAGCATTTAAAGTAGATTCACTGCTAAGCCTCAGTGGTACCAGGCCATATGTGCATATTTAAAAACTTCCCGGACGGGGTATTATGTACTTCGGTGATGATAACCTGAAAAGTTACTGCAGCTAATGCCTACTTGGATGATTAGCATCGAAGAGGAAATTTAATTCTCCTAAAAAGAGAAACTCTTCCTAATCAATACTCAAAAATACAGCTTCAACGTAAAGGATCTTTTCAAGAAAGCAGAGGAACAGTGTCACGTGAACTTGTTTTGTTCTCTACATGAAAGGCTAGATTTTCCAAGGACGGTGATATTAGTGAGCAAGATTGACATAAGAAAATGATGATGGAGTGGGGACACCATCACCGGGTCACTACTCTCTGCTGGGTCAGGGCCACATAGGAGCCAGAGTGGAGGGCGTGAAGTTGTAATACCTACAGTGGTATTGCTGGTGGCTTTTATGCTAATCAATTGTTTAGTCTCACCTTTGCAGAAATATGGATGTGGAACTACTTAAGTAACATAACTGACTAGTTGGGTATAACTAAATGGCTTAGTCCTACAGCAGAAGTGGGCAAGGCACGGAGACTGCTTCTAAAACACAAAAAACTTATCTTTATCTCATATCCTTTTATTTTCTTTTCAGGATTAGTTGCAGATTTGAAGTTACTAGTTAAAATCATGTCCTTTGTTTGTATTTTAGCTTTTTTGTGTAATTTGAAAGTAGTGTGAATTTTGAATTGAGGGCTAAAAGTTTGAATGTTTCCTTGATAAATGACAGGAGTCATTTTCTACGATAAAGGCATGTCTCAAAACTGCCACAAGGGGGCAGAAAGATACACCCTTTGACCAGAAAACAACAACTCATTTTTATATCCAAATTTAGCAATTAGTATTGCATGTACTAATTAGTATATGTATTTTAATAAAATATCTATAAATATACAACTGTACTATGGGTTCATTATAAATATACGAGGACTGTATATCAATTGAATGGTTGATCTTATGAACATTAGGGGTCACATTAGCATAAACTATGTAAGTAAACTTATCTAAATAAAAGTACGGTCACAGAAGTGGAAATAAACATTGCCTAAAACAGTAAGGAAAGAATCTGCCTCATTAATACAAGGCTTCCCTGCCTCTTAAAATTACGAAGTGATGTAATACTTAAGATACCTGAAAGGGATTGGTCTAAAAATTACCTTTACATTTCTATAAAGAACCATTTTACATCCTCATGGGACACGAAAGCACACGCTGAAAGACTGTCACTTGTCATTTTAACAACATATCCTAAAATGACATTATAGAGGAAATAATGTTGCTTACCCCAACTGACTGAGGGCAGATGGTGGCATGTTATGTAGATGTTGCTGTTGCCAGCCGGTTACCGAGCCGAGGTGAAGCGCGCCGGCCGTGTTAAACCCCGACAGAGACGAAAGGTCTGCGCTACTCAGAGAGTACTCTGCATCGAAACACCAAACAAGAGGGAAAGCGTTTGATTTGGGAATGATCAGATGCTAAAAACAATCAGACGTTTTCAATGTCCACAGTGTTCCTGACTTTGATCAATTTTTTTTTTTTAATTTTGGGAGAAAGAAGGATAAACCACCAGGAATAATTTTAATTTAAGAGAAATATGCCACTCTTCGAAAGTAAGCATTCCATGAAAGGTTCGAAGGAGTGTAACCTGCACATAACATATTTGACAATCTAGAAATGTTTTTTAAACAAACCCGAGAAAGTGAGCTTTGTATGACACCAAAGAAATACAGTAACAGCTCAATTTCCTTGAAATTGTTCTTCTATTTTGAATTCAGGTTGGATAAATAAAACTTTCATTCACTTAAGAAAGAGGAAGGTGGATAATCACTTTGCCTGAGTAAGGCAGCAGTAATTGTACTGTGTTCTGGACACCAGAGGTACTAGCCAGAGGTTCTTAGTGGGGTAAAGATGATAACTCCAGCTTGCTTTTTAAGAAAAGGTGTTTAATATTTACACGTGGCCAAGCTACTCACCGGTGCCATATGTTGTTGAAATGGCTGATGGATACCCTCCCATTCCTTGTCCTGGCAAAGTAGGAGTTGCCACAGAAACCACTGGAGTAGCCAATGACTGAGCAGACTGGGAGTTATTTATCCTTTGATTCTTTTAAAGTAAATAGAAAGACAGTATTGATGGAATTTTAAAAAAACTTAAAATACTAAATTTTCAGTATTAGTTTTGCACATAAAGAGATAACTTGGTACAAAGCTCATGAAATTAATCATTTAACATGTGTCTCTATGAACTCTGCCAACCCTATCATTTACAATCCTTCAAGAGACCAGCTGTTGCCATAGAAACCCATTACATCAGTATCTCCTAGGCAACTGAACTAGTAACAAGTACCATAGCTTTATTATGGGTAAAAACAGACTATGTTGAGAACTGATGAAATATGTATACTGTACTTCCATTGTTTCAGTTTTTATTCAAATGCAAATTAAAAAAAAATTAAAATCAACCACGGTGGGTTTTGTACTATGTACGGCAAAGAGCAGATGGCAGGGGTCATGTTGTATTCTGACCAGCAGGTGGTGCTCTCTCCACTTTTCTTTGGATTCTTCTAGACTTGACTCAACTATATGGGGAAGCTGGAAGGCCTGTATTTAACTCCTTCCAGCAAGGAGATTAAAGACATGCATCAGTTTAAAACAATGGCTCTTTAGTTCTCAGAACAATACATACACCAGTTTTAAGTGACAAAATAAATACTTTCCTGTGAATTAAAACCTTAAAATGTTGAAAACAAGGCCTCCAGTTTACAGAGGTTGTTGGGATAGAAAATACTAACCATTCTTTTCCACTGTGACTGATACTAGACATTAAGCAAACTTGAGCACCATCGATACAGACACACCATGATAAGTTTCAGAGTTTTTTAGTTTTATCAGAACTCCCGCCTTCTGCTTAAGAGTAGCTGTGACTATGTCCCTGCACATGCCACTTGGAGGACGCGCTCCCAGACTTACCAAAAGCAGGTCGACATCCTCGGACTGAGAGCATGGGGAAGGAGTTTTATTAATTAGTGTCTGAAAATCTTTATAATTGGGCAAAATCTTTTCAACCAAAGGAAAGGCATCTTTTGATAGACACAACACTTTAAACAGTTTTAAAACCCAGACTCTAAAGATAACTCTGAATAAAGACATTCTTTGTTTCCCTTAATGAGGTGTTTGTCTCAAACCTGAAGACAACCTATGTGGCTTTCCACGCAGGTCAGTGTTTCAATGTTTGTGATTTCACCACCATATTTTGAACAAAAAGACTGAGCCTGAAATCTCACTTGCTGGAGGAGGCGGCAGCCACACCTGGTTGCCGGAGAGACAGCCTACCCGCTTCTCTCGAGAATTCCTGGGCAAGCATCAGTTAGTTCTAAGGGACCTGGACTAAATCTGCTGATAGAGACGGCCTGCCGTGCGTAGGCCACACTGCAGGGCCGAGGCCCTGCGGGAGGTTTTATTTATTAGACCCGGTCTTTCCCAAAGGGAATGTTACAGATTATGTGATTTTTTTTGGTTGATATTCAAAATTAATCTGCACTGTGCCATAATAAACTAATCAGCTCACAAGACTGTTCTACCCTGAAGCTTGCTACAGAGCAGAGAAAGAAAGAAAGAAAAAAATGAAAAAGAAAGAAATGTGTTTGCAGAATGATCTAAATTTGTCTGCTGAATCTTGGTTTTAAATGTTCTCGCTTTTAAGCACAGCTAATTTGGAGGACACTGATGCAAGTCTCTTTGTTGTGGAGTTTGGTCCCACAATATTCTCTTTTCTGTGGGCACACAGACCCATGGGAAAGAAAGTGATAGGGCCTGGAAATATTTTATATATATTTGAATTCATATTTCATATCTATTTATTTCTCCTCAGAAGTGTCACAACTCTTTTTGATGCAAAATACAATCTTTTTTTCTTGAAATGTCTGGGATTTTAACACACTTTGCTTTTGTGAGTTAGCTTTTTTCATGGAGTACACACATAGAAAGATGAATTAAGACAGTGCAGAAATATGTGATGTTTTTAGATATTAACACTGAAATACACTGAAGAAGGGAACTGCCATTTAACAGGAGAAAGTTCATTTGGCAAATGTACAGAAAGTATTTTTCATTGGCAGCACCTCGAAGACATAAACAGCTCAACACTGTAAAAACACACTGTCGTGTAGTACTTCATTGTCTATTACTTTGCTTAAGAAACATAGTTTAACCAGTGGTAGAATTTGATTTTTTTCTGACTATAAATTGGGAGCTCCAAAAGGAAATGCTTTTCTTGTCCGAGAACAACAGTGCAAAGAATTTACTGAATTTTTTTGAACATGGAAAAGGAAAATGCAAATCAGTTACCAGAATTAATAGCTAAATACAACCGAGGCTTCATCAATAGTATTAATCACACTACTAGTAGGTAGTATTAATTTTCTGGGAGACCCTAAGTGATTCACAAAGTTAGATAAACAGTAAAACAGCAAAATTGTTAACATTTATTTAAAATGTAGTTTTTGCATTTACCACGGATGGCATCGTGTTCTTGCTGCCAGGTGGGATGAGAACTCGGAGGTCTGGTTTACGATTATTCATTCCTAAATTCATGGGGGGAGGAGATTTTGCTTGCATGTTCTTGTTCAAGTTACCAGGTGAGACCAGCAGACCTGGTGAGTTTCGGGGATTGCCATACCCATTCCCTGTGAACACAGAACAAGGACGGCCTTAGGAGGAAATGTGGGAACAGAGCATCTTTCTAGGGAATGCACTGGATTTAGCTCAGTGGTTAAAGTGCTTGCCTAACAAGCACAAGGCCCTGAGTTCAAACCCCAGTACCAAAAAGCAAAACAAAACAAACAAACAAAAAAAAAATAAAAACAAAACACAAAAAACAAAATAAAATAAAATAAAAGCTTAAGGACCAGACATACATACGCATTAAACAACCACAGGATTGCTGGTTTACCCTCCAGGGGAAAAGCAACCCAGTTCATTATTTAATATTCTTCTGTAAAGAAGAATATTTTCAACATTGTAAGAGAAGAGCAGGAATATACACCAACTTGCTCAGAAACCAGCATATACAGGTTTCCTATTTTAAAATTTTCAGGAAGAAAGTCAGATCATTTTCAGGGTCTAAATGAAGCACAGAAAAGGTCCCACACTTTAATTGATGAGTCTGGCATAGGCCGGGCTGGCATGAATCACTCTCTCAGCTCACTGGTTTGGGGTTACTTTGTGTGTCTGTGTGTCCCTAGATGAAGAGCGGCTCTACCAGCAAGACTGTAATTTCTAGGATGTGCAGGAGGAGGGGCCGCGCACACGAGTTGCTGCTCGGTCCTCATTTCCTCAGAGGGAATTCTCACTGCGGCTTTGCTGGGGTCTGCTCTGTCCTCTTCACTGAGCTCAAGGTAGGACCCCAAATCCCACAGCAGCTTCCTGCTCAGAAGGCGACATCCCTTCTCAGGGGCTGAAAGGCAGCCTCCACTGAACTGCTGATTCACCAAGGCACAGGAAGAAACAGCAAACGGCAAGATCCAAAGGGCTTCCTACGACTCTTACACTCAGCCCCTACTAACAGAGAAATAGATGCCTGAAGGTCTCAATTGTTCTTATTTCAAAATGTCCTGCTCCACGACAGGAGGAGCTATGGAGTTTGGCTGGAAATACAACCTAAGAGGGAATGAGAGCAGACTCAGAAAGTCATCTGCTGGCCTCTTGCGCGCCTCTGCCTGGAGAATAAGAGAAATCCATCTCCTGATTCACCAGCGCTTGCTGGAAAACTGGCTGGCTGTTTTGTGAGGCTACCGGAGGAGACAGCTAAACCCTCACTGTTACTGTCCTCATTGCCATCATCACAGAACACAAGTGTCTACTGCCCCTGCATGGACGACACTGTGTGTCACATCCAGAGAGGAGGCAAAGAGCCCCAAGGGCCCGAGATCCCTGTGTGGCACTCCAGTACCTACCCACGGAGCATCTGTGAGGCACCCAGAGTCATCCAAACCAAGCGTCACTCAGTTCCCAGGAGAGAAGAGAGTATCCGTAAATATTCGTGGAAGAGGAAGCAATTGGATGTGGGCCTCAAAAAAGGAGACCAGATAGGAGATATGCTGAACTTGTGATTGGCGGCTGGGAATGGGCCAGGGAGGAATTTACAGAGCATGTTCCGGGTCACTGCAAAGAACCTGCTAGAAGAAAATCCACGAAAAGAGAAGGTTCTGGGGGAACGTGGAAGTTGGGCTTTGGTGACCTTGAATTCCAGGCTAAAATGTCTTTATTAACGTGATAGAAAAGCAGACCCAACACGAGTTCAGAGCACAGGTGTCCAAGGTACAACCTAAGTGTCTAAGGGATGAAAGAGATATACTGACACCCGGAGACCCTGGATTGGGGCGACCTCGTGGCATGGGTTGTTGGAGACCACTGAAACAGCCTGACGTAGAAGGACAAGCACATTTCAGGGGAAATTTATGGGAACATCTTTTTGAATTAAAATATATCTAAGGCACACTGCATAAAACATACTTGTTCTTCATATCTAATTCATTTACCTGTTTTGCTTTATGCATGAATAAACAGCCGAATATATAACAAGTAACAAGATTAAATCTGTCAATTGCATTAGGCATAAAACTTTCCAAATTACTAGGGGAAAAACAACAAAACAAAGTAAACACTCCCAAAACATGTAGAACACACAATAGTTGTTTAAGAAATGTTCACTGAATTTAAATATAAATTACCCTTCTGGGATCCAACTTAAGGAAAATTAACTAAAGTCTGTACAGCCGGCTATATGTGTCAAAAGGCAAATCATCTGTCACAGTTAATTCGGACAGTGTTTGGTGGCAAAAGCCATTATATGAAATAATACCTTTACCTTTTCTCACCAGAAGTATAAACAAAGAATATGTTCACTAAGAAAAATGCCTGACAAACTGGCATACTCAGAAGAGGTTTTTTTTTTTTTATTTAATAAGTGTCTTACTGAATCATTGTTGTGACTCTGTTAGAATCTTAGTTTGGATTAATAGATGATATTGGAGAAAAAGGGAATGGTAACCCGAAGATGAAATTTGCTCTACACTTTCCTATCAGCTGAAGTTCAGAGGGACACGTGGAATACATGTGTCACGTACACACTAAGCTTGTGTGAGCTCTGGTTTAAATAAACAATCAAATGGAAAATTAGCTACGTAATTTCAAAAGAAGAAGAAAAAAAAGTCAGTTAAGCAGTGCAGTGAAGCTTGAATAGATCAGAAGAAACTAAAACCCCAGCTCGGTAGATGCCGATACTGGTTCTGCAGGGAGCAGTTATTTTGCTAAAAGGAAGTAAAACTTCTTCACAAAATGTGTTGTCCTGTGATATGACAGGCACTGGGCTGGGGTGCAAAAATGGAAACGCTTCTGGGAGCCTCTGAGAAAAGGTATTGAAAAAAACATTTTCTACAGTAAACTCTCAGAAATTCCCACAAAGCTTGCGTCTTTCACCCTCATTTTAAATGATGATTTGGGGCAGCAAGGAGAAAAGAAAAGAGAGCATACATTATAGTTCTTAATCCAAGAGACACCTCAAAACTAAAAGAGGATTCTGTTTTTCTCCTTGAATATTTCCTGTTAGCTAAAAATCATGCCATCTTAGATTAGTCACATATTTTAAGGTGTTTGCATATTGAATGTAAAATATTTTGAACCCATGGTGACACTTCTTAAACTCATATTTTTAGAGTATAAAGTTATTTTTAAGAACAAATAAATTCTGCTTTTTTTACGGATGAATTTCTGCTGTTTTTAGCAGATTGTGCCAGCTAGCATTTTGGAGCCGTATAATAACCATTTCTGTTTCCAGCCACCAAATTGTTATTCTTTTGGCATAATATACATTCAGGAATGCAAGACTGTGGATACTAAACCAGTGATATAGAAACCTATCATTTGGAAATCAATGATGAATACATGCGTGTGGTTTACTGCTCAGAAGGGCCTGCATTTAAGCCGCCGGGCAACCACAGCCTCCTCCTCACCAGAACGCTGCGGCCTGAGAGAGGGCTGTTGTCCCACCTTAAGATAAATTTGCCAGAGACAATGGTCTCATTTAAATTCAGGGGTCGGGGAGGTGGCAAACGGCACCTCTCAACAGCCTTCTACTATACAGCTTTGGCCCTTCTACATGCTAAGTTTTAAAATTACCCTCCCCCTGGACAATTATCAATTTAGATGTGACTGTATGCAAATATCACATTCCTCTGACCACTTAAAAGCACAAGAATTATAAAGCAGAAGTGAATGGATTTCCTGATTACAGATTATTTACAAAAATGAGGTACAGATCAATGTTAGAGTCCAAGGAGGCTTTTATAGTTTCATTTGATTAACAAAATTGTTTCACGTAAAATAAAACCATGTAAGCCTTCACAATATAACTTATATAAAGGATGACTGATTACAAGTTTGTAAACATTAAAATGAGTAAAAATCTAAAGGTTTAGAAATTTAGTATTAGGAGAAAAAATCTTTTTCTCCCCTCGTTAACTCAGAAACACTTGCTTTTTTCTTCTTTTTTATTAACTCCTATTTTAAGTAGTTGTAAATTCAAAGAACATATTCCTGGCCGAAGATACTATGAAGAAGGCACTTAGCCTTGTGTCACAGAGCTCAACTGAGCACGGAGCTTTCTTGGAGCCCACAATTCTGAAACTTTGTTTTATTCAAGTATTTAGGGATTAATTATGGGCCTTTCTACTTGCTTCTCTTTCCCCCAACACTTTCAGTTATAAACACAAGCACATAAAACTAATAAGCACAACTGAAAGCAGTCTTTGTGGATCACGGCTAATTCTTTCCTGGGACTATCTTTTCTTTAATCTCCCCAGTTGCTGACTTTGACCATTTCCTCCCCTTCCTCCATCTCCAGATTCAGTGAGACAGCACGTCTTGTTCGTTTTTCTCCAGACATGCCTGTTTCCATCTCCACCGCCATCTCCACCGCCCCCATCCTCATTTGGATTTACACCTCCTCATGACTTTTGCAGTAACTGCCCAGCTAGTCTTCTGGTCTTCAGCCGAAAGATTCTTCACTGGAGGGTGTGAACACCTCACAGCTGTGTGCAAACACTGTGGATGTGCGTGGCATTGACCGGCTCACCCAAGGAAATGTTTCTAAACTGCCACTTCTGTCATATTCCCTTTTTTCACAGGCTGCTGTTGGTCAGTGCCCTGTCCGGCCTTCAGGGCCCTCTAGAGTTGGCCAGCTCTACCTATCTAACCTGATTTCTGGTTACTACCAGGCTTACGGTCCTCTGAACACGCCCAAATCTCTGCTTTAGCAGCTCAGTAACTAGTTCACTTTCCTCTTCAAGTCAAATTCACCTTTTCAGGATCAGCTACAGTCCCGACTCGTTCATGATGCCTTTCAGACAACTTCAGCCCACCTCGAGCTCACTGTCCTCCAAATCCGGCTGCAATGAAAGGCGGTGGTGTAACTGCACTACCTGGTCGTTCCCTAAGTGTTTCATGCGTTTAAGAAACACACACAGGACATGCCAGAGACATCGGGGATTATTCAACAATGGCACTAACATTCAAGTTCCTGAGGGAATATGAAGGAAGAGTGGCAAATGTAATGAGTAACTGGCTGAACTCAAATATTGAGGGTCTTTCCTCTTTATACTACTAGCGAAATGTTCCTACCTTAGAAATGATTACTTATTGGTCAAGCAGGCCGTTGAGACAAACTGCTTACCAACCACGTGACAGTCTGGAGCTCAGGCAAGTCCCCACCCACTAAATGTGCTCTCAGAGTTAACAGAGCCTCCTTTTTTCTGTCACACCTGCCAATCACGTCACAGTGGTGGCATCAAATAAGGCAGAGAGTGTCCCTCAAAGAAACGAAAACTGTTAGAAGACGCTCATCTCTTCTTCCACATGACAAGGGTTTATTGTCATGGTTTGTCCTGAGATAACAAGATAATAACAATACTTGACTCATAGAGAACGCTTCGTCAGAGAACGGGCAGCGCAGAATCTTAGGGAAAAGAACGGCGGAAAGGTTTCATCAGAGGGTGTGGAAAGACACTTCTTGTAGAGAAGGAAGCAGGATCAAGAGGCAGCAGTCTCTTCCATATTCAAGAAGGACACACTTTTTTTGTTTGTTTTTGGTGTCAGGGATCAAACTCAAGGCCTCGTGCTTGTGAGGCAAGCGTTCTAACCACTGTGCTAAATCCCGGGCCCCTGCACCTGATGTCTATGAAGATGGATCCCGGGTGTTTTAGAGAACACAGTTTTCAGAAGCTGGAAAAGTCCACATGACCAACCTCGATCTCTCCAATCATGCCAACTTTATCCTGTAGACTTTATACTGAATTTTAGACACACTACACTATGGGGATGGGCAGCCAGGGATAGCTCTGAGGGGTCGGCTTTGTTGTCTCTGTGTATCGGGAAAATAACAACAGTAGCAGCAGCAACCAGAACTTAACCGAGTGCTATCAGGGCAGCTAGTTAGATGAGGACACGTGGCACGAGGTCTGAGGGAGGCAGCAGGGATGGGAAGGTTTATGTGGCAGCCAGGATTTGGGGACAAAATAAGCTAAGGCAGAAAAATTTAGATTTTAGCCATGATGCCTCTATTAACGTTCCTTCAGCCTTATGGAGCCTTAGTCTTTTCAATATAAGTAATTATTTCCTTAGGCGAGAAAAATATGAAAATAATCAGAAACAGACACATGCACCCATCTGAGGCAGCCACTGTCAGCAGGACCGAAGGACGGTCTCACCAACAGAGAGCAGTGGAGAGCGCTATTTGCCAGCGATGTTCACAGCATCACACATGCAGATTGCTTCAGATGGTAAGAGACACCTGCTAATGGTTATGTAATTGTTTGATAGTATACAAGGGTATGAAAGACCTTTAATTGTCACAAAGATAAAGTGAGATACTAAGAGCATCACAGTGTTAGATAATGAAAAAGCTGAAGAACAGAGGGGCCCAGGAATTTGCTGAAGGTCAAACAGCCCTCAGCTGGAGAAGCATCATGTGAACCAGGCACATGCCCATGCCCTGAAGAACGCTGCCTTGTGCCTGGAAAATCAACAACGCTCTGGCATTTTAAATGCTTCTCTGCCTCATCTTTCCTTAAAATGATGGGATAACAAGGGAAGAGAAGATATGGAGTGTGACCTCAGGAGATCTGCAGGTTTTCCTAAGCTACAGGCAATGTGGAAGGGGATCAGGAAGAGGAAGGCTGGGGCTGGGATGTAGCCCAGCAGCAGACAACTTGCCCAGTAGGAGCCAGGCCTTGGGTTCAATCCCCAGCACCACAGGAAGAAAAAACAAAGGCAGCCTGGTTCAGAAGACATTGAATTTATATAAAGAGGTTTGGAATAATGCTGTGCCAAACCATATTTCTTGTCTCCTTCTGAATAAATATTTGCAAATAAATATTTTAAGTAAATAGGAAATATTGAGGTTAGCTACATTAAACACCAGACCAACTATTTAACTTTGGTGTGCTATTTAGAGTGGATGACTAAATATAATTTTAAAAGTAGATTTTGTAAAATTTTAGTCAATAATCTTGTCATGATGAGGACAGTCAGAGGGTAAAGATGTTTACCTACCCACTGTCAATTAAAGAGGCCAGCTTCTGTCAGAAACACTTGACATGACGGAAAAATCTCTGGTGTTGTAGGCTATCTGCTATTTGATGTTATCTGGAAAACAACCTCTAATATTTAGGTGTATAAAATGCTTTGTACAGTAATTTAGTAATTGTATTTGATTTTTGTGGAGTTTGAAGCAAACTGCTAAAGGAAAACATTAAGATGGGCACATATCCGGATCTTTCACGTATTGATTTGCTGCTTTTACTTTAGCAAAATATTTCACCCACTTTATGTGCGTGTGCATGTGTGTGTGTTTATATGTGCTGATGACTAAATCCAAGACATCACACATGCTAAGCACATGCCCTACCATGGAGCTGAACTAGCTCCTTAGCTGTTTATTAGAACAACTTTGAAAATATTTACAATATACTATCTGATTAAAGAGGGGATTCACATATATAATAATGCTCATTACTGTCAATTAATTCTAACTTCTTAAAAGTTTCAAGATTACAAATTTCTAAGATCTGGGTGCTATTTTGTGTCTCAAATGAACATGCCTTTCACGGAAAATTGCTTTAAACTGTATATAGTAAACTTGCTCACGCAAGCCCCTACTCTTTTGAAAATGACACTCATACAATTTTTTTGGTGGAAAAATATGACCTTCTAGATTGCAGCCCTATACTTACTGTCTCGAATGCCTGAAACTCTATTAAGAGCACTAGAAACTGTAAGTTATCCAGCTGTTGTGAATCACAATCTTTTTTTTTTTTTTTCTTCTTCTTCTTTTTAGGGAAAGGCAGATCATTTTCATGGGATGGCTCTAAGAGAAAAGGCAACCACAAAACACTGGGGGTCGGAAATCTGGGAATGATGAAAATTTCAACATGCCTACTGCAGTATGGGGGCAACTCAGATCTCTGATTCTTATCCTGCTAACGACTCCTGATTATAGATTTCTACACACCAAATCCAGTCTTCACTTTTTCTGAAGGTTTCTTAGGGAAAACATATACTAATGTGCAATGTTAGACTGTGAAGAAACTTTTGTGGAACCTCAGTGCCTTGTGAGGCACGGTCTTAGAAAAATACCCCAGGCACACCAAACCCGAGACTATTCTTGGCTGTACCAGTTTGGGGGCAGCAGAGATTCTAAAAGGAGATTTGTCTCTTTGGCTTGGCCATGTCGGATGAGGAGGGACCAAAGCCCCAGATCTCACAGGCAGCCAGCTTTCCCTTGACGTTTCTCGGAGTGTTTGAGTCAGTGATCTTGTGCACAATTAGCAGTGTGTCTGTCAACCACATACTGAACTGTGAATATACAGCGCATAGTATATGCTCAAGATAGCGAAGCAGAAGCAAAGAATTTTTCCTTATTACTATGTCTTTTTTCTGCAAGGATCGAGAATTCAGGTCATAAAGCGGGTTTCTGTTGGCAAGCGCTCTCTCGTTTGTGCAGGCAGGTCAGGCGTCACCAGCCAACTTCCGGTGAGAGAAGCAGCTGAGGCCCCGGGAGTGCCCGTGTGGAGACTGAGATGTCCAGTCAGCAAGCGAGAGAGCTTTCACAGGACCCCCAAGCGCCAAACGCATTGCCGAAGCCAGAGGTTGAGATTGAGCACGTCTCTGTCTGCCGCCCAGGAAAAGGCTCCATTCCTAAATAAGACACGCACAACATGATGTTTCCCGTGCATACAGGCCCTCGAAAATATCCTTCCACTTCAGGCACCGGGGTATCAAGGGGCAGTTTTAAACTGCACCACCGAAATGATACTGAGCCTGACTGCCTTTACGAAATCCCACTTAGCAATGAATGATAGACTTACGACTCATTTATTGTTCATTTCTTGCGACACTGGGCCTGGCTCTTTGCTAAAACGGAGGGGTGTCTTCATTATTGACACAATCGCTCAGTCTTTCAGTCACTTTATCAACAACAATTTTGAGACAGTATAAATTAGAGAGAATGTGACAGAAGAGAAAGAATAATTACTTGTGGTCTTAACATTTACACAAGTGCTTCAAAGACATCAGAAGTTCAGAGCGTTCAAAGTGAGATGTGCTGCCCCACGTGTTGCTGCTATGTTCTGCCCGGATTTATTAATATGCCCACTTCCTCCTCCAAAAGGAGGGTCACATCCTCACTTTTTATTTTTTTATTTTATTTTATTTTTGTGGTGCCGGGGATCGAACTCAGGCCCTTGTGCTTGCAAGGCAAGCACTCTAATCACCGAGCTAAATCCCCAGCCCCACATCCTCACTTTTTAGAAGCCCATTATTGTGCTAGTATTGTGCTCACTGTATATTTAATAAATATTTTTGGGGTTGCATCAAACTAAACCAAGTTTGGTTAGGAAATCAAGACAGATAATTACAAACTAACAGTAGCTAACATTTCTTACTCTGGGTAGAGGTGGTGTGGGATGCTTTGTATTCATTATCTCATTTAACTCTAACGATCCTGTACAAAGAGTTTTCATAGACCTTTCTAGGCTAATAATACTATCCCTACAGTAACTAGTATATCACACACTTGCTTTGCTTATTTTATTATTCTGAGTGTCTGTCACTGGGATGTTTGCCTAAATTGATTTCCCAGATTGATTTCCAAAAGCAAGGAGCAAACATTTTACTCCTCGATCTTAAGATTTTTGCTATGTTGCTTAAGATTAGTGCTAACTAAAGATTCCTTTTCATGATTGCTATGTACATTAAAGTTACCAACCTCGAACACATAAAACGACCAGAGATTTGGATTTTCTCTTACTATTATAGTAATTGAATTAGTATAGCAGGGTTTTCCCTCCCTTATACTTCAGGTACAACATATTCAGTTCATCATAATAGGAGGTGATGAATGGATGTTAAGTTCTAGAAATTGTGAAAAGAGGGCATAGTGTTTCATAAAACAGTTAACACTAAAACACTGCATTCAGTTCAAATAACTGAAATAAAACCACTGATTGCTTAGCAGTTCTTGGACATATCTGTAGATTATAAACTGAAACTGTTGCTCTCTACATCAAGGCTTTGGTACAATGTAGTTAGTTTTCTTTAGTCTGAAGTAGTTAATGATCTTCAGAATACCATAGTGTAAGATTATGTACTCTCTGAATTGAAATTCAACTGAAATACACTGTAAGTCTAACTGCAAAATTTAAGTGATCGGTGAAAGTTTATCTAAAAACAGCAAATTATACTCTTGGCTGACAGCCTTGAAGCCTCAAGTGAGAAAGTCCCTGGTAGGTACAAAATTGATTTTCAAAAGAGGGGCTTTTTAACCACATCCCCCCTTCAGCATCTGCTGCCTCCTTACGCACAATTTCACATTACTGATGATTACGAGAAAAGCTTTATTTTCCTGCTATCTCCAAATTAAATCTTACAGTGATGCCAAAAAATAAGGAGGAAAGAATTCAATAACATACAAGAGAAAAATGGTTGTTTTTTAAGAAAAAAGACAAATTTAATGTAAAACTAATAATTTGAGAATATCAACTGTTTGAATTAAATATTTAAAGTGACTAAATTTTTAGTATCAGTCGTATTTTTATAGCAAATCAATGTGATGTGAATGAAGAGACTAATTTTTACATTGTTTTACTGCATATAATTGACAAGTAGGTGATAACAATACAGTTTGGAAGTTGGGTTTGGGGGCGCGTATCTGTAGTCTCAACTGCTTGGGAGGCTAAAGTGGGAGGAACGCTTGAATGTATGTCTTACAGATCGGCCTGGGTCACACAGTGAGACTCCGCGTTGAAGAAACAAACAAAAATATGTAATTTGGGAAGTCGGAAATTATGATAAACAGTGGAGTCCAGTAGGAGCTTGAAAACTCACTAGAAAGTCATAATTCGAACATTTCTTTTTCTCTGTGAAAATCAGACTCCTTAGAAATTAAATCAGACCCAAAGAGTTGAAGGTAGATTCTACAACATCTACACAGAAAATGTTAAACGGTGACATTTCCGTTTGTCTTTGACTTGTCTTTCCCACACTGCCATCGGCCCCCAGGGACAGGGGTCAGGACTGCCTTATCTGTCATTTGCCAGGTCCTGCAGACGGGAAGGGGACGCAGATTTTCTTGGGAGTGGCTGTGTATCCCGTGCTGTTGATCGGCCAATTAAAGGAGCATCTCTCTCCTTTAATAAATCTTGGTTGGAATTAAAATTACTGCGAAGTAATTCATGGGCAATAATAATAATAAAGCAATAGTGTTGGGTGTCTTAGTTGACTTTTCAAGGTAAAATTTTGAATGAATTCAGTGTTTTCATTTCCAGAACAATTCATACTAACAAAATAATACTTTGAAAACAATACCATTAACATAGTTTTGTTCCTATTTGCTGCTTAGTAACATTTTAAAAATATAAATTAAATCTTCACACTAACAATTTGTATTCTTATTTCAGAGAAATTAAATGGTGATCTTCTCCCTTTCTGGAATGTTGCAATTTGAATTTTTGTTTTGTTAGACAACAAAAAATGCAAACTTGTTAAAGCCAGTCTTTTTAGGCTGAATTTTTAACTCCATCAATATTTTAAATCATTGAGTAGAAAATGCAGTGAATTTTTCTGGCTAATAAGAAAATCAGCCCAGAAATATTTGATGAGCATTCTCATAAAAAATACTTGCAAAAACAAAGGTACTGGTACAGAAAAATCAAGCACTGTATAATGGTTTCTTCCCATTTTGTTCGATATTGTAATACACTAAATCTTTCTTTTCAATGTTGGATCGATTGCAAAAAAAATCATGTAAAGCTTTATGATTATGCAATCATAAAATATGACATGCAAATGGATCATAAAGGTATCTGTGTCTTATTCCTAGTATGAGTACTAAGTGCACAGGTGCCAGTAAGTCAAGAGCAAGCTTCCAGCTGGGCGAAGGGTCCTCCCACAGTCTGGACCCCAGCACCTTCCCCTGCCGCTCAGGGTGCACCCAGGACAGCGCACTGCCGCCTCCAAGTCTCCACGTATTCACTGGTACACATTAAGCATTCCAGAAATGACAATGCTTGACAACCAAATGCGTAAGATAGTAAACAATTAACAATCAAAATAAAGAAACAGCTGTTGGTTTCTTTTTATATAAAATTGTATCTAACTTACAATAAATGCCAATTAAAATTATTAACCAATATACATAAATCTCCTTTGCCTCACTGTCAAATAGCTGTGTAGATTGTAAAATTCTTTTGGGGTTTTGAAGAGATTCTTAAAGGTTTTCTTTTTCTTTCTTTTTAAAGCCTCAGTTGTGAATCAGTAAATCCTCGAGCACACTGTTACTTTCTACTCAATAAAAGTAGCCATATCATCAAAGTGAAACCAGAGGGAATTAGTAGGAATAGTGCATAGTCCAACACACAGCGTTGCTGTGCTAATGGTTATTTCCATTAACTCTAATGATCACAAAACTCAATGGAACTTGGTCTTATAATCATCAATAATCACTCAGATTAGCATGGTAAAAGCTTTAATGTACAGAGATATGACAAAATGTAATTTTAAAAGCAGTGACTTCTCATGGTGGTTGTTGAGAGGAAAGGATTAAGTAGTGATGAATAACTGCCAACTGAAACCTAGAAATGTCACTGTTACTAATGAACTGCAAGGACTTGCTGTATGTAACCCTTATGCCAAGAGACCCACCCATCTTGTTACTTCTTTGTTACCGTTTGCCTTCTTTTTTTTAAATTATTTCAACTGAAGAGGTTCATTGTTTAGGGGTCATTTGTGATGGTCTGAGATATCAACCAACACACATTTCACTTATAACTATATATCAGCTTTCCAGGTTTTCTGTTATGTTAGAGAAGTTGGTAGAACCTTGCTTTACCGGCCAGTGGCGCTCAGACCTTTACTCAAGTAGTTAAACCTTGGTTGTTTACAGTGGAAGAGAATTCATTATTTTTGCCAATTCCAGATTAAGGGTACAACTTTTTCTATTTAAAATCAAATGATTTCTTTGAACTGTTCTTCTCGCTTTACAGCAACACTATTAAAATGCTATCTCTACAAGATCAGAGTTTTATTCAGCTAACAAAGATGTACTGAGTGTCTGCATGGAGCTGAGAACATGGACTAAGCTTCAGTCCGTGCCCAGAGAGCTGCGTGTCCAGGACAGACTCGCCCAGACACCTGTTTACAGTGCCAGGGGACACACGAGTGCAGGGGAGGGTGCTGGGCTCCTCCCGAAGAGTCAGAAGAGAATGTGGTGGATGGCGGGGCTGGACTCTAAGCGCGGACAAACGGCCCTCAGTAGCACAAGGCTGGGGAAGAGAAGGAGTGCTAGGAATGCACAGGGAAGATGGGGCGACCTTGCCACTGTCTGAAGCGTGAGAGTGTGGAGCAGCAGTTCTGAGCACAGGCTCCCCAGCTTCTACCCTGAGAAACGACTTAAACTCCCATGCCTCAGTTTACCCATCTGTAGAAAGAGCATAATGTGGACATCTACTGTTAAGGGTTGCTATGAAGACGAATGAGTAACTTTTATAAAATGCATGGTAAGAACAATTTAAATGTGCCCTGTTCACAGAATGAGAGTACAGGGCTCTTGACGGCATCAGAGAAGGAGGGTAGGCGAGCCAGAGATCAGCTGGAGCCTTTTCTGGCCTGTCGACCTGTGACCAATGACTGGCCATGAGATGAAGGCTCTGAGAAAGACTTAGGAGGCTGGAGTGGACTGCGCCGTGAAGCACGGAGTGAAGGAAGGGCTCTGGTTACCTCCCAGGCGCCCTGCTGCGAGCCCGGGCCAAGGCAGGGCGAGGGTGAAGGAGAGAGGGGCAGATTCTGGAAATGTGTCAGACTCGGCATTGTGGAGAACTGGTAACTCACTGATGCTGGGGTAAGAAGCGGGGTGGCTCTGGGGCTGGACGAAAAGATACCATGTTTTGTGATAGAGGAACGGACGAGAGAAACGTACCTTTGATCTTTTGGTGTTTATAGGTACATAATAAGGGCCGAATGTACTTCCTTCCCTCTTAAGATTGTTACTCTCTTAAAAGTCGTGATGACTTGATTTTGAGAAACACTACAAAGGCTAAAAAGTATTTAGTCCAACCTGAAAGTCCTGCCACTTGTTTCAGAGTTTATCTGAGACCTTGAATTTCAATCACAGTACTCAAGATGTGCAAGGTCTCTTTTGGCCATCAGCTTTAGATTTGTTTTTGGACAGGAAGAGACATTCTGGCTGGCATTGCTTTCTCCTGGTGTTGTGTGACACTCTGACATCAGCACACTTATATTCAGCTTCAGTCACGTGACACTGGCTGGCACAAGAAAGAAGGGGGAAGATGGCTGAGTCACGGGCAGGCCGCGGCTGCCAAGCTCCAGTGCACGGGCATCCGGAGCAGGTGCACCTCGGAGCTAAGCCTTTCTTAGGGCTGCTTCCTCTATTTTTAAGAAGTAGGTAAGTAATTTTTTTTACAGCTATATAGAAGATGCACAAAATATATGCTCATGGCTCTAAGAAACAATCAAGCTACTATTTATTATCACTAGGATGGTGCAATTGAGTGTGTTTGTTTCCTTCTATTTTTGAATTAGAAGAGTCTCATGCTTATGGCAGAGGTCCTTAGGTAGTATTTACTCAACTCTTAAGATTTTGTTAGTTTAATGATGCTACAGCCTATGTGTGGCAAACTTCTGTGCTTACAAGATTGTCTTCTGCATCCCTGGAGGACCATTAAACGTAGCAGGCTGTCGGAGAATTGATGTGACAGCAGAAATGAGCAACCGAACAGTTTTTAGTTTCAATGTAAGGTTCTAAAGCATTCTAAACTGTTAGGCGGTAACAAGAGATTGCTGCTAGCCAAGCTGAGCAACCGCGGCCTTTACGACTTCACCCACTTTCATGCCCACTATTGGCCACTCCTAGCGAAGTAAGCAAACTGGTCCAGCACCGAGATAGTAGATAAAACAACGTAACATCTGAACAATTTTCTTTGCATTATGTATCGGTCTTTGTGATCACCCAATTCTTAGTCCGAGTCATTGTCCCTAAGCATAGTGTTTCACAGAGATTTGAATTCAGGAATCCTTGGTCTGGATTTGATCTTGTTCGCTAATTTTGAGGCTAAAAATTACAAAGTATTTTTAAGGGGGGAAATAAGCATTTCGTCACTGAGTTACTCATTCATTCGACTCTACCTGTTTTTCAAAAGATGTATAAAATAGAGAGGGAGTAGTGTGGATCCTGTTTGCTAGTGTACTGTGTAGTTCTAATATTTTTCTTCACCACACACTGACTTAGTGGAGAAGCAACATCCAGAAGAGACAAACACTACACCCAAATGGATATACCCATAAAAATGGTTTTTTTGTATGTAAATTTTTCTTCTTTTTTTGGTGGGAGGTGCTGGGGATCGAATTCAGGGCCTTGTGCTTGGTAGGCAAGTACTCTACCACTGAGCTAAATCCTCAGCCTTTTTCTTTCTTATAATTAGCCAGCTATTGTATTTGACCCTGACAAAATATTTTAATTAGTCTGTCTGTAGATATTTCAATAAACTTGAATTTTTTCACATCTCAAACTTAACCTTGTGTCATTCACGCTTGCCTCCTACTATTTTCAATGTGGAGCATGTTCCAGCTGCAGAAATTACCATGGTTACTTGTTATGCCAATAATGAACTAAAGTCGCCTCTTAAAAGTATTATTCTATCTTGCCTCCACATTGAAAATGACATCAATATCTGAATAGTTGGAATATTATGAATTAATATGGAATCCTTGAAAAATGTGAGTACGAAACAGTTGGTCACAGCGTCAGAAGTTCTCAAGAGCTAAAATATATTCAAGGGTTTTTTGGGGGTGTTACATTATACTAATGTGTTCCGAGCCCTCATTTCAATGCTAAATGTTGAGTAGTTACCAGTATTGTTGAGTGTTTATAATCTTACTCCCCCTTTTGTTTATGTTCACTCCTCTAGAAATGCACAGGACTTCAGCACTCCTTTGGGTGGAAAATGATTTGTGTTTAACGTGAAGCGAGAGCACACACAGAACACGACTTGCTCAAGGTACTTAGCTCGCGGCATGGAATTCTGGATTACTCTGGTTTGATTAGAGGCCTCAATTCTCTGATGCCCAGCTGAAGTTTTATTAAGGAAGGTTCTAGTTAATAAATAGTTTTAAGTTACTAGTTAACTATTCATTCTTCAAAAAGTCCTTCAGAAATTCTTGGGGCCATTTTTTCGTGCCTGCCATAGACCTTTCCACTTCACTTTGTTCAAAAGACTTACTTCCCGGAAATCACCCGGGAAGCCAACTCTGGACAATGACGCCCACCACAGTACAGAGGTCTGTGCTTACCTGCGCTGGTGCCTGCACCGGATGTAAGGTCTCCACCCATCAGACCACCTATGGATTAAAAAGGGAGATCAAACGGAGGAAGCTAAAGGCCCATAGAACAAAACACTTTACCTCCAGCAACCTCAGTATTTTGTCCTCTCCTGAGAGTCATCAACTTGTAAAGTACTACCTAAGTCAGATGGCTGACATTTGTTTTATTGTGACATGCTGTGTTCAAATGTTAAAAATACATTCAATAACTGACATTTTGCACAACCTCTTTTTTTTTTTTTCCAGGAAAGATTACATTTTAGAAATCCAGTCTTTGAACAGTCTCTGCATTTTTATTATTTCCAAGTCTAGGTCTTTCCTAAACAGATGCTTCACAGAAAGTAGAAAAAAAAATGTCTTCTACCAGTATGTGTTCTGATAACCACTTATGCTTTTATACTTTGCACCACCAATTTCGTATAATGCTAACTGTACGGAATTTTGATTCTTTCCTAAATCTGCCCATATTCACTATTTGAATTTTATTTGCTGACACAGTAAACAAGTTTTCACTGCCACAAATTTAGGCATATGCTTATTCATTGCTAATTTAAGGAAGTTCATTAAAATTTGGCAATGTTTATTTATGAGAGTTGGGATGTTTCAATAAGATATTGAACATAATAATTACTTTTAGTTTTTAATGAAACAAGGTTTAGCCAAAAATAGTGAGAATATCATCTAGATTTTCTAATTGATTCTAAGTACTATTTCATTATTAGTTGGTTCAGGTTTTGGTATTACAAGAAAATGTTCGTTATGCTTTAAGAAAATATTTATTATTTTCTGTCAAATACTGTTTTGGAAATGAAGTATCAAATTTTAAAAATGAGCATGAGTTTATCAAACATGAAATTCAACTGCATTTAAATATGATCTGAAAAAATATATACACTGAAAATTCATAGGAAAAATTTCAAACATATTACAAAAATGGAGAGAATGACACAATGAAATCCTTTGTACACATTTCCCAGGCTCAAGAGTTATAAAGCCTTCTATAGGAAAAATTCTTCCATGAATAAACTGCTTTTTATACAGTTGTGTGTGTCTAAGGTATATTAAAAATTTCCTATGGTGTGGTTTCTTTAAAATAAAATGTAAATATATAATGGTGTACTGTATGTGATTTAGAAATACAATTATTTTTGATGCCACTTCTGGAAATGTAAAAGAATAATATAGTTACATTCAGTATACATTGAATTAGCTCCCACTGTGAGCTTTGCAAATCAAGAGGGCTTTCTTTCCTCCAAGATTCTTTAAATACAGCGAGGAAGCAGACACTTATTCAATCCAGTATATCACAATGTATTTAGCTTGATCTGAGGACTAGGAATGCTTGGACTTTTTCTGAGTGGCAATTTTATTTTTCTAGTGCATTGTACATTGAACAATAGTAAAGATCTGTTAGAAACGTAGAGACAGATTTGTGCCAAGTGTACGTGAGTTTATGATGTGCTCTTCATTTCTGACTCAGCTTTGATTTTGTTTTGTGCTTCTTATAAATGATGTTATCCTATTTCCTTTACACCTTGAATCCTTTCTGGGCTAAGTTATTGTATAAATAAATAAGAAGTGATTGCAATAACAAGTAACTAAATGGGATAGAGGCTATCAGAGGACAAAGCGGGGAAAGGTGATATTTGGTAGGAAGAAGAAGAAAACAACATTTTAGGCAGTGCAAGGGCAGAGCTGAAATGTGGAGAGAGGGTATTTGACGACTCATTTGAGAAAGTGTGTGGTTAAAACATAGCCCCAGGAGGAGATAAGCTACAGTCTGAAAAGACAAATTGTAGATTATGAAAGATTTTGGAACACATGCTAGAGGATTTAGGCTTATCACAGAAAAGTCCTAGCAGTGGGTAGATGTTGAGCAACAAAAGAAACTAAATCGGATACCAAAAAGTATCTCATAGATAAAACAGCTTTGGCTTTGGCTGAAAATATTCCTTTCCTTCTCACAACACGCGAACGCCGCATCCCTCTGAAAACATACCTGTGTTACCCGCACTTGGAGGTCGATGTGTTACACCAGGAGACATGCTGTTCCTCTGCAGAGATGGGTGGGCCAGAGGCAGAAGGTTGGGGTTTCCCAGTGAGCTGACAGGGTTGCTGTAGACCAAACTGTTGTGACTGGACACTGGGATGGAGACTGGCATCTCGAAGTTGGGAGGTGGAACAGCCTGGCAGAAGAGGAAAAAGAGGAAAATCCCAAAAACATAGGTAAAAGAAAGGAATAATAGCAGCAGTTTTCAAGTACAGACAGTGTTTGTTTTTCCAAGACTAATTCCAAATTCCAAACTGTTTGGTGTGTGGGAGACCACAAGAAGCAGTCTCAAGATGTTGTATGGCTCATGGATGGATCTCTCCAACGTGCTTCGAACTCTCCCATGCAACTATTAGAGAGGGTTTCACTCTCTCTTTTTTTTTTTTTTTTTTTTTTTTTTTTTTTTTGGTGCTGGGGATCGAACTCGGGTCCTTGTACTTGCAAGGCAAGCACTTTAACCACTGAGCTAAATCCCCAGCGAGGGTTTCACTCTTGCTTCAAACAAAGCCCCACTTTATCAATCAGACTCTACTGTCTTTGAATTCCATTCTATTACGTAATAGCTGCATTTTCGATATCTGAATCTGGTGCCAGAAATTACTGCAAGATCAAAGGTTCATGACTGCGATGACTTAACAGAGAAAGAGGAGGATTAAAATGCAAACCAGATCCTTTGGTTTAATTGCTTATTGAAGCATATTTATGCGGAAGTTTAATGATACAAAATCATCTCCAGGCGTGTGAACAGCATATATAGTTTAATTATTATTTTTAAAAGTAACTCTAAAGGTAACAGGCATTTTAAGACACAGCTTTCAACAGAGCACACATCATTCAATAACTCACATTTTCAAATGATGGCTCAGAAAACGCATTACGCTTCACCTCTTGGTACATACATACTCAAGTGGACGAAAAGCAAGAGCTATGCCTCAAGTGAGAAAGTTGGCAAATATTCAGTGAACTGAAACTGTGTGGATGTCTAGAGCAATTTAGGTTCCTACTAGTGATTTTGGGGGGTATTATTTTCACAACTTAACCAAAACTACGTTTCTGTTTGTACTAACTAGTTGTAAACACCTCTGTCTCTCTCTGTGTCTCTTTCCCTCTCTCTTTCTCTCTCCCCACCCCCCAGTATTATAAATGAAAGTATTGTTTGACTATATTAGCAGGGAACTCACGGTGTGGAGCATATAGCATTTTAAATATAAAACTGCACATACACTCACAGGATTTGTACAAATCATACCCTCAAGGATTCTCAATAAACCATTGTGGAAGTTCAAATGCATGCACATATGGCTTAGTTGGTTTGCTATTGTCTTGTTCTTTACTATTTGTCTCTTCAGTGCTAACACCAACTATGTGCGCCTGGTTGATGGGCTGGCCTGCATTTCACATCATGCTCTGTGGTTCTTCCGTCTACACTGGTGATGATCAGAGTACTGGTCTCTGTTTATGTTATGGTCCCATAGTCTTCACTTCCTATTTACCTTTCCTTCTGTGTTTTGTAAATGTCGGTATTGATTAGAGCGAATGTTTAATCTTGTATGACTTTAATTCTTCATTTTTGTTGAGGGAAATAAAAATGTTCAAAGTGATATATTAATATGGACATTCTTTTTTAAGTCACTCATGTTGTAAACAGGATAACAGAATAATTTTTGGATAAACACCATGACATAGTGGAATATAAATGTCTGGTAAGACGACAAAGCGTGGTCATAGTTCCAGATTTCCACGGCCCTTATAAACAACAAAAACTAGTGTATGCTGCAAAGTCGATAGATGGAATAAAATACCAGATTTCTTCACTAAAGGTCAAGAAGAATGGTTGTTGCACACCTAGGTATGCATGGTGAGGCGAATATGCCAGGTTTCCTCCTTGGGTCACTCCAAATCGCTCTCCACCCCCTTCACTCTGGGCCCAGGAGGCAGCCCCCAGGCAGATGGCATCGGCTAGGCCCCAACCTCTGCCTTCAGGTCGGCCAGCAGCGCCAGCAGCAGCACAAGACGGTGGGAGGCGAGGTCAGGGCGCTGGCTTTTCTACGGCAGCAGCCCCCGTGCTGGGCCACAGCTGGGCTGGCAGAAGCTGCATCCCTCCCACGAAGGCCAGATGTCCTTCGGGTCACTCTCTCCGACAGGCACAGGTCTCGTTGTGCTCTGATAATTTCCCCTCCCCTCGCTCCGTTAGGCCTGGAGGTCACAGCAGCTTCTCGGTCGACAGCCCTGGTGTGTTTCACTGCTGTCTCAGACTGTCTCTAACTCTGTCTGTATGCGATCCTTTCAATAAGCTTTCTTCAGCCGCCCTCGCTTGTTTGCCACCTGTTTCTCGCAGCTACCTGGAACACGATCGCTGCACTCTAGGCCAGAATGGGAGCCTTCTAGATCTCTCAGTGATAACCAGCAGCCCACTGCAGCCCAGTGACACAGGTTCACTGCCACTGCTCCAGGGCGAGAACATGGTACGCTGCAGGGGTGGGATCATTTCCAGACGCTGCTGTCTCAGGGTGTCACAAGGCTTGGAGGGCCTAGTCCCATCACCTTCCACCTGGATCTCTGCAGTCACGGCCTCGACAGTTTACCTGCTTCCGCCCTCGCTCTTCTGCTTTTTATTTCCAACCGAACAATCAACCTGATGCTTCAAAAGCATAAATCAGATGATCGCACGTCTCTGCTCAAAACCCCAGGAGAGCGCCCATCTCGGGCAGAGTAAAAGCCCGGATTCTTCCAATGACCCACGAGGCCTTGTAAGGTCCAGCTTTTACAAACCTCCAGTATCCCATTTCTGTCACTCTGTTCCTTCCTTCTTTCTTTTTTTGGTGCTGGGGACCGAATTCAGGGCCTTGTACTTGCTAGGCAAGCACTCTAACCACTAAAGCTAAATCCTCAACCTCCCTTCCTTATTCTTGACTCACTGCCATGATGACCACCATTACTTCCTTCAAATCATTGCTCAGAACTTCGCCTTCTCAGGGCCACCAACTCCTGTCACCCTATTTAATCCTGCAGCTTGCCCTCCTCCCTCACCGCCTCCTGATCTCTTCCCCTGCTCTCTGTTTCCTCTCTAATAAAATCAATGAAGATGTTGGTCAGATAATGTCCTTCTTTATCAAAGTGCCCCAGCTCTCTTGCTCTAAGGCAAAGCAAAGTCTATGATACTTTTTATTATGTGAATTATTGTGTGAATTGAATTATAATGTGAATTATGGGTATTTTCCTTCAAAGGAGAGATTTGAGGAAGACACTATGCTAATACAAAAATACACACTATTTATTTTATAGTATTTATTGTGCAGGCACTTGGCTGCATAATTTCCCTACATGATGTGATTTAACCCCTTCAATATCTTTTCATGGAAGATGTTAAGTCTTCCCTTTTCAAGTTGGTGAGATCTAGTAATGGCTCAAGGTCATGTAACTAGTAACTGAGTTTGCTGCTTTTGCCACTAGATCACTATGAAGCATAGTATACATTTCTGGACACAAATAAATATTGCAGTCAGAAATTGTACTGCTAAGTGAATAAGAGCAGGATTATTGGTAGCCTATTATTTGCGGGCTATATAACTAAAGAACTAAACAAGCTTTCATGGAATGTGGGCAGGTGTCCTCAGTGCAGAGACTGAGGTCTTGGGAAAAAATAAATCTTGAAGATTCCTTTCTTCCATGTTTACTCAGAATTTGTGTTTTAAATCTTTTAGTTAGAAATGTTTTAATTTGTATTCACTGTTCTCAGATCAGATAAAAAATTACATCTTCCCTGAATACTCTACAGAATGCTGACTGCATGTCATTAGAGAGGAAAGCCAATCCATCCTGCCCTCAGGTGGCTCCTTGCCCATTTACAACACAGAAGATTATTAACAATCGTGTGATAAATTCTGAATTGTCCTCCTTCCTTCCTCTGACCATCATTATCCCCAAGAATTATTTTGTTCCTAGTATTCTGGACTCTAAAGAATTGGATGATGACTGCTATAAAACTCATTTGTGATTGGGAAATAGCAGTCGGATATAATTTCGATATCAGAGCATGTTCCAAAATTCATAAAACATGCCAACATTTTTTGCATTGTTTCTTTTGTTTGGTTTCCTTATCTGTCTCAGGAACTAGCTATGATGATTTTTGTTTTGTTTTGTTTTTTGTTTTTTGTTTTGGTTTTTTTTTTTTTTTTGCTATGATGATTTTGAAAGTCAAGTATAAATTTAAAAATGACCACATGGAGAAGACATTTTCGAGACTCAGTAGGAACATGAGCCTTTCCATCAGAAACCTCAGCATTGTCCAGGCTGCGTAATAAACTGCTGCTTACCCAGGCAGGAGAATCAGCCTCCCTCCACCCTGATCTCCTTAGCTGCGGTAGGAAATGGGCATATCCACACACAGACGGAACGAGAGAACCCAAAGGTTATAGTAACATACGAATGTTCCCAAGAACTCTGTATTACTCTTTTTCTTCTTGACTTTTCAAAATTAGGAACTTTAAAAACATCTATGCTTAGCAAGCTTTGTCTGGAAAATGAAAGCCAGAAAGGGGTTTGAAGTTCTAAACTCGCAGAGAATTCAAGGCCAAGCTCCAAAGTTTTAGGCCTCTCAAATCAGGAAGGGAGGAGACCAGCTGCTTAACCGAAGTGCTGGAGGCAGGACTGTCCGTGCCATCTGCAGAGCCCAGCTCAAAGTGCAAAGGAGGGTGAGGCTCTTGATTAAAAAAATACAAAGAATCTCAAGCCAGTGACAGACGAGCACTGACCCAGGCACAGCCGTCTAAGAGCAGGCCGGGTTACAGGCCCAAGAGTCTGGTCCTGGATTCGACAGGCCCACATGTGACACAGCAGCGAAAAAGCTTTTATTTCCTTCCCCAAAGTGAATCATGGTTCCTGCAGTGCACATCGGAATCAGAAGGGTATTTGAACTCTTATCCAGCACCCACTCTTTTCCCAAACTTACCACAAAGAAAAAGCCAATGCAAATCAAATAATATATTTTAATAAAATATTTAGCTAATAATTAGGCCCTCTTTTATTTAATGTCAATGACTGAACGGAATCCCCTTTTTAAAAATTTGCCACAGTGATACCTTACATTGTGAATGACCATTGCCAGCTGGTGGTACCATAGCAGAGGAAAAAACATCACACGGCTGACCCCAGCTGCTGATATCCTCAGAGCTGCCTGATGCGGGAGGCATATCCTCGCTCACCCTCCCTCCAGCCTGAGTCCCTGAGGGCATCCGCTCAGAGTGGCTCCCCACCTCCCTTCCCTCTGCCTCGCAGAGGTTACATACGGCAGCCACGTGGTCACCGCAGTCTCCCACCTCTACTACGCCTGGCTTCCTCTCCGTCCGCTCACCTCCCACCTTCCTCCATGTGTTCCCTCCTCTGTAGGAGGAGTTTTGCCATTTTATCGCCATCAGAACTGAAAGTCCAATCTTCTCTCTTTTTAAGTATTCCCGCTTGCTCTGCATCTAAATAATCTGAAATGCTTCTCATTTCAGCTCCCCTCGTGAACCAACCCACAGCACTGTTTCTCTTCACAGTCCATTATTTTGAAGAACATACAGACTTTCTTCCACTTCCTCCCTTCTCCTTCACTTTAACCAAGCTTGCATCTGCCTCTCCCTCATTCAGCCCATTTCCTAATTCCTGGTTCCTCAAATGGAGCTGTTTTTGCTCGCTGTGGAGCTCGGCAGGAACCGGAGCAAAGCCAGCATGAGGAAATGCTGGTCGACAAGATTCCAAGTCACCCATGAATTATTTCATGTAATTGAGGAATATGGGCATAAATTATATTACTCCAACAGGTGACTGCTATATTAAATTTTCTGTTTTAAAAGGGAAACTCTTCAAACTGGGTCTTTGAAATAGAAAAACAGTCTTGTAATGTTTTTAAAGAGGTGGAGACACTCTGCACACACAAAGGGCAGAGTGTCCTTGCCCTGCTGTAAATGTTTTAGCAGCTGTGAAGACTTTCAACAGCACAGACTTGCCGTGACGGAGAGCCATGTGCCAAAACTCGGCTTTTCATCATGGAGACACCCGGAGACTGGCCTAGCTAGCAGCGCTGCAGCTCCTTCTCAAGGCTCTGCCAGTAAACTCTCATGTGGATTCTCAGCCCCTGCTACACACCACGGCACCTCTTAGGAAATCATGCATCTTGATTGTGAACTCTTTACATGACGGGGGAAATACTGTGAAGGAATCCAGGCATGTATCACACCATCTCTGCCCCCTTAAAATATGGAGGAAACAATCTATTGTCCATCCCTCTGGAAGTGTGGAGGTTAAATCTCTATCCATAGTTAGGATCATCTCCGCAGAGAGTGAACAGCAGTATTACATATATTTGCCATTTTCCCAACTGTGCAGGGGATTTCTCTTATCTGAGACACCTAACGTATTTTGCCTTAAAATTCTACACTCCCAAACCTTCGTACACAGCAACTCCAAACTACCATATTAAACTGCAAGAAAAATGGAGACCATAAGAATCAAAAGTTGGCTGAAAGGAGCTATTTCTTCCTTACCTCTGGGCAAGATAAAATCCCAATGGATAGTCTGTCATTTAAAGATTTTGAGTATCGTTAATGAGCATGCGTGGCAGTCTATGACAAGAAATAGTTCAGTGGATAGAGTGTTCACTGTGAATGTGTGGCACACAGCACTTAGTTTTATGAAACCTTTAAGAATTTATAGCACTGAGCTTTCCTTCATGATACAGTGTATTAATAATTCTGATTCAACAAAAGCTCTGCTGCTGACATTATTTCATTTAACAAAAGAAAAAGACATGTTTTTATGAGATAGAAAATTAAATATGCATACATTTTATAAATAAGTTTTAAAGGGTTCCATTTAATTCAGTACATTTTGAATGTGCACCTACTATTGAGAAGCATTCATGTACCTTGTGAGTGCAGTCATAGATTTGGTCTACAGCTTTCATCCCCAGATGCCTGCAAGTATAATTCACTACAGAGGTGATCTCAATATTCATGTCTAGATGGTTTTGCTAACTCACCAAAACAATGTACTTGTTTGAAAAGGAAGCCATAACCTACTGAGGAGTTTGTGTACAATTAGGGTTTGGACGCTAACATTAGTGTTCAGAAATCATGTGAGCCTTGAGTTTCATCCCTGTATGCCACAAAATTAACACTGTTTGATCGGTGACAGAATATAATAAAAATAGATACTTTTCCCCCATACATGTGGGCAAACAACACATGCGGAGTTATTTCTCTTAAATATCTGGCCAGGCATATGATTGGTTGTTAGAAATTTTTTGACTTGGTTAAGACAAAATTTAGCCAAATGTTAAAGCATGGAAAATATTGGTGTAGGCAAAGCGAATAATATTCTGAGAAAGCTTTCAAATCACCCCGGCACACAAACGTTGACATCTTACCATTCTGTTTCATGCAGTCTGTTCCCTGGAGCGAGCATTAGCTTTAAGCCTTCTGTGCTGTGCTTGAGTTTCATGTACGGGGAGGGCCTGAGGTATTATTTAGAAGTCAGCTTTCTTTTAGGTGGCAATTGTTGGTTTACAGAGGAGAATTTCAGTTCTACTAGGGGAATCTCAGCACACAATGTATCTGCATAGCTTATAGCAAATCTTCACAGTTGTTTGGAAGGCATTTCTGTTCTAGGGTTTTACTAGTGTACGTGATTTGTGTGAACCGTGTGTTTCTGATTGTGTAAATTCTGGGTATGTCACATAGATCTCTCTCTTCCTCCTGTGAACTGCTCTCCCTCAGAATGAACTTCTCGATGGCAACTCCTGGAGATTACGTAAATGCGGCCTCCCGTAGGACTGGCTTTTTAAAAGCTCAGCCTGTGGGGTGAGATGGCTCTATTTGGTCTGTTTGTCCTTCTGGTGCTTCTGAAGAGCAAGCCATCACTGAGAGGGTTAGGGATGTTACTGCAGCGATTACCAGCAGGCCAGCCATCTACCTTCGGTACTTACAGGAATTTTATGACTCTTGATCATATTATCAAATTCTTCATTAATTTTTTTGTATTTTTCTTCAGTGCGTGGGGTAAGTGCATAAGAGGAGTCTGGCTCGGGGCTGTCACAGCCTTTGTTTTCTTTCTTGTTCAATGCCTGCCAGGTTCAGAGAAATATCAAGAGTAAAAAAAAAAGGAAGGGCGTTCCGAGTACTTACACACAATCTTTGCCTGCTGATCATTAGATCAATATCTTCGTTAATTTTCCTGTACTTGTCCTCAGACTCAGGGCTGTGACCTACTGAATCGTCCGCATCGGGATCTGGGCTGTCACAGCCATTAAGGCCCTTCTTTCTCAACGTCTGAAATACATAATTTGGAGAGTTCAGACCTAGACAAAGGCTGCAAGAGACATTCAGGGCTGTTACAGAAGTTTAAGCAGTCCAGCGTTTCAGGCTATTACATGTGCTACATATTACACCAGGGAAAAGAAATCACAGGTACAAACCCACGGTCATTTCCAAAGATTGCTCATCATCCATTTAAAAAAAAAGGAACAGGAAAACTCCTTTTGCAACTAAATTCAGTCAAGGGGACAGAGAATATGAGGACTCAAGTTTTGTGATATGGAATCCTTAAGTACTTCAAGAAATAGCTAGTTACAAACAATTACAGCAGAATACAATGAAGGTTGGCAAATTACAACATTCTTTCTTCCCACAGAAAATTCAGAAGTCAGGATGTTACACAACGCTTTCAGAATCTGTGATGATGACAGAAGTAGAAATGTTGGAAACGAGTCTCTAGTTTGAATCGAACCTTACGGTTGGCACTAAGGGCGCTTGTCCATACCCCACCCGGTGCTCTTGGGAGCAGAAGGGCGTAAAAGAACCTAGCTGGTATTCTACACATCGACGGAGAAGCTTCCAACACCAAGCTAACTCCCTTGGAGAGTAACTTTTGTTAGTTAGAGTTCTGCAGATGTGAAAATCTATACTGAAATTTATAATACTGAGAGGTTATCTTCTTAAATATAAGCTGGAGGAGAAGTCAAAACAACTCATTTTGGGCTTCATTATTCTGAGCTGAGTAAGGAAGCCAAGAATACTGCAGACAGGTGGCCAGGGCAGTAACCATCAAGACAGCCAAGTTCCTCCCGAATTCAGCCGAGCAGGAATTGCCCGAGACTATCTTCCGATACATGAAAGTGAAAAGTCAGTGCCTTGTCTTGGAGCTCCTGCCTCCCGGCTGTGGGTCTGGGCTAGTCTCAGCTGTCACAGGAGGATAAATACTAATATAACACTGTAACAGTTGGAAAAAGTATGAGTCACGAGTTCTGAGTTTTACTATTTTTTTCCAAGCTGATGGTTGGTTGTCAACTTAACGACACACAATTCAGTACACAGAGATACTGTTATGCTTTTAGAGATCGTAAAACTTCTGATTAATCACACAGCTTGCCGTGTTAATTATTAAGCGACTTGCAACATTTCTTCATTTCCCTGGTACTATCAAAATCAGTTACAGGGGATGTGTACCTAAGTGTGGAAAGTTCAGCAAAGCTCATCTTTGTTGAAGACAGAATTCACATACAAATAAAGAAAAAGCTGCGGCACAGAAAGCTGAGATAACACTCCATCTTTAATTCATGCAATTGGGGAAAATAAATAAAACAACATGAGTTTAAAAGGGAGTGTCGGTCTCCAAAATTTAAACTCCTTGGCTCTTATCACTGTGAGACAAAAGTAATGTTGCTTAAAATTAATTTTGGAGGCACCAAAGGTTTTAACTTATAGTCAAATTAAGAGAACTGCCAGTTCTAATACACCAAAGATGCACCATGGGTCTGTAAATATTTATTAATGTTATAGTGGTATAATATCACAAATAAACATATGGTTACAGCTTATTATGTGGTAAATTGTTTGAATATTAAAATGAATATTTTGACACGAGATGATAAAATATACATTTACAATCTTGAGGAATTTATAATTGGTGGGGCCACCTGTACCCCCTCTAATAGATCTATAGACTGCAATTTTTTTTATTAATGTTTGCAGTACATAACAGCTACATTCCTTTCAGGGAACTGGTACATGCATATGTCACGTCTTGATCATTTTAATCTCTTTCCTCCCTTCCCTACCTTTTCCTCCCATTCCCAATCCCCTTGCCCATCTCCAAAAAGTCTGCATCCCTGTTTCCTACCATCTGTCCTTTATTTCACTCTTTAAATTTATTTATATTTTGGGTTTCTCATGTAAGGGAAATCAAGTATTATTGAACTTTCTGTGTTTGATTTATTTGACTTAAATTTATGGTCTCAAGGGACATTCATTTTTCTGAAAATGACATGATTCCCTCCTTCTTTATGGCACAGCCATCATTTCTGGCCCAGAATAAGCATTCATAGCAGGTTCCTGGATAATATGTAAGAGGCATCATAATACCTTAGAGTAACAATTAGATTTACTAACTTTACTTCACGTATTTTCAGCATCTTTGTTAACATTATCACATACACACAGCATCCCTCTGGGTGATAGCTATTTGTCATATTATCATGTGTTTCTGCTATGAGCTCTCCAGATCCTGGAGCTGCTGAGAAAAATTTCTGAGTCTCTTGCACCATATTCCAGATATTCATCATAAGAACTCACTTGTATAAAAAATTAGGTAAGATCAAGAGAAAAAATATGTGTGCGTGTATGTGTATTTCATATATATGTGTATACATATTTCATATACATGTATACATATGTGTGTATATGTATGTATTTCAAAGGTTATCTACTTATGTTTCTATCAGGCATGTTAAAATATTCTTATTTAAAGTCTTATATAATGCTAATTTAGAGTTGCGATAGACAGTTGATTTTCCAATGTGCACCAAGTCTTTTATTCAATAAATCTTATTGTAAAAACGATACTTGTTTTGATATGCAGATTTCTGACAACAGAACGCAAGGGTTAGGAGAGGCCCATCAACTGTCATTGCAATCCATCTGGCACGTACATGTGTGCTAAATATTCTTACAAAGCTTTTGGGGGGTAGATATTGTGTTTGGTTTATAAAAATTCAAACATCAATTACATTCTATTGAAAGATCTCTACGAATATTAACTCATTACCTCTCACAAGTCTTTTATAAGAAGTTGAAGGAAATGTTATGCCAGCTCTCAAGCCAGCACGGCCAGCCATGACTTGGCCTGGGGACACTTGGGGGCCACCTTTCCCTGCCCAAGCTTCCTTACGCTCGTGAAGTGACACACACAGACCAGATCTCTCCCAATCATATTCATCTACAGTAGTAGATACAATACTGGAAAACGTGAAATAAATTAAAAAAAAATTAGTCTGTGGAAAAATTTCAAGTGTGACTAAATGGATAAAATATTGGTATTTCTTGTGCATTACATTTTAGTCAAGAGTGGGGATGTCTAGTGGTCAGAGAGACACTTAGTTCATGAATTAAAAAGCCAGTCAGATCAACAGTTCAATTTGTACCTGAAGAATTCCATAAACTGTTAAGCAAACAAAGCAGGCTGTGTAGAATCACAAAGGAAACAGTAATGGTGAGAAAGGAAAAAAAAGAGGCTCATTTTCTCTCAATAAATTCTTCCCGTATCTGACTATGTTATCTTGCAATAAATATCATCGGTTTTTAAATAATCATTCAAGTTAAATTGTGTTATTTTAAAAGGGGCTTTTTGAGATATACAAACACAAAACCCAAGAGCAAATTAATAATGAGTTCCAAATTCCAATAATCACATAACCAGAACACTGAAAAAATTGTTCAAAAATATTATCCTCATCTGAGTGCTTGTATAACACATTTCTGCCAAGAACAAGTGATTACGGTGGAATTATAAAGCTCTGAAAGGGAAAGGATAGCACGAACTTGAATATCATAGCATGAATGTGGAACTATAAGAGCAGTTTTGTCTTTATTATATTAAAAATCTACAGCTGTTTAATGATGACAAAGGAATTACGGTTAGATCCAGCCAAGTCTGCCTATTCACAGTAATGAATAGTCGATATGAACTAAAGGGCTTACTAAATGGGTAAATAAGCATTATTCCTTCAGGTCTTTTTCTAGCAAAATCAAAATCTCTGCCAGTGGCTTTTGAAAGCTTTTCTGATTCTGTACAAATGTCATTGGTCAGGTCACATAAGCACTTAAATTGTTAGTCTATTATTCCAGCTAGAGGTCCTGGGTGTATATATATATATATATATATATATCTAGGTGTGATCTAAAAATAAGATGAATGTTTAAATTCAAAAGGAACGACTATAGTCATAGACACATTGTCGTTATCCCCCTGTCTTCAAATGCACTTATCTCACCACTCTTGCCACTCTCTGAAGCATTCCGGAAGTCCTCATTAGTAAGTGTCTTTAGTTGCACTGTCCTGGCTGCCTCCATGTCCTGAATCCATTCAAAATGTTTATCTTTCATGGCCATTTTGACTTTGTGGAAGAACCAGAAGTCATGCAGTGTGAGATCTGGTCAATAAGGTTGACGACGGCAGACTGTAACATTTTTATGAGCCCGCCTTTCCTTTGGATGGTGCTGGGCCCAGTCAAGAAGATCATACCTCATAAAGACATGGGAAAGGAATTCAGACAAAATTGCTTCCAAAAAAGCAGACACAACTGCTTCCAAACGTGGCAAGAACGATGAGATAAGTGTGTTTGAAGTGAACGGGAATATTTCGTGGGGGATTAATGGCAATGGGTCTTTCACTACAATAAATTTTTAAAATTTCAACATTTGCTGTATATTTTGATCCTTCGTATGTGTGTATGTGTGAGTGTGCACGTGTGCTCCTGTGAGTGTGTGTATATTTTAAATGTCCCTCCACCTATTATGTTTTAAAAATACTTATTCTGTATGTCAAGATAAGGCAAGAAATCTCCTGAAACCACCAGTTTCTTTTGCTGTTTCTAAAGAACTCCTTCCTCAGAGAACTCTTAGTCTTGAGTGAGCTGGTAAACTGAAGCCAGCTTGCCACTCGAGAGTGACACTTTTGGGCTAGATCAATTGGCTGCAGCAACTTCTCAGGTACACTCATAAAGTAGTGACTGTCATATACAGAGCTGGGAACAGCCGCTCTTATGGAAGTAATTAGATTGACAGAAGGTGACATACTCCCAACAATAAATGGGAGAAAGAGTCCAGATAGGTAATCCAAAAACCTTGTGGAATCTCTCCTACAGACATGTGGACATATGGACCTGTGTTATTACATTTGTGAATCAAAAAAACTTGAAATATGTATAAACTGATGATGATAGGTGACAGGTGCTTCAAAAATTCTAATGAAATAGATGTAGGGGAACAGATTCTATTTCGTTACTGTAAGGAATATAAATGCAAAAGAATACCACATGGAGCTCTCATTTCCTGTCACAAGCATTATGTTATCAACCACAAAATCCCTTTCTTTTACCATGGTTAAACTGAGTTTTCCTTCTTCATTAATTTCTTTCATTATTAATTTTTTTCTTTTTAATAAATTGTTAGCAAGAAGTATCTAAATTATTGGTCTTTTTCAGTTACATAAAGCTACAGACTTTATATTAATGCTACTGAAGTAAAATTCAGACTTTTTTTCCAGAGACCCACCACCACAGATGAAAGCTTCTAACCACTCAATGTCATGGCATGTCTGCCATCTCATTCCTCAAGAATATGTTTTCACCATCTTTCCTTTTCTGCGCCTTCCCATTGTTCAGTCGAAAATTCAAATCCTTTTGTGAAAAACCCCAAATTACTCGTATTAACCTTTGTTAAAATCCAAATAAGCACCCTTTCTTGCATAGCTGACTTTAGAGGGTGATATGTCAAGAACATGTGAAGGAATTATTGCTATTAGTTGCATGAATGCTGTGTTCACACAAAAGCTAAGGGGGGAAAAAGACATCAACTTAGAAAACGTACTTTCCTTTCCTCTGATCCTAAAGCTTTCATAGCTTTATGAAGGTAAGTGTTTGCGGGTAACAAACTGAATTGTGTTTAGAACGTAGTAAATCCATGGAGGAATAGGAAGCACAGTGGAAGTTTCTAGAATGGCTGGTAAACATGGCTGCCAACTGGTGAGCTGGTTCTCACCATGCCTTTCATCAGCCAGGGAGTAGCTACCTTGGGAATAGTGCCCTGTAGCTTTCTTTATTTAATGTGCATTCAGCAAGCAATTATCAAAAAACTACTGTGTGTCCAGACACTGGATAATGTCTGGAAGCCAGCAGTATAAATTCAAGGTGAAAAGCTTGTATGCTTCTTTAATATTGTATTTTTTAAAATTGTGTTTTCTAGCACAGATCACTTAAGCAGAAGAAAGACAAGTGTCAAGAAATTTCTCCATAGGTTTTTTTTAAATAATCAAAACTGTAAGCATTATTTGTACTATACCTGTACCATGATTCTTCTTTGTTCTTATTCTACAAATACAAAGACATATTAAAATGCTGTGAATTTAGTAAATTGGTAGATAGATTTTAATTAGGTGAGCAAATAGTATTCTAAACAGAGTACCAAAAATTAACTTATGCCAAAAGTTTTCATTTGTGGTGAACATTTTAAGAAAAAGTTGAACATATAAAGCTTTGACAACACTGTTCCTGCAGGTTATTAATGTTCATTCTAACCAGGTATCTGCTACTGGCAAAAGGGGGAAGAAGAGCTGGAGATTTTCTTTGTTTTTCTTTTTATATTTTTCTTCAAAAGAAAATCTCAATATTGGACTTGAAAAGTTTTCACTGAATTATTTTTTAAATTTTCCAATAAGAAATAAAAGACATTAGAGAGTTGAAAGACTTTTGATGTATTGAGCACAAGGATATATCCACCACTTGTCTCTTAATGGTCACAGATTAGTTCCTCTAAACATTCAGATGGTGAGAGCTCACAGAATCACTGGGACTCTGGTGTGGACGAGAGCCCAGGCCTCCTGTGGCCCTTCTGCCTGCCCGGAGGAGGAACGCTACTCAAAAGAAAAAAGGCCTTTTGCTCTGCAGTCCTTCTCTGGCTGGGCTCTCCTTCAGAGGGACTCACTTCCCTCTCCAAAGCATAGCTATGGTGACAAGCCCCTGGAGACCACTTCCACCACCCAGGCTGAACTGATGTCTCCCTCATTTGCGTACTCATTTCACTCTACACATTTTTGTATTATAATTTTATCACACAGTACTCATCATTTATGCATTCATCCCCTCTGCCTACACCAAACGGTCCTTAACAAAGGCCTTTTCTGCATTCTCTCTGGAGTTCAGTATAGAACGACCTGACATATTTTGGGTGCTCACCAAGTGCTAGCTGAATGAATAGAACACATATTTCCACTGCAATGTTCATGTCTGCAGAGGTTTCTGGCCGGTTGGAAGTGGAGATGGTAGTGGGATCCAGGCATCTGCTAATTGCTAATATGTGTTGGGCTTTGTCTGTGATCGTCTGGATGCAAAGATGCTTTTTTTGAATATGAGATTGGGATTATTTGTGTACATTTCTTCCCACTATCATCTCCTGGAGTTTAGGGACTGTTAGGAATAGTGGCTAGGTGCTTCTGGTTGAAAAATAGCCCCTCTGGGCCTTTTGGTGACTAAACTAAGTCTCATCCCTGGGTAATCTTTTTCATTTTCTATGCCCACTATGGTCGCACACTGCAACATGTAACACCAGAATCTAGTAAAGGTCCTGGCATGCTGTAGGGGCTTAATAAGTGTTTGCAGTCTTAAGGACAGACTGAAATGAATGCATGAACTGAACAGAAAAGAATGTTTAAACGTTAGCAGAGAGAGGGGTTGGAGATTTAAATGGGTGGTAGAGTACTTGTCTAGCAAGCTCAAGGCCCTGAGTTAAATCTCCAGTACCCCCAAAAAATGTTAGCAGGAATAAAGAGCCGTATTGGGGCAGTATTCTTTGCTATTATAATTTCTTTTTCTGCCATTTCGTGTTAATATTTCACATTATGTTGAAGCTCACTATTTTATTCTAAGTAACCTCCACATGTTTATTATTTTTTGGAATGTACAGTTTTTAATGTAGAAAGCAATGCAGTACAGGCATAATTTGTACCATGTATGAAAATGATTGTAATTCAGGAGTGTTATATCATTGAATGCTTAAAAACTCGGGTAATAGGATATGGAACCTCAGAAAAGGTGGGCATTTAAGACATCTCTGAAGAGTAAGTGTATAATCTCTGTGATCAAAGGGTCAGAGGAAAGAGCATGGAAATTGTCATGGAGCAGAAAAAGGAGTGGTAGCTTAGGCAGAAGTAAAACTTAGAAAAGGAAAAACAAAACTCTGTAGGGAAAAGCATGGGGAAATTTTGTGGATGTGAACCAAACACCATAAATTTGAAATAAGCACATTTTAAAATTCTTGGGCAAAGTTCACTTTTTTCCCCCTCCAATTCTTGGATGCTGGCTACTCATCCTCTGTCCTCCTACGCTCTGACATTGGTCTTATTCTGGGTCATCCTTCGCCTGGGGGACCCATGGAAAAGCAGGGCGATCCTAGGGCCAAGCGGATGATTCAGACCTCCTCCGGATAGGTCCCTGGGTTGGAACTTTCAAGGATTCTTCAACCACACCTCGCCTGGAAGCCCGACAAGACGTGCAACATGAGGCTGGCTGAGAACGGGACTGAGTTGGGAAATTTGGCACATGCTGGCCACAAAACACTCCCTGACATCCTGCATCCAGGAGAGCTGTGAAGCCAAATACTAAACAGAGAATATTTGAATATATAATGCCTGAAATGCATGATAATATATGCAGTTAAGCCTAATAATCTTTATAAAATAAGAAAATAAAGGTCAAAATGAAAAGGATCAAACTGTAGTTTGTTTTGAAGAATGGATACTTTTGATGATTTGTTAAATAAGGCATTTGTTAACTTTCTGATAATTTGTTAACTTATAGGGCAGACCTGTAAGTTAAACAAAGAGAAAGAAAGGAGAAGAGTAAATTCTCAAAGATCAGGAAGCAGGTTTGTGAAAGTATAAATGTGAATATAATTTCACATACTAACCTTTAGAGTTTATGATATTTCACTTGCAAATAGTTACAGGAAAAAAAAATAGGCTGAAATACAGATATTTTGACGCTTTAAGAATAATTTGTTAGAGCATCTTTTATAAAACATTAATATCCTACTTTAATGAAAGATGTGCATATTATCTTGGGTAATCAGATTAAGATCAAAGTATTATTTTTGTTTGGGGATTGTAGCTTAGTGGGAGAGTGCTTGCCTAGCTAGCATGCATGAGACCTAGATTTGATTCCCAACACTACGAAAATCCCCAAACCATTACTTTTGTTTCTATGTAACCTCTTATCTAGTTGTCAATGCATGATTAGTCATTTGAGATGAGAATAGCCTATGTCCTACACCCGCTTATTTATCTGCCAGTCCAGGGCTATCTTTTAGTCACCTTGTGTCCTCATATCTACAGGAATTCTCACGATCTCTACTATTATATCATTCTCGTCCCATTTATTTTCTTGACTCCACTATCTCTTCTTCCACTCCCCTCCCAGTTTTCCCTTCCCAGCACACATTCCAATTTATTTTGTTCAATCCAGAAGTCCCCAAATTCCTCTAATTCCATCATACCTTGATTCAACTATCACTACACTTGCTAATTTGTCTCCCATCCTTGGTCTGTTCATTTTTTGAGCCCACTTTTCAGTCAATCTTCTTTCATCCTTCTGCCAGGGTATAATTAAAGTGCAAATCTTGCCAGTATCACTGTTCTTACAGACCTCGGTGGATTCTGACACAGTATACACATAGCTTGCTCTGCAGGCTTTGCACCTTCCTCTTCAGCCTCACCTCCCTCTTCTCCTGCATGCAGTGTTTGGCCTAGGAGGATCTTCGTGTTGTTTTCCAAGTCAAGTGTGCACTCTTGATATATATCATTCTGTCCTGTCTGGAATATCCTCATTTACTCTCTGCTCCACTAAGCTTAGTTGTCCCAGGATACTTATTATCTAGTGACATCCCTTGCTCAGTGCGCATTGCCTAACTCCCCTAGGCATGGACTTCTCTGTTTCCTTACTGTCCTTTCCATTTCTTTTTTCCCTGGTACTAACAAGTGAACTTACCCAGAATCTAATGCCTGTAAGCACTCATGTCACTAAGATACATCCCATCCCATTTTATTTTATTTTATTTTACTTTTTGAAACATGGTCTTGCTAAGTCACAAAGTTACACAGGCTGGCCTTGAATTTGCAATCATCCTTCCTCAGCCTCCTGAGTAGGTGGGATTATGGCACACACACCCAGCAGCTCTTTGTATTTTTTATATGCAGTATATTATACTGTAATTTATATTTTTGCAGGCCTGCCTCAGTGAGTTCTATGAAGAATGGGCATCTCTCATTCCTAGCAAAGGACATGGTTAATGTATGTGAGCTCGATATAAGTTTAAATACAGTAGACAAACGAATAGGCAAATTTGACAGGCATATTTTCTATGACAGACTAGCTGAAACGAGTTGCCAGCTCTCGATCTTTTGTGGCTGCTGATGCTTCCTGTTACCAGCAGGAGAACGTAAGCATTGTGAGAACCAGACTTACTGAAAGAGAAGTCTCCATGCATCGTCTATTTCTGGGTCTCCCTCGGAAGCAAGGGCACTGACCTCAATGTACTCTGAGTGATCTCTCTCAGTTGGGATCTCGAGGTTCTCAGCACCCTATCAGAAGGGCAGAGAACACACGAAGCTTTCTGTAAGGTGATGCAAAATAAGGATTTGAGTCTGGCCACTGACTAGCCAGTGTCATGGCAACTTCTATTGACACCTGAGAAGGAGACATACAAATCCTCATTTCACAGACAGCTGAGGACTTGCGAGACGCAGCTGAAATGTTCCTCGCCCGACACACTTCCTCCCCACTGGGCCTCTGAAGGCTGAAGAGAGTTAAAGAGCTCTCACAGGCTTGACGTTGACCCACCTCTCCCCAGCTGGCCCTCAGCCCAGTAGGGAAACCCTCTTTGCCCTGTACTCGTCGTTTTCATGTCTTCAGTCATGGCGTCAACATTTACCAAGAGTAGATTTCAATCTGGGGCAGAGCTGGAAACACTCACCAAGTTCTTTCCTATTCCTCAATTTCTTAAACGGCAGGTAGAGAGATTTTGAGGGTCAACTTCAGAGTGCGAAGACAGATGTTATTTATAGCATCCTCAGCTTCCTCTTCCATAATGCATGCCTGACAATAAAACCTTTGTTTTCTAACTGATTTATCGCTCTTCCTAATAAACCAGCTAGCTCTCCAATGAACAGCTATCGGCCTTTCTCTACTGAAACGTTCATTTTGGTACCAGTTGTTCTGCGCTGGTTTGGCAGCAGTGATGGGAAAGGTCCTCTTTCATGCTGCCGCTTCTAGCTCACGAACCGTACGAAGATGCTGTGAGGGCTTCGCCTCAGCCTGCCGGGTGACGTCCCAGACGCTGGTACTGACAGCTGGTTCATCCTGCTCCACACTATTTGCTGTGAGATATCAGAGGGAAATGAGGCCCCGGAGTGCAGGACGTTCCTGGGTTGCTATGAGGACAGTGTGTATGATCCACTGTGGCTGCCAGGGACGGACGTCTCTGTGTGTTAAACGAGCCTGTCTGAGAGGAGAAACTCTATCTTTTCTGCCTGAATCCACAGCATGGTCAGTGTGCCCAGCACAAGGATGATGCTCGATAGATACTATTGTTAATAAAATAATGGAATCCAAGGTGCAGTCACAGGATTCCCATTTAGAGTGGGATGACAACGGGATGTGAAAGCACACAAAGGGCAGTTAGTATATTTGCACCTCTTTGTCCCTAGCAGCACCCACCGTGGAACTTCACTGTGTCCTCTCCTCGTATATGAATTTAATTTATAAAAAGGAAAGAATCGTATGTGCTGAAGAGTTAATGGAATTAATACGTCCCTTTTAAGCTTCCCTAGAACTTTGTAATCAACACTTATTTCTTATCATTGCTATCTGCATTACTGTTTTTATCTCACTTTCCAGATTATAAGATTCTCCCAGACAGGAAGTCTCTTGCGGGTTTCTTTCCTTGGCAACTAGCAAGGTATCTGACAGCAGAATGTGGCAGCAATCAGTTCACGCTTCTGGGTGGGTGTCCTACAGGTCAGTGTTAAGGACACCCTGATGACTTACAATAAGGAGGTTCAGACAGAAAAGCAAAGGCTGGAGGCCCAGAGCCCAAGCTTCCCCCTTTAAACACCGAGTTTTCTCTTTCTTTTTGGCCTAAGTAATGTCAGGGCTGTAACAGCCTAGCAGCCTTGGGCTCTAGCCTTAGCCTTATTACGTCTCTCTTTTGATGTAAAATCTCTCCTGGGACTTGGTTAACGCAGCATTAATGTTTTCATTTTATTGGCTGAATACACTGGCAACTTTGGCTTACAAAGACTGTCCAAGATATACTGAGTGGCTGGTGGCTGGTCTGGGTCCAGGCCGAGTGAGCAGTCAGACTCTGATGGGGCTTCGCGAGACCTGGACTGTGGACAGGACACCAGGATGCATTCTTCAGCGAACAGGCAGGAGAATAGAGAGGCCACAGGAAGTCCCAGATCCAGGCAAAGCCTCCCTGTAGGTGCAAAGCATGGACTTGGAGGTAGAGGTTTATGCGCTGCTGTCAAGTGATCCAGGAACAAACATATCTACCTGTATTTACCCAGGGCATGAAGAAAGTCCCACAGACAGACTATCCAAAATGCACAGCAGTAAACCTATCATGCCATCTTGCTCATCTTGCTATTTCCCCTCAAATAGTTTTTAACTCTTATTTCTCCCATCACATCACCAAGGATGGCATCTGTGCAGGGAGGCCACAGTCCAGTGTATTCGCTCTCCACAGGCCCGCTGTGTGGCCGTAAGTGCTGCCGTGTATGTTCAGCTGCCTTGCCTAAGCACCCAGTGAAGGAAGAAAATGGGATAGAACTGTACTTTTTAAATCATGGAGACATCATATTACAGTGACCCATGCATGTCCGTGTTTATAGTAGCACAATTCATAATAGCTAAATCTCGGAAGGAGCCTATATGCCTGTCAGTGGACGACGAGATAAAGAAAATGTGATATTTACACATAGCAGAGTACTACTCTGCCTTAAAGAAGAATAAATTTGAGTTATTTGTAGGAAAACGAATGTACTTTGAGACCACAATGTCAAGTGAAATAAATCAGACACACAAGTTTAAATATTGTTTGGTTTCTCTTATATGAGAAACCAAAAGTATAAATAAACAAAAGAGCAAAATAAAAGACGGATAAGAGCAAACAGGGAGCTAAATCTTTTGCAAAGAGAAGACAGACAAAGAGATAGAGGGCCGCCAGGGGAAGGGGATGTAGAAAGAATGCAGGTGTGTTACGTACACGTACTAATTCCTCACAACACATGTGACCGTTATGTACTGCACACATGCAGCAATAGAAACAAAAGTTAATAAAGTGAAGTAAATAGAAGGTGATTAAAAATAAATACACTCCAAGATGCTCTGTGCTCAGTCTCAGCCCTCCTCTTTGGGTCTGGCTCTGTTTACAAAGCACATCTGCTGTCTTCATTGACACTCGCGCTTCCTGCCCTCCTTCTGTGGGCTCCTCGCCCTGCACGGCGCAGGCTTCTGGCCTTCTCCTCCCAAACCCACTCGTACCAGCAGGGCCGTGGCCTCTCGCTCAGCATCCCTAAGACCTGGGGGAGCACCAGGCCCTCAGAACTTCATGTATTAATGTAAACTTTGAGTTCATCAATCAAACAGCCACTATTTGCTTTCTTAACAATATAATCATTTCCAGCTGCTACCAGAAAAATAACGAAACAGTATTCCTAGGCCTGACATCAACAGTGGCAGTAGCATTTCAGAGTTAAGACCCTCAGCTCCACACTCCATGGGGACCTGCCCTCTTGGTCCCTGGCTCATTTGTTACCGGGCTGCCGCCTGGCCCTGTGCTGCAGTTCCTGCCATTTGTAGGATTAATGTAAAGGGCCCTTTCTTATTAGTGTCGGCAATTATGAGCTGAGTGTAATGATTAGGAATAACTAGGACGCAAGTCAAGTGCGAATAGATTCTGAGACTACCAAACACTGCACTGTGGAAAATGAATCTTTCCTTCTCGTTAAAACCTTACAAATAAATAAATATAATTCATCAGAAATATTTTGGAAAACCTAGCATTATTACTACTGCAGGCTGATTAAGGCCTACATAGACTAAATTACCTCATCTTTTGGGGGATTACATTTTCATAAATTTATGTTTCCAAATTCAATTAATAATAAAACAATCTAGCTCACTTTATTTTCCTTATGCTAAATGTTATCTGTATATGAATCCATGGCCCCAGGAACTCAGTCCAACTCACAGTTCACAAAATTATATTTCCTGTAACTTCATATATTGCACAGATAGTAGTATTAGGTTATGTATTCAGTTGCCTCCATTTTATTTTATTATTATTATTTTTATTTTTTGGGGTGGTGCTGGGGATCGAACTCAGGGCTTTGTGTTTGTTAGGCAAGTGCTCCACCACTGAGCGAAATACCCAGCCCCCAGTCGCCTCCGATTTAATGTAATGCTACAAAAGCTAGAGAGAACATTGGGTGATGAAAACTGGAAAGGCCCAGAGAGAGAATGCTTAAGAGGAGGAATGACAAAGAGGCTGTAAGCAGGGATAGCTACATGACCTACAGACAGGGAAGGAAGGGAAAGAGGAAATGAGAATGAGTGACACAGGAGAATCTGAGGGTGTTACCAAAGACACAGGGAAAACATAGTCAAGCGACGCCTGTGCACGTAGCTGGCCTTTCATCGTGTCTGGGCGCAGGCCTTTGGGATCTAACGCAAAGCCCCCGGCTCTGTTCCTCCCGATGGCACCCGGACATCGGCGGGGACCTCGGCCTAGCCCCTCGCAGCCTAGTCCGGCCCGCTCTGGGCTCCACCCCGACGGCCTCTGCCGAGCTCCGGGCTCAGGCCCCGCTCCCGGCCCCTGTCACCTCCAGCGGCCCACTTCTCCAGTCACCACGGCTTCGGTCCTTTCGGCCCTGTCAGTGGAAATCTACTGCCACCTGATTGGAAGCTGGGTATTCCAGTTTTCACAAGTTAGGAAATCTTTGTGATTCTGTTAGTTCAGCGGTGAACTTAAGAGTTTTCATTTACACCATCATTTCTTCCACAGTCTTTATTAGGTAATTATGAAAACAACCTTTCCTCTTCTATGGCATGAAGAGGAAATTAAACTAGTTTTTCCTCACTACCAAAATGTTAATTTTCTTAATATTTTAATTGAACCCGTTCTCAGTAACACCTGCCATTGGCCGAACGCTCATCCGCGCCAGGAGCTGAGCTGGCGGCCCTGCGGCGATCTGATTGCACCCGCCCGCCCTCCTTCCTCTGCGACCGCCGTCATATGGGTGAAGACACAGGGCAGCGATGTGGGCACAACGTGGTCGGTCCTCAGAGGGGGTCAGGGTGGAGCCGTGTTTATGAACCCACGTGTGAGCTCCAGGCTTTATTGTCTGGCTTGCAGAGTGGACTGTTTTGCTCCTGCAAGCTTGTCCATTCACGAAGCTTGCCCGGGCGCTGGGGGTGTGCCTAGAGGCTCAAGGCCCTGGGTTCGATCCTCAGTACGCCCCGCCCTGAAAACAAAAGGTTACCCACTGTGTGTCCCAGTGAAACATCTCAAAATCTCATTTTTTTCAAATCAAGGGACATATTTGTAATATAGTTCACTTTTTGATGAGTACTCTAAAATGATTTCCTTGATTTTGCTATAATGTCACTGGCTAGAGGGAAAAGCGTCTTCAACAATATTTATACAGGACATATTTACTTAAAAGGAAGCATATAGCTAAGGAAAAGAAAGGGTGGTAAATGTTTTTTAGCTCCTACATATCAAAGACTAGGAAGTAAGACCTTTCCAGTAACACTCGGGTTCTAACTTTGTGGACAAAACAAAGCACAGGTTTATTGCAATTATAGAAGGGATACTAGTAAGAACCCTACATCTGCGTTACTAAGGAAAATATCTGCCTTATTTATGCATTTTTATTTATTTATTTGGGCTCCCGTGTTCTTCGGATTAAGCTAACCGCTCAGCTCTCCAACCTGCCTGCGAAGAGAAGGGTTATAAAAACTGGCGAGGACGAGAATACGTTTTGAAAGGACAGGCTGGGGAGAAGAGCAAAGCATACATCGCCATGGAGAGGCGATTGTTTCTCTCTGGGTAAAGATGCTGGCTTACGGGGAAACTGTGTGCTCTAAAAATTCTTTGTTAAATCCCTGCTGTATAAAATCTCCTCTTTTCCTTTCTTTTCAAAAAGATGCAGATAACAGCGCTGCTCTATCGGCCAGATGACAGGAAAAACAGAAGAAACGAGGGCAAAACTTCTCAATTTTGTTCAACAGTTACGAAGAAGACAGCAAGATGTGATCTTTTTTAGGTGAAAATTTCCCCGAGTCCCAAGGAGGAGGGGAAAATTACAAGAGCGCTTCCAGAACCACAGAGGCTCGGGTTTGCATCTCGTCAGAAAATCTGCACTGTTGGTAAAAGCCTGGGGAACAGCTGGCGGGGCCTGACTCAGCAGAGCAAATGCCACCCACAGTCCCTGGCCCTCTGGGCGGGAGGAGCTCCCCTCTGTTCTCTGGAGGCTTCCCACCGCCAGCCCAGTAACCAAGGAGCTCAGATGGGAAACTGGAGTTTCGAAAAACTGAACTTCAAGTTGTATAACATTTAAAAGAAACTTCCCATGATGATCTCTGTCTTTCTACACGGCTTCCAGTCGACTTTCTGTTGCGTAAATAATATTAACCCTATCTTAACCACCTAATAGTTTCAAAATGCCTCAAACAGCCATCACCATCATTCTGCATAGAATCTCATTTCTTTTTAAAGATCACTGTCAGAGATGAGGGGAAACAGAACCATTAAAAGAGGAAGCAGAGCAGGGTTCAAAGCCTGTTTCCATGAGGTAATGCACGCTATCGACTGATCATCAAAGGAATCCAGGCCGGACTGAGATGAAAAATGAGGTGAAGGCAGGTGGCTGGACAAGTCCGAACTGCCCCCAGCCTCCCTGCATTAGCTTATCGATGAAGCTGAAGGGACAGAGCGAAATCAATGAAAGTCGTTGATCTGACTCAGGAAGTTGCGCGTGGTGAAATGGAAGCTGCATCTCAGAGTTCATCTGCTGGAGACTGCTCCCCTTAACTGCACATATCTATGAGTGTGTGTGTGTGTGTGTGTGTGTGTGTGTGTGTACAGCATGGAGCTGAGAATTTTGAAAGAATTTTCAGAATTATTTCTGGGTAGATCTATTTCTACGTATCTATTACCTTTTATTCCCCAGAAGGAAATAGTTCAATTTAGTAATTAGGACCCCAGGAAAGTTATGTTGTTTTACAGTGGGATGTTTGCAAACTGAATGGTTGTTTCTAATAAAAGAAAATATTTCTTAACAATTTGCCATCATCATCTACCACCAATTTTTTTCTAATATAAATAAAATCTTTCATATCTGTAGAGACTTTGCTGTGGAAAGCGGTTAAATGTTTCCCCCCTAGTTCTCTGAGGCTAATCAGCAAGCGGATTGGTCTCAGCAGCCAGACAACAAACAGCTGCAGAGTTCAGAACCCTGAATTCAGGACACCTATCAGCAAAAGGGGGCCCTTTGGCCATCACAGTTCGTCCCGCTACCACTTCACAGTGTGAAACAGGCGTGGTGTAGAGCAAACACCAGTGGTTTAGAAATGATATCCTTTCCCTGGTAGCGATATACACTGTGGGTATGTGACTGGAATATTCAAAACACCTGTTCACCTGGAACTCAGCCAAGTGTGTAATACATTAGCGTGGGCCTGGCACGCTTCCAAGAGTAAGTATCGTTACTGCCATCAAAATACCGAGGCAGCAGGGCAAAGATACTTAAAGTTTCAGACTAGAGGAGATGCAAGATAGGTAGATATTTTTATTGTTAACAACATCATCACACTAAACACTGTTGACTGGCTAGTATTTTAATGAAATCCAGTATTTATTTTCTGTGTCAGAATAGGAACTGGTTGCATAGGGACATTCTTGTCCCAGCTTTGCTAATTATTTTCATTGTTTTAAAAATCTCAGTCGACCTCCTGGCTTTCCACCCTCTCCTCTCCTTCTGTCTCTCTCTGACTCTGTCTCTCTCCCCTCTCCCTTCCTTGGATGAACAGAGTTCAAAGGGGCACCAGGGAATAAATTAAATCCTTATTCTATCTACCAGAGTTCACCAACAGAACCTGGGGGAACCCCTCTGTCTGACGGGGTTCTAACTATTTTTTTCACCTCTGTTTTGACATTACTTAATAAAATTCCTTTGTCATCTAGTTCTTTCCTTTCTCTACCTTTTCTCTGGTTTTAAAATCTGTATGGTGAGGATCTTATAGCTGAAATAGTTCATAACTTTATTATACAAGAAATAGTTATACATGTATTCTAAATAATAATTTACAGAATTTTTTTATAGAAACACAAAGCATGCTGAAGATTTCAGTGTCCAAAAGGTGTGTGCATGTGAATAAGAATAAAAGGATCACATTTTTGCCTAAATTTACATATTCAGTAAGGAGCAGCAGGAAAGGAAATAACAGGTGTGTGAACATCCTGTGCCCGACATGTGCTAAAGGCTGTATGTGTACATTATGTAAGTTACTCTTCACAAAAAGACAAAATGTGAGGCTTACTATCCCCACTGTACCACTTACGAAGTTGCATTTCAGTGGAGGTTCAGAAACTTGCCTAAAATGAGAGTTCACGAAAGTAGCAGAACCATGATGTTAAATGAAATAAATCAGACACACAAGCTTAAATATTGCATGGATTCTCTCCTGCAAAACCTCAAAGTATAAATAAGAAGCAAGATAAAAGATAGATAATAGGCTGTAGAGAGAGAGATCTTTCTCAGGTGTGAAGGGGGACTAAGAGATGGGGGAGGGGGAGAAAAAATGGACAAGAAAAGGACTTAGGATGTGTTATGTACCTGTTCCAACTCCCCACAAGGAATGTAAACATTACGTACTGCAAACATGTACAAAAAAAGGAGAAGAAGAAAGTCAAGAGATGGGTGGAGGGGAGAGAAAAAAAAGGGAAAGAGGATGAAAAAAAAATTAAGATGTAGCTGTGTTAGGTACATGTACCAATTCCCCCCAAGGAATGTCAACATTATGTACTCCAGACACTAAGAAATTTAAAAGTAAAAAAAAAGAAAGTGGTAGAAATTTAAACATGTGCCTGCCCTTTCTCTAACATCACGCTATCTGCCAGTGACCAATCTGGGCTTTTGGGTTACAGAATTGCTACTCACAGAGTGTCAGGGTTTTTATATCTGGTAGTATGTACTGTATCTAGAATCCGGACCTGATCATGTGGTCATTAAAACTATACATACTTTATTAGAAATTTCTAAACTTACTGGTTTTGATTTCTTCTCAATTTCATCTACAGAAGCTTATATGGTTTAAAATACATTGCCTGTGAGCTCTGTAATTTGTTTTTTTAAAGTACAATATACAATAAATCACCCTCAGTCACAGAAATGCATTCTGAGTGTAAACTGAAATTACATGCATATTTCAAAAACAACTTGTTTTATCTTAGAATCATAGCTGTTTAAAGGGAAGACTTACGTAGTTTAAATATACTATGTGTGATGAAGGTTTTGGGTTTTCTAGCACATACATATTCAAATAGTACAAAAATTAAAATATTTTGGCACTTCCAATTTTTATAACTCTACTGCTTCTATCTAGAGTTTGCTCTATTTTCTAGTAGAACCTTCCTTAAGATGTGATTGTCCTGCTATTCTGCCTGAGATCACACTAACTCTCATACTTATTTTATTACATTGAATTCTATGCCGAACACTAAGAGCACCTGATTTACCTGTCTCGTTCCCTCATTCACCTCGCCTCCTTTCTCTTCCTCTCTGTGAATATCCTATTCATCAAATTAACATTTTTTACGCCCTTTCTTCTTGTAACTTTTCACTCAACTGGTCTCTTGAAAAGTCTGCCCACGTCCTCTTCCTTAATTCATATCCAGCTTTCTGAATTTGACTTTTGTGAGCCTAGAATTGACCACCAATCAGGGCTGCCTTGCTTGACTTTCAAAATACTCGGCCTCCTGGCAATTATTTCCTGAGTATATATGCTATCATCTTCTTCACTACCACCATCACCATAAATCTCACCATGGGCCCCAGATCCTCTTCTAAGCATTTCACAAAGGTTATTCATTTAATTCTCATAGTGACCACAAACATGATACTATTATTAACCCCCCCGTTTGCAAATGAGGAAGTTAAGACAGACAGCATAAGCAATTTGCCCAGGGGCATACAACTAGTCATAGGGCAGGCTAAGAACTCAGAATCACTGCTACCCAGCAAGACGCTTGCTGCCACCACCAAATATCTCAAAGTTATTAGGCTGTTTTGTCGGTTGAGTACCATGTGTAGTTTCTACTTTAGCTGGACCCTACATTTGGCGAGGTCACAGACCATGTCTTCCAATCCTACAACTATCTCTCCTGGGATTGGTATGGAGTTCTGTTCGTCCTAGGAATGTATCACTATTGCTCGAATAAAATTTGCTACCGGTAAAAGTGGAAGTAAATTTAAAAAATGGACATATTGAGAATTGGTGTGGTGGTAGGAGGACTGTGATTGAGTGGTCATTTTTAGGTCTGATAGTAAAAATAGAAATAAAATCTTAAGATATCAAGGAACAATTCATAAAATAAATCTAACTACATTATTACTAATAGAAAGCTACATTAATTTCTTTTCTACTTCATTTGATATTACTTTAAGTGTCACGATAAGCATTTGATGCAAAGAATAAGTACACTTTGTCATGTTTAAACCAAACTGCTTGCCTTATTTTGGCTTCTATTATGGATAAATAATACTGTCGACATTTCAAACCCCCAAAGATTAGGAGGTAGTCAAATCAATATCAGCTACATAATACATAAAGGATGGATGCAAATTTTATAGCAAAGAAATTAATAATTTATATCTGTTTACCGTAACAAAATTTTGTTGTCAGCTTTTTCTAAAGTTTAACAAAGCTTGAGCCAAAATCGATAAATTATATATGAAAATATCACTGTTTAAAGTAAAAATCCTCCCCAAATAATTACATTACGTTATGCAATCTATTATATTTCACGCATACTCTGATAGTCTAGCATCGTTACTATAGCTCATATTGCCATCGTATGTGGCAATATTAAATTTTTTTTAATTTTGACAATTAAAAAAGAGCTAATACTTTCCATATTACAAAGGTTTGCTGGTAAGTCAGGAACAAATAATACAACAGCAAAGATAATCATTTCCAAAACAGAATTTATCCTGCATAGCACAAATGACTCAACAATGAAAATTTTGTTTAAAAAGTGCGCCTGTAAAAGGCTTTGTCCCTGGAATACAGCTCTAAGTGGCTCACTATCTAGGTTGAAAACGGTTCTGCAGGATTGTATGTCCTATTTTTCCATGCCTGCAGTAAAGATACAATATGGGAATTCAGCTTGGTAATTACTAATACACCACACAGACACAATTACACCCTGTATGCCGCATAAAGACTCGCTTGTGGTCTGCATCCATTACAAAGAGCAGTAGGGGGCCGGCATGAGAGACGACAAAATGCTTCACAAGACGGAAGGAGACCAGAAAAGTCGATGTACACAGATACAAGGACCTTGATTCTTCTAGCAATGATTTAAGCATCTTTTCATCAATTATGGTCCTTTGTCTCAAGAGCCTCATCAACAGCAGCATTACGGGGGCTGCACGTAACAGTGCCGAGACCCATATAACCCCATGAACTCTGCTGACATTTCCACACCCTGTTGCTATGTGTGACCTGGTTATTCAGATTACTTAAACAACAAAAAAAAAAAAAAAACAAAAAACAAAACAAAACAAAACAAAACAAAAAAAACATTATCATTGCAAAACCAGTCTATATATTCTTTTATGTCTTACCCTGAATTCCATTTCTTGAAACTGAAAGCCATCCCTCCTCTTGAAATGTATTTTTCAAAGTAGTTTCTACTCCATTTAAAAAATGGAAAGTAAAAGAATCTGCTTGGCTAAAAATTGTAAGAAAGACTAAATCTTGGTATATCAAGAGGACACCTCAACAAGAGCATTTCAGCTCTCAGGGAGCTAAACGAGTGAGTCAGCTGCTCTCCACTAAAATGAGTCACAGAAATGATTTTCTTTCTGGAGAACTCTTTAAAGTTTTGAGTTTAATTATGAGCAATAAGCAGGTTTTTATTGTAACAGCTTGTTTTAGTTATTACATGATGTACATTATTTTACAATATTTCCATTTAACATGCTCTTCAGAAATGCATCTCATAATTACGAATCTTGAAGAGTTTTAAAAAGTTAGTTATTTGTGGCAGTGTGTCAGGTCCTGTGAAACAAAGCCTTGTCTTTCAGAAAATGTTTACAACCTGCGAGGGGGAAAAAATGTATCCGGGGGCTAAAATATTTATTGGCACCTACAAGTCTGAAGAGAGAGTCAGGGCTGTGGTTTTCGGAGGGCACTTTATCATCGGCCACATTCTCAAAGGTTTCTCTGGATGAATAGACTGGATCACTCAGCCTTCTATTCCACGCCTATTCCTCTCCATTTTCCTTGGCACGACTGAGAGCCAAGCTATTTTTAGCCAAGCAGTTTTCTATTTTTAGACAACTGCCAGTTAGAAGACATTTGTTAGGGAAAAAAATTAAAACACACACACACACGCGCACACACACACACACACACACACAGCACAAAGAGAGGAGGGATGAAGCTTCTCTTCACATATTGTAAAGAAGCCTTCAACCTGTAACTCCAGGCATTTCAGCTGCTTTCAATCTTGGAAAAATAAAGAAAAATTCAGAGTTCAGGGTTTTAAAAATAAACCTACCCTCTGGCAAACAGACCCAAATACAACAAGCTGTTACTATGTGAAACAGTGACTACAAAAACAAAGAACATTCTCCAATGATTAAACTGCGAGAAAACTTGAAGAGCGATTAGGTTATAAGAATGTTACACAGGCATGTAACAATTTTCCAGCTTCTCCGCCAGATGTATCATGTTTTAGAATTTATAAGAGGGAAAAAAAGTCCTCATCTGCAAAGTTAAACCAAGGATGTGGGATGCAATTCTAAGGTTGAACTTTTACGTAGAGGCAGTTATATTCACTGCATCTTTCTAACATTTGTAGTCCATGGACTTTCTAAAAATTATAACCATCTGTTTACAGAGAAACTATACATCTAAAAGCCCAATGCCAACGGGTAACCCAAAAAAAGGCTGTTATTATATATACATACTCCCATGTAACTCTGTGTGTATGCAATTCATATTTATATATTATTATTATATGTATGCATCTCATGTCTATATAATGTCTATATATCATAACATTTATTAGTCCTGCTTTTAATTTAAATGGGCACAAATGGCTGGCAGACAGTCCTAGCGCACCATCCTACTCTACTTATCATTCGAGGTCACTCTGTCATCTAGCATTTACTCTGGGACGTTTCCAGAGTTCACAGTCAGAGGCGCTTTCCTTTGCCTCTGCTAGCCCACTGCACTTTGTCTACGTCTTGTTACGGTTCGATCCCTGGATATCACAGCACTTAGGCTTCGTGTCCGTCGATATCCGCTGGTTGAAAAAACAAATGGAAACAAATATTGCGTGTGTTTTACCCACTCTGGACTCCTGGCCCGAAGGTCAGGAACACGTCATAATCATTGCATTTCCAGGGACACTGAACACAAAGCTTTCACATACATTTCATAAATGTTTGTGGATGAGAAACAAGCAATTGATCCACTCATTAGATCTTCTTGACTTATGTAAAATGCTATAGTTGTTTATAAAAATGCTATACTTTCTAATGAGATGACACACTTAGTATAAAATGTTACATAATTACGTATTCTTGTATGTGCTTCCCTCTTTCAGTTAACATTTTTTTATACCCTGAACTTTTCCCTTGACTTTGGAAATAAAACCGCCCTTTATAATTTACAACAGGCCCTGGTATCTTTTATAACCTGCAATCCTCATGATATCTCTGCGGAGCAACTCGGGGTTGGCAGTACTGACTCCAGGGAGGAACTTGGAGCCCTGCGAGTTTATGTAATTTGTCCAGCGTTACAGAATGCGTGTGTGATGTCGCTTTAACTAGAACTTAATTTAAAATCTCTCTTTCCTCCAATTCCGTGAGCTTTTAAAGTTCTATTTCCTAAAGGTAAAATCTGAAAGGAGAACTGGCATATGAATGCTTCAACAACACTCTTTAGAAAAATCACTATGCAGCGTTTTCCTCCCCACATGAAATTAATTCAGAACAACCATCGTTAAGGAGAATCAATCATGGAACCTGGAAGAAGATAAAATTCCACACATAGCTAACTCGGAAAAATCAGGAGAACCTGTGAGCAAGTGTGCTTTCTTTCCCCTGCTGGAAAAGCTGAGCATGGACATGGCTCGTTTCTAATCCCTCTGCCTCATCTTTCCTGTCCCTTCTCCACTCTCTCCCCTTCCTGAGAACAATTCTGGGCTCAGGGCTGCCTTCGTCTTTTCCTCCTACTCCACAGACTCACACTGACCTTAACGAATACTCTGTTCCTTGGAGCAAAGGCTGCCTGAGTGACTCAGCCTTCCTGGCCGGTTTCTCCGCCCGGGCACAGGAGGCTGCAGGAAGCGGCTGTGGCAGGAGAGTGAGATGCAAGACCCAAGTGCCACCTCTCCAGTTTACAAGCACTTTATTAGGTTGTCCTTCAACCATTACACCGGTAACCTCTGTGAACAAGAGTGCTGGATACTCCAGCTTCTCCATTCACTGCCCAACTCGAAGTTTCTTTGATGAGAGCCATGACGTCACCTGTACCTGCAACCTGGAAGTGTGGTCGGTGAGACTGAGCGACAGAGGTTTTCGTTTTATTTCCGAAGTGCAGATCTAGTCCACTGCATTTGAAATTTGCTTCTATTGCCCAAGGAGAATCCACATGAGAGAAATGACTCTGCTTATAATTGTCATAACAACGTTGCTAAATATATCGTTTATTGACAGAGGTGTCCTGCAGGTCTGGGGGTAGAGCGGACCAATGGCCTAGCATAAGCAAGATTTTGGGTCCAATCTCCAGCACTACCAAAAAGGAAAAGAAATGAAAGACAATGGCCCCCCTACACCCCCCAAAAAGCCTAGTAACCTGGAAAGGGTTTGGGCTTCTGGAACTAAAAGGTACAGAGAGGGGAGCTGGTCTTAGATCAGTAGCTCATTCTCAGGGCAACTCTAACCTCGGTTTTCCTCTCTAAAAAACAGTTCCTTGCAATCAGGATGACAGCATTTGTTTATGATTAAGGAGTAATTTGCATGCTATTTTGAAAAATAAAGTAATTCAGAAATATCAGAAAAGGACTTGCTATTATCAATTCACTTATCTACTTTTTTGTAATTTTTTTCCAGATATGAGAATGAACCAAACACTCATTGTACAGTTCACTGTTTATAGTGTCTCTTATCTTAGAACAGTAGCTCTAAATCGTTACCGAGTTTATTTACTAAAACATAAAGATAAGAGATTTAATTGATATGAAGAGGCTTTCAGAATCTAATTAACCTCCCAGCTAGTCATTAACTCTATGACCTTTAGAAATAATTGACAGAATTTTTTTTCCTTATTCAGAACTTCTATCAGGTGGCTACATTTCAGGGTAACACTGAGTACACTGAATGATGTAGAGACATAACTGGATAATATGCCAAGTAGCTACTGGCGAATGGGATGTATTTCCTATAATATAATCTATCCGTCTCCTGTTGCATGCATGCACATCATTTACCTAATTACACTCCTTTGGATGACTGAATTTTATTAAGTCTTTTCTGGAATGTCCTATGGATTATTTTGATCAGAAGGATAATGAAGAGGGTACAGCTACCACCGGCCCTCTCTGCTCACAGCATGCACCCCGCCCAATCGCATCACACACATTCCCTCCCAAGTGAATCGGGACTGGACTCATTTTCCTCACCTATGCTTTAGGCAACCACCAGCTAGCGATGGGTGCTGACCAGGGAGGGGACCAGGCCACCAGGATCAGCAGATGAGCCTCTGACATAACACTCCCAGAGAACCTGCCTCATTTGCCTTCAAGAATTATATCCACTGAATGTCAGTTTTAAGAAACTGTCTTGTGGTATGCTTCTAAAAATCTGTTTTATGGTAGGAGTCCCACCCTAAGTAAAACTACAAAGAAGAAATGGTCTACAGATGGACTTCCAAACCTCATGCTGAAGGAAATAAATGTTTAGAAAGGGGAAAATAGATTCTTGCTCCATGAATCTATTCACAGGTTAGCAACATCATCTGGCCAATTGTTATTTTGATGAGGCCAGAGGCATTTTGACCCACCGATCCCTCCTGGCAAATCCTGGATAAAGTGTCAAAAGATTACTTGTCGTCCCTAGATTTCAAAGTGTGTTGGTCTGGAAGACCTTTGCTTCCCGCTAACACCACAAACAATATTTCTCTTTGGCTTCGTGTACCCTTTAATATATTATTTTCTGACAGACTAACAGCATTTATTCTCCTATGGTTCACTTGCAATTTTTAATGCATCATAAGAGTATTATTTCTCTAAATTCTTCCCTAAAGAAAAAGACACTTGCTCTGAAAATATTAGGTTACTAATTATATAAATACAGGCTCAGTGTTGCTTCAAGTAAATTTAAAATAGTAACAAGAAAGAACTATCATCTTTCCGTTAACAAGCTTCGAGTTAAAAAATATGTATAAATATAGCAGCATATGTGAGGTGCTTGCTCATATGGTCAGAGCAGCCTGTAGCCTGGACACCTTGCACGTGTTTTCTAATGGGCTGGTGAGTTTACTCATTGACTCTGTGCTTACTAGGTTACGGGTAACGTGCTTGAGTTTTACAGTAAGTGTTCAGTTGGAAATTGGTGTCTCTCGAAGTGAACATGTGTTCTCTGGATTCTAAAATCATATGGCTACACAATTCTTCACTTCTGAAATGCACTCTTCAAATTTTGTATTGAGGAATAAAACCCAGATTCACTGAAGAATTAATTCTTGGTGTTAATCTGAGAACACGAGTAGTTTAAGCATCTCTCTCTCTTCACATTGCAATATACTCTGTACTATCTCCTAGAACTTTCAAGATGACTAGCAGGTTCTTCAGCTTCTCTGTTCACATGGAGCTCCTGAACACGTGAAATTCGGCCATGCTAACTGAGGCACTGAACTGGATATTTTACTTAATTCTAATTCATTTAAATGTGAATAGCCACTTTGTATGTCCGCTGGTTGCTATACTGCAGAGCACAAATCTAGATTGTTTTTCAGAAAGTGCTTTGATAAACTCCATCAAATTTTAATGAACTGTCATTAGACCTACACAAACATGTTTCATACTCGAAATGAGTAACAGTAAGCTATGTGACAATCACTTGGTTATGTGTCTGTGTCTCCCCTGACTGTTTATTCTGTTAAATATATTTCGAGGACCCACCGCTCTCTGGACCTCACATTAAGCACTGCGGATGTGAGGCTGAGCAAAATGTGTGCAGCCTCCAACTTCTACCTTGGAACCGGTAATTGGATAATAATTTTCATAGTGCTCTGATGGGGAAAAGAGACCACATTATGACTGAAATATAGGAAAATCACCTAATACCGGGGAGGGACTTCAAGGACTATTTCCTGAAGGTATTAACTAGGACTCAACGAGAATGAAAGGTAACTACAAGCCACCCCCCCACACCGAAAAAATTTGAAGACAAGATGGATACAGTTCAAAGAGGTGGAGAGGTTGAAGGACATGAACATATTTAGCATGTTTCGGGTACAAGATGGGAGTGGTGGGGGAGGCTGGATGAAGCCAGGCCGCGCACGGCCTTGTGAGGCACCTTGAGCAACCAGTCTGTGAGACGCCGTGGTCATTTGTGTCTCCAGGCACTATGTGGCATGCGGCACACGACAGGAATTCAACAAAGCTTTGTTAGGTGAATGATTGAAAGAATGAAAATTCACAAATGACCAAACAAGTAAGTGAACTTTTTTTTTCCTTAGGAAAGCCTCTGAGTATAATATACATATAGCCCGCATAGAAATAATTTTATACATCTATATTTTTATAATTATAAAACCTATTTAATTGGCTAGGTATAATGAAAGCTCAAGTAGAACATTTATTTTCACTATTTTACATGCATTTCCAAATTCTGTGATACAGAATTTGTGTGGAAGTCCAATTCCTTGATGTGCTGTCTTTGCTTTTCAACAAAAACTGCATTCGCCAATTTTCCCTGGCCCGTGTGCAAGGGTAGCGAGTGTGCTGCTAACCTCCAGAGCACCATGAAGCAACAAAGGCTACACGCTATTGGAAGGCCTTTGAAGTCACACTTTAGGTTTTAACTATTACTGTGCAAGGAAACTTTTCGTCTTAGATGTCTGTCTCTAAATCCAAGCAGGATTCAGATGATAGAAAATGAATTTTCAGATATATAAACATCATATTTTAAATATCATTCTGATATTATAAATATCATCCTGATATTATAAATATCATCTCTCTGATACACACACACACACACACACACACACACACACGCCTATCCTATTCTAAAATAAAAATAAAAGCCAGCGATCCTCTATCGAGACAGATGGGACTCAAAGGTTCTCCTGCAGGAGTTACATCCAACCCCATGTTGGGCTTTGAATGAGTACCAAGTCACAGAGGCAGTGAGGGGTGCCCTGCGGGCCAGGAGCTACGTGACACTCCTATGAGGGTTTCCTGCTTAGAAAACACGTGTTGGACCTCGAGACAGGCTGTCTGGGACTTCCGCCCTTCACCAATCACCTGCCGCGCTCCGGCAGCACACACGACCTGCCTGAAGGTTCCGCGGAATTGTTTAGCCTCCACCCTTATGCCAGCAGCTCGCACTGCACTAACAAGCCCCCCGCTCCGTTGCCCCCCAAGTGCTGCAAGCTGGACCTGTGTCCTACATGCTTAACAACAATGCCTGCCTGGCGGTGTTTCGGAATCCCGCGCAGCGCCGGGCGTGAGCGGTGCCGGCTACATCCCTGCTCCGGGCCGCTCCGGGCCGCCCGCGCATCCTGCAGGCCGGCTGAACAGCGCCACCCTCTTCCGGGAGAGCGCCCGCCAAAACCACCAGGGCTGCTGGTTAGAGAAGGGGCAGTTCTTCAGGCCACCGTCACACCACTGAAATTCAGAATCCCTGTTGAATTTCAGCAGCCTCATAAGCTAGCGTTTTGGGCAAATACTGAATGTACATGTCACAGAGTTAAGTAAAATGGACTTTCTTCACAGGAAGTACTTCGAATGCAACAACTGTTTTTATTTTTGTAGCCAATGGATTACAAATTTAACACATTTACTAAATCTGGCATATTTATATACTGTACCTAAACAGATATTCAAGCCGCATGATAATAATAATAAAAAATCTATCTCAGTCTTTTAAGTGTTTGTGAGTCTCCCTGCCATTATAACAGTGGTGCTAATTAGCAAGCAAAGACATGATAATTACACAGAGTTTTTTTTGCTAAAAGGCGGAATCTTTCTCGACACCCACACACTGCACAATTTCCTTTGACCCCGTAACACTACTCCGGTGTGGCCCAGAAATTTGTATTTCAGTCTAAATGCTGGAAATCATATCATTGCACTCTCCTTCCAACCTTTATTCGTTGTGAGTAAACTGTTTTTAGAAGGTTAAGGCTGAGAGGTAACGGTCCAAACGGGAAATATAAAACTAATGACCCTTCATGAAACATATTAAACTTACTCAGTTAAATGTATTTCATTAAATTAAAATAAATAGGATTTAAAATTTTGCCCAGGAGTAGTAAACTATCTCAACTTTCAACTTCCCATCAGACTCACTCTAAGGACGGATTTCTCCTGTCAGTCTCTGCGGTATGAAAGCTTGTCCGCCCCACCACAGCTCCTGTCTCCAAGCTGCAGAAGGGTTCTGACATGATGTAGCCAACAGGAGCTTGGGGACTCTGTTACAAACACACTTTCCACCCAGAGCCCTTCTTCTCCACCACGAATCTCAGGCATCCTGATTTCAATGCTCCGCACTTTGAACAACACTCTATGAGGGTGATATAAAATTTTATGAGACTTAGAGACTCCACCTTACTTCGTTCTCCACCATCTCATCTTCCGCTGCTAAGATGTGGGGATGTCAAATGTGTGAAGAATGTGTGATTCAGGTGGCTGAACAGGATGGACTCGCAATGTGGTAGATTTATGTGTTATGTTCACCAGAAAAACTGAGGAATTGAATCTGAGGAGCCTCAAAATGTTATTTTGAGAGATTTGGAGGTTTAATTCACTGATCTTAAACATAAGAAAACAGAGTTACTGTTTCATTCTCATTTAGAAAGTACTACTTTTAAAAATTGTATAATGTTGCAAAGGACTTTCGATTTCAATTCCTTCCTTCCTTCCTCTTCCCCTGGCTTCCTCCCACATCCTTTCCTTCCCCTCCTTCTCTCCTTTCCTCCCTCTCTTCTTCCTTCCTTCCTCCCTGCTCCCCTTTCTCTTTTTCTACTGGGGAACAAGTCCAGAGCTCATGCACGTTAAGTGCGAGTGCTACCACTGAGCTACAATCCCTAACCCCCTTCAGGTTTGAGGCGAGAAAACTTCAGCTCAGAGAGGTAGCTAATTTGCCAAATAGCATGACGCTGCAAAACAAGTATTCAAATGCAAGACCTCTGGATCTTCATGCAGTGATTTTTCTCAAGCCCTGAAAGAAGTCTGCGTCTCAGGTATCCACCTATTCAAGCACATGAACATCTCGCACAGGCTAGGCGTGCTGTTATTCCAGCACTGCAGCACTCTGGGAGCCTGAGGGAGGAGGATCATAGTTCAAACCCAGCCTGGGCCACTTAGCAACTTAGTGAGACCTTGTCACAAAATTAAAAATAAGGGTCGGGGATGTAGTTTAGTGTGAAAGCCCTGGGTTCAATCTCCAGTACAGAAAAGAAAAGAAGAAAAAAAAACAAAACCAAAAAGACAAACCAAAAAAACAAGCTCATACAGTATGTGAAATTTTAAGTCATCTTTAAGCCATATGGTATCCCTGAGAAACACCCTCAGAAGATGAATTTTCTGGATTTTAAACTCCTTCAGGAAAACAAATTTTAAAAGTCAACACATTTTCCAATTGGTTCAGTATGGTTCTCCTGTGTTTCATATCCTGTTGCATTCAAGTCTAATGACAAATTCCAACTCAAATTTGTTTGCTACCCTGAAAATTTTGTTGTTTTAGTAAGAAGATGGAGTTTTTTGAGTATAAAACTGTTTTGATTTGGGAACATGTTAAATATGTGAGTGTATACACCCACTCCTACACACGCAAAAACACACATTAAGGTTGACAACTAGTTCTGTTTCCCTTCATGTTTATGCATTTTCACATTTATACATGTGTGTGAATAAACAAAAACTAAACACGGGCAAAATTTATGAACATTCTTAAGGTTTAAGGTAAAAGCAATCACACAATTCTAATCATTAGTTAATGAAAAATCAATATACTGTGCAGTATTTTAAATCCGTAGCACAGTAGGTCAACTTATTTACTTTTGTTTCACTGTAATAATTTGATTGGTCCTATTAGGCAAATGAATGAATGAATAAATATATGAATCTACTCAACACTTTTGAAAAACTTTTAAATAAAAGCAAAGAAATGAAAATTAGTCTTAGACAATTATAACAGGTAGGTGTAAAGGGAGATGTATGTGGGAGGTATATTAATTTCACCAGAATTAGAGCTAGATTCTTTTATAAGATGGAAACTGTCTAAACAACAGCAAGAATGACTCGTGCTCTGCAAATTAACTCTGAAGACAGACTGCTGGAATATTTATTTACTTTTAGTTCTGGGAAAGCAGGCACAAGTTAGGAAACCAAAAGTAGACAAATAGGCAAGGAAAATAGGCAGACGGAAACCATCCTCATCACACCTCTTCTGTTCTCGCTTAGTGGTTATTGGCCCTGAAGCAGACTACAGGGCAGCAGTATTTAACTACAATTCAAGTGCCAAGTGTTTAAAAAGTTTCAACCCAAACCGTACGAACTGTTACTCAGGTTAATGAATCTAAATGCTCTTGAGTTTTAACATGATGGTTATTTTTGCTACAACCAAACAATGTTTTAAATCTGACTTGGGTGCAATATTGAGCTAATATTTAGAAATTCATTTTTAGCCACTTTCTCATTCCATGTAACAGATTCCAGTGCTATATAATATGATATAATTTTTGGGAAAAAAAATTTAGGAAAATAATCCTCTTTATGTTTCCAGCAAGAATGCATGTGAAAAAATGAATTAGAAAGAAGACATAGTGAAAAATTGGAAGAGGGAGGTTGGAGTGAGTTCATTTTTAAATATAATGTAGACTGTGCTGGGAAACTAGTCTATAACACAGTCCTTTAAAATAAGAATGAGCTGTTCCTGGCCACAGTTTCCAACTCTGGTGTCCTGATGCATGCACAGCGCTGAATAGTGATCATTTGTGAGGGATGAAGCAATTAATTTGGCCCTGGAACTTGATTTCTAGTAAGGGCCAGATCCTACACTGTCCCTACCATCTTATCGCTAATTTAACTTGAGGTGGGAGGGAAGGGGGCGGAATGGTTGGATGCTCGCAGTGGATTAACCTGGGGACTATGAGAGTCTCAGGAGCAAGAAGGTGTGCATGCACCTGTGTGCTGGGGGAGGGCCACACACGCCCAGGCTCTGCCAAAGCCCAGAGCGCCCCACGCTCGCTCTCACCTCCACGATGTCTGAGTTCGTCCGACTCTCGTGTGGTTCGTTGTACTCTGTGTACTTGAGCAGCACCTTGTCCATGTCGGTGCTGGCGTACTGAAACAACTTGTTGGTGCTGTTGAAGATGATCAGGGCGATCTCGCAGTCACAGAGCACGCTCAGCTCGTAAGCCTTCTTCATCAACCCAAATTTCCTCTTTGTAAATGTCACCTGGAAGAAAGAAAGCACGTGAGTTTTTTTTTTTTTTTTTAAGAAAAGGCATTTGTGCATGTGTGTGTTTTCACAGTATGTTTTTTCTTTTGCGAAACAATGTTGTGTGGTTGTCAGAGCTTTGGGCATTAACACATTTGGGGAGAAAGTAAGTAAATAAATATAAAACTCTTTTTTGCTTAGAATTTGAAAAGGTGAGATTCCTAGCTTGTTGCGGGAGCCTGAAGCTGTAAATGCAAGATTTAATGTAGGGCATTTTAATGAAGGTGAGCACAGAACTGCTCATGTTTCTTTGCATGACTTGAGATTTTAAAAAATTAATTTTAGCACGATCAACATCTTTTCCAATTATAAGTTTGTAGCTTGTTTTTTGACCACTTGAGGACTGGGCATGACTTTATGAATCGAGCATTTCAGAACAGCGTTTAAAATAAAAACCCTTAAAACCATCTGGTCCGTGCCTCTTAATCGAAGACACTTGAAGTCTTACGACTGTGTTCCCAAAGCTGTAGTCTGTTTTCCGGAAATCCAGTAGACATTGGATTAATCTAATCTATTAGAGTGTCCAGTAGACATTCTTTTAATCTAATCTATTACTGAATCCCATAATTCTTGCTCTGAAAATATTTCTCAAGTTTGCACTTGGGTATTTCCCAGGAGGCTCGGCACCCGCATCCTTATCACTTTGTCTTTGGACCACTCAGCAACTTCCTGTCTTAGGTGGTCCCTCCATCTGGAGCTAGTCCCTCTTCCACTCACTTTAGACGGCTGAGGCTCCCTCGGCCCCCGTTCCCCAGCTTTGCAGTCCCCCATCTGTCAAATCCTTCCAATCCTACCAAGTGAAAGCATGCACTTCACCCTTCCCATTACAAACTTCTTTCTGCTAGATTTTGGCTTGTCACACCAGCCTGCCCGCTAAAAGAGATGAACATCCTCAATGGTTAGCCCGCATGAGGTCCAGTGTTTCCCAGCAGGATCGTGTTTAGAACAGGTGTGTCCAATCCTTAGCCCAAGGGCTGTCTGTGGCCCTGGACAGCCATGAATGCAGCCTCACTAGACTGCGAACTTTTAACATGCTGAGATTTTCAGCGCCATTTTTCATGACTCTATTGTGCGTGCTGGATCCTGTAGGTGACAATGGAACGCTTTGTAGTGGAGGTGCAGTACAGCACTAACTCTACTACTTGGGTGCCCACCGTGCACACTGAAATTACAACTTGGGTTACATGCACTTGTGAAATACAGTGATTACTGGTGATACTTCAAACTACCTACCGGGGTGTGTGCCTGTGATGACAACTGTTTATTATTATTAAAGAGATATGTAATTTTTCTTATTTAATTATTAAATGGACTTGCATTATTTTGCAATGTAAAATATAACAAAGAAGAAAGTTTTGTTACTTGTATGCACTAATTGTATTATGTATTTTATATGCAACCCAAGACAACTCTTCTGTACTTAATGTGGCCCAGGCAGTCTAAAAGGCTGGACACCCATGCTGTAGAATTTCATTCCTATAAAACGCTCCTCCTGAGAAAGTTCAGTGGCCCTGTAGGTTTGGGAAATGAGACACACTAATATGTTAAGGGTTGAAAACTTACTTTCCTTCCTTTCTTTCTTTCTTTCTTTCTTTCTTCTTTCTTCTTTCCTTTCCTTTCTCCTTCCTTCCTTCTTTCCTTCCTTCCCTCCTTCCTTTCTTTCCTCCCTCTTCCCCCCCTCCTCTTTCCTTCCCAGTACTGGAGATTGCACACAAGGCCTCCAGCTATACCCTGACTCTTTTGTATTTTTTATTTTGAGACAGGGTCTTGCTAAATTGCCCAGGCTGGGCTCAAACTTGTGCTTCAGCCCCACAGAGTGCTGGGCTTTCAGGAGTGTGCCACTATGCTTCCCAATTCCACTGCTGACAGAGCCACTGTCATTTCTTTGCTTATTTCCTTTTGAGAAGCACTTTCTATGATTATTCACAACTAGGATTTGGAGGCACATACTCTGGAAAATGCTAATTTAATTTACCTGTTGTTTTCAGTAGGAACTAGTTAAATTTTTCTTATTTTCACATCTTATCCATTTGCAGAGCCCAGCTCAAGATTGTTTTCTATCATTTTTTTGTAACTTCTAAATTTAGATTTCCCCTCTTTTCTCCTCTTTGTCTGCAGATGCCCAGTGGATTTTTTCCAGTCTACATCTATTGAAATGTCTTTGGAATATGGAAACCTCCAAACTGCGACCTCATTCTCTTCCCTTACAATCTATTTCCTGTCTGGATTCCACATCTCATCATCAGCCATCCTAACTAGAAAGCTCAGAGTGAGCTGTGGATCCTGGTCCACTCTCAGATTCCACACCTAAATCTGTGCGTTTATGATCTGTGGACTAGCAGGCAAAAGTTTGACCTCCTAGTCTCTGCATTTCTGCAGATTTTTGTTAATATTTATTATTTTATCTATTACCTCTTATTTTCCCTTGTGAGCTATTTTCACATTTTATAATTGGTATATTTTCTGTGCGATGATTTACTTAATGTGTAAAGATGATTTACTTTGCTGCGGGCTCCACGGGGGCAAGTAGAACTTTTATTTTGCTCACTGCTCCATCCTCAGTGCCCAAAAGAGTAGACACATATGGGTACATGGAAAAGATCTGTGGTATAAATAACCTAATAAGGGAAACTACTATGTCAAGCCTTTAGAAATATCAAGTTCAAGTATGTTACATAAAATGAGTATGTTAGCTATTTCCATGAAATTTTTCTAGCAATTCATTACACATAATTTTAAAAAGATAAATGTATGTTTTACTTAATAATAATTATAGAATTTTTATCATATTTGCATTGAAGGTTGAATAATAGACAGGAAAGAACATGGGTTTGGAGTCAGACCCTGGATTTGAACACTGCATTTGCTATTTTATAAACATGAGAAATTCACATAACTTCTCAGAGTTTGATTTATCATTTGTAAAATGGAAGACTCTGTGAGGACTGCATAAAATAATATATGCACAGTATGCAGCATAGTGGTTAGAGCAAATGTCCCATAAATCTTAGCTCCCATCTGTTTCTCAGTTGACTTACAGGAAAAGGAGAACTAACAACATATATGTCTTTAGTGACTAAGGCTATATGAGGATATTGCTAACATAAAGTGAAACCACCCTTGCTAGCCATCTTTTGGAAAATAAATATTTAGGTATCCGCCAGTCACATCAGCTCATCAAAATCTACTCAGGTATATTATTTCTGTTTCAATTTGGACAACTTTTCTCTGGAGTAATCAGCAATATCTAAGCTCCTATTTTATTGTTCTTCTAACATGCTTGTGATAAAATAAAGCTACCATTTTATTTTTATATCTGGTTATCATACCAGGTATAAATTTTAGAAACTTTTATTCTGGTTCATTCACACAAGTTACGGTTGATACTAAGGATGGGCTGGAGACTATCTTTTTTGAGATGGATAAAGACGTATAATCACTAACTATACAATAATGTATTTTAAGACTTCTTTCAGAGGAAATTTAGATATAAAACTATACTGGTATTTTATTTAATGAAATAGGCTACAAGACATGTTCAACACACAAAGAATGACCCAAAATACTTTCTAAAACCACTTTTAATCAGACTTCGTGACCACAAACTGTAGGTGGAATGTCTCAGTACAGTATGGTTTCTGTTGTACTCAAACCTCAGAATTTAGCACGTTACAGCACTCACCATCAAAGTACATTTCAGTACAGAAATATCACTAAGACCACTATTTGTGTTTACTTGTAGATTCTCCTCAACTTTTGTGCAACCAAATAGGCTGTGGATAATGCATAGGTATTTAATAATACCTGTCAAAAAAGCCAGCACATACAGGTTTTTTTTTCATTAAAACTGCAAACCAAAATGATGACTACATTAAAGCATTAAAGAAAAATATCTTCCAAAATCTCCTCTTAATTGCTCTAAATTTAATTCTGTATTATGTTCATATTCATCATAGCATATTCAAAATGTATTTTATAATGCTTTTTCTCATTGTTCAACGTTGGATAAAATTGTTTTTAAGCATTAAGCTTTCTAAAGAGATCTGGGATATTACTCTTCATTTAAAATATGCCACTCAATGACAAAGATTGCAATTCAGAGCTTTTATACTTAAATATAATAATGTATTGTAATGATTACATTTTTCATAACTTGACAATAGTTTTTAATGGGGAAAGTCCATATTTCCATTTTGATAGCATACTTTGAACTTTAGGTGAGACAGAAAGCTGTTTTTATGGTAGTTAGGCAAAAAGACGCCCTTTGCCAGTGTTTACATCAATCATGGTACATCAAGAAAAGAATCAATCCAATATTATTTAAGTGGACACTGTAATTCAACATCTAGTTTTCAGAACTAAAAGAGATTCCCTAAGTACATATACACGGAAAACAAAACTACAATGTAAATGTTGACCATTTTAGGCTATTTATTTTACCCATCAAATTTTAAAACACCCTCAAATGTAATGATCATGCTGTATAAAGACATCTCAATATGAAGTTTTATAGCAACTCTGAATTCTATATTCTAGCATGAGGGCTGACATTACACATTTTTTGTTGACAATGACTTTAGGACTTACTAGGTGTGAAGCAGAAATTGGAATTTGAAGTTAAGAAAAGGCACATTCATTAAATATAGCTCTATATAATTCGACTCTAAAGAAATTAGGAAGATCACAGACACATGACAATATCTCAGCTAATTTTTATCATGCATATTCTACATACTAAATATTACGCTAAGCAATATTTATCAAGTGTTCTCCATGACACTGATCCTGTGTACTATGGCTTCTATTATATAAAATAATATCTCCAGTTCTTGTCACTTCTTTTTGGCTGGAGAAAAAAATGCCATTTAATTCCTTAAATCCTAAAAGGCATTTTCTTTATTTGGAGCAAAATGCATTCCTTGGGCAAAAGAGTTATATTTTCCATCATGTCTAATGATTTGAAACTGGATTTTTGTCTGGAGTTGAGTGTTTTCAAACCAACTTTTTCTCTGGACTGAGCAGGAAAAATAATAGTAGGTACCAACCCAAACAAGATGAACATGAGATGAAATTCACCTTCTCTTGTACTCAGTGGAAGCTGATTGTGTAGACTGTTCCCTCCCTTCTCTTCCCACCTGGCCACAGATCCCCTTCAAGGCTTAGTTTCAAGGCCAGTTTCTAAGAAGCTGCTGTCCTTCAGCACACTCTACAAGCTCAGGCTTAGTCTATACTCCCGAGTTGCCTGTTTGTGACACTCTCTCTCGATGGCTTTTGAGTTCTGAAAGAGCCCAGCACAGTTCTCACATAAAGTGTGACCAGGGGACACTGACTGTATGTTTGCTGAAAGAATGGAAATTAAATGGAAATACTAAAGTCTGACTGTCTTGGTATAATTTTTTGTTAAAAGTAGATTTTTCTTTTACTTGTCTTTTGACAGTTTAAACTCATAATATTAGAAATTCAGGATGAATATGTATATATATGTATGTATGTATTTTACTAAAAATTTAGAGACATGAATCTTGAGGGAAAGTAATTATGCTATCTTAGAATTTATAACAGAAAAACTGGAGAATTTCTGGAGGAAAATATACATACACAGATGCTCTAGATTTAAAGTTCAGAGAAAAGTGGTTTTTATTCTTTGCCTGGATGATTCATCATGAGAATGGAAAAATCTGAAGATAAAAATTTAATTTTATAATCACCGGATCCAGAAGGAAAGGAGCGGATCAAGGACTCAGAATGACCATGTTCGTCAAGCAAAAAATTCACTGAACTTTTTTGAGAGCTCTGTGTTTTAAAGAATATCAAGGTGTCTGATGAAAGCCTCATGCACAGTATTATATACTTCAGGCTGGCTGTAGTAATTTAGCTGATTTAAACATAACTGAAAAAGTATACTCAAAGGGGACAAATTAATGGATCGATGTTGAGTTTAAGGGAAGGTCTCTTCTAAACTACTACAGGGTTTAGTAGCTTTCCCATCCCAGGCAATATTTTTACCATTGGCTTAGGTGAAGGTGTACTTATTAGATCTGTATTAACACGAATCTGGCTGAAGGAGGTAGCCCAATGGGTGGCAGACTCTCTATCCATAGCTCTTTCTTCAGACTTTAGGAAGGAAAGCACAAAGGAGATGAACCAACAGCAGTAATTTAAAGTCTGTGTTTACATATTTTTAAAAAACAATCACACAAGCTCAGGTTGGAGAAAAATTAATGTAGTAGTAGATTTTCAGAAAAGGATCTAAAAGTTACAGCATATCATGGTGGGAATTAATTATCCTTTCAATCCTTCTGTTAGTCAGAACCATCTTGGAGACTGTATTGTGCGCTGAGTTACATTTTAAGAAGGCGCTGACAGAGTTAGGGCATCTACAGGATGGCAAACAGATTCCTGTCGCGCCTAGGAACAATTTTGCATGAAGAGTCATTGGAGGGAATCTGGTATGCTTAACAACAACAACAACAACCACAACAGCAGCAGCAGCAGCAGCAGCAGCAGCAGCAGCACCAGCAACAACAAAGTTAAAATCAAATGCTAAACATTTTGCAAGGTCTGAAGCATTGTGGCCATGTGAAGAGGCGAATGAGTTATTTTGTTTTGTTCTATAGAGTAAAATTGGAAAGCACTGATGGAAAACATAAGGAGCTCAGAAGAGGGGAAATTCAGTGCTGCAAACTCCCCAGGATAGACCCGATCTTGACAAGGTGATTCCCGGATGTGTTCAGATACAGCTGGACGTCGAGGTTTGCATAGAATGTGTCTCTCACTTAGGAAGAAGAACACTTATCCTAGTTATTAGATGTCTAGCTCCTGTGCCCAGGCAGTGCAGACCTTCGGGTAAGGGAGGAGGTAAGAATGATGGGTAAGAATGATGGTTCAAAACCAGAATTCCCCGCTGGGGCTTCACCCTACACAATGTCTTATATTTTGGTTACTCAAACCCTATCAATACTTATAATTATCAAGTATATTTTCTATATTCCAAGAAGTAAAATGAAGTCACTTTCTCTTTTAGTTAAAAAAGATACAAAAATCTGTAAAGAATCTGAGTAGACCTTATATGATGTGCTAAAAATGAACAGAAAAGTAATTGTCCAGATTGACAAAATAGGAAATTCACTTTCCTTTTGGCAGCGCTAGGATCAAATCCAGGGATCCACGCATACTGGAGAGCACTCTATCACTGAGCTATGTCTCCACCTCTTAAAATACTTTTGAAAAAGTGGGGAATATGCATCATGCCTGGCAGTGTAGTGTAGAAGCAAACCATGGAAACTGAAAATCCTCTAACCTCTGGCATTCATGAGCTATGTGCTCTTTGGTAAATGCTTAATTTACCTGAACCTGTTTCTTCATCTGTAAAATGGAGGAAATAGCAGGCATCGGATGGGGTTTTGTGAGTTAAAATAAGGGACAAAATAAACGTGAGTGATCTGCTGAAATTGTGAAACACTGTGCAAGGCAGGCAGTATCTTTTCTCTGATGTGCCAGATCTGTCTACTCCTTGCTTCATGTTGTACAAAGTTGCTCTCCTAGGACCTGTCAACTTGTGTTGCCATTATTTGCTCATGTCCAGATAGTGCCTCTCTACAGCCTGGGCTTGCCTTCCAGGTCCAGACCACCTCCTGTCTGTTCACGGCTTTGCAACCTGAAGTACCAGAACAACACCTGGCTAACTGTTGCATGAATAGATACATGGAAGAATTATGCATTTTTAGCCATGAAAATGAATCGCTGCTCACCGAGCAGTGTACAGGCACTGTTGTTGGGGATGTGGCAGTAAGACTCATCAGAAATAGCATATGACATTAACTAATGTAAAGACAGCTTTCCAGGTTAAATTGAAAAATAAAACCCTCCAAATTGAGAACAAGTTGGTTTTGGGGTTCCAACAATAAGCGAAAATTCTTAGCCCCAGTGGCTCTCAGCAGACACTTGGGCTATTCCCACCGAATATGGCGAGTGCCCCACCAACACCCTCGTGGGCTTGCACTACTTAAATTTCATAAAGTTGGCAGTAGTTTAGTAGTAGTTTAGTAGTGGGCAAATACAGGTCTGCTAACAGCCAGAAGAAAGAAAATGGGCTTCTAATTTACACACGGTCAATGGAAAGATCAGTTCCTCAAACAGGACAAGTCCTGTGTCATTTCCCACAGGACAGGGACACTCATTTTGACTACCACATAATGGAAAAGGCATTTCAGTGACTTGCCCTACTCTATGTGCCTGCCCCAGCGTCCCCCTTCCAGCCCCTGTCCCACCGTGATGTCGCCTCAGGGGACTGAAGACTAACTTCAGGCACATCAATAAGGGAGGCAATGCTAATTTTATCAATGGTCTCAAATGATTCTTTCCACCAGTCACGATTATATTTGGCTTACTTGTACTTGAACTCTGTCGGACTCGTTGGGTGGACACTGAGGTACGTGTTCAGCTGTCTTTGCATTTCTTCAACACACAACATAATGGTAATTTCTCATTTCAGAATACATTTAGGGCTGATATATTCATTAATTCTATTTTCAAACTTTTTAGATTTTGTCCTTGTTTCCTCCAAGTGGACTCACGGGCATCATAACTCTTGTTCTATGAAAATCTTTTAGATCTTGTCCACCTCCTCCCCAACTAGACAATCTGTTTCCTCCCAGCGGCAGAAGCTGGGTGCCCACAGAGTGGCAAGAAGGACGGTTCGGGGAGACAGTGTACTCTGTAATCCACGAGCTGCTGGGTCTTCCTCTGTGTTTAAAGGGTTAGGGATGCAGTCAAGAGTCTGTAAGGACAATCTTTAATTGACAAGCAGGGAAATGCCCTACTTCTCCCCGCCCTTGTTCCTGACAGTGAGCAATGTTGTGACTGTTCAGAAAGTGTCCCTCTTTAGTTTTATTTTGTTTAATTCAGTCTGTCATTAAGGAGGCTTGCAAGCTTCAGGCTTGGTGATTACTCTCGGTGGGAGGAAGCGACACCGCTGCAGACTTGTGTTCTAGACAAGCGCCCCTTTATGCAGCGACGGGCTGCCACCGCAGATGAAAGGCTTCGTGAAGAGCAGTGAGGGGCTCTTTCAAGCAGGCTGCTACCATGTGGTTGCAGCCCTCCAGCATAACTCAGGAGGACGAGACAGCAGCGCGTTCTTCTGCAAAGAGGACCATTGTCCTCATTAGCCTCAAGCAAACTGAGCCATCTTTCCCTGAAATACAGTCCCGTTTCCAGGGGATTTTCAAGCGGTAGTTTCTAAAGTTCTGACCACGATTAAAGGATTAAAATAAAAGGATGAAAATAAAGAGCATAGATTATGGAATTCAGGACCCAATGAACTCTTCACTCTAAGTCAACACCCCAAACCCCAAAATAAAAACTAAGTCTTATGCACCGCACAGTACTTGGAGGAAAAATAATGAATGATAGATTAATTCACAACTAATTGAGTGCATATTAATAAGCAAGAGGGTTTATTAACAGATTCAACATCGTTTGGCTTTGAAAATTAGTGACAGCGGATTTCAGACATTTGCCTACATGATGAAAGAGAAAGATGATCGAAAATTACTAACTTTGTCAGGATTTAAAAGATCTTATTGTGGTTTATTTTTAAGCACAAGACTACTTCGGCTTTTCAAAGATGATAATGCAATGTCTATTAAACTTTCTGTCTGTGTTGTTCGGGTCTGCCCGATCTGTTAAAGGGCTGACTCACCCAATCTGTAGCAGCCGTCCTGAAATAAATACCTCTGTTTTTCTACACTTCATGATATAAGATATAGAATTTGAAACTAAGATGAATCGAATAAGTCAGATTAATATTTTGGGGGCGAAAACATGTTTACCAGTTCAACAAAGCCAAAATGTACCTAAGGTAAAGGTCAAAGCCTGCCTCATCCCTGCTGGTCGAGAACTCAGGAAGCACATTTGTCTATGTTTTCCTGTCACAACAGGAAGAGTGTAACTTCTTCCTCCCCACAATGGCTTCGGCTCTACCTCCGAACTCCAGTATTTTCTCCCTCAGGGCCTTCCAAATCAATCCTTGTAAGACAGAAGGCAGGAGGCTGTCTCGCTTGGAGTTTTCAAACACTTACATTTGTTGAAATGTTATTTAAATGTTAGTGATTTCTTAAGCTAAACTGTTCCAACTTAAAATTAAAAGTCAAATTTCCAAACATTTAAATTGCTTTTTTTATGGCTATTAATGGTCCAACATATTTCAAGAGAAACACAAATACACATTGCAAATTAAGGAATTTTAAATTTGCTTCGATTTTAATTGTTAGTTTTTTTTTTTTTTTTTTTTTTTTGGCCAAAGCCGTTATTCTTGGGATGAATAAATAAAAGTTTCCAAATTACCTTCAGCAGACACCAATATGATACAAACATTAAAAATACTTTCACCATAGTACTTTTTGAAGCCAATCCATTTTAGATGGATAAATTATTATGTTAAAGGCAATTCTGACTAAAAAGGACATGGCTTTGAAATAATTAGCAACTTGTCTTTCAATCTACATGTTTGAGAGACCTGTTGGTTTATGTGGCCTATTTATAAAGTTAGTATTTTTAGTGTTGGTTTTCCAGCACTACAATGTCACACAGAGTTTGTGCATTTGCAAAGCAAAAAGTGACCCTTCTCAAACAGAATGACCTGTGCCACATGTTCACCGGGGAGAACTGGCCAGTCCACATTAACTTCTACACAAAATGTCTGAGATACAAGAAATAAAAAATAGAGAATTTTTAAGACTATATTTTTGAATAGAAATTCTACGGGATACACAAAGTAGAACTGAAACAATGAAACATTCCAAAGCCTTCAACTTCAAAGAAGAGTCTACTTCCCACATAAAGCGACACAATTCTGGAGGAGACATCCTTTTCCTTGTGATATGTTGGCCTCCTTTGGATTTCCTATCAGAGGAAAGCTAGTGAATACACTGAATGGCTGTTGGGACAGCAGCTCTTTGGCAATAAAGAAATAGTTTAAGTAAATAAATATAAAATGCATTCTTATGCATCCAGTGGTCTGATGCATGTTAAACATGTACGTGGTCACCCTGGCTACTGCTTTTTCTGATTTGGAAACTCTTGAAAGTAAAATTTAGGCCATTTTTTTGCTTCTGGTTTTCTTTTTCAATCTTTTCTATCACCAATAATTTCAACTCTGAATACAAGCTTTTCAGCTTGGTGATTTTAAGATGGTTGAAAACTGAGTTACCTTATATGCACGGGAGCCCTTAAAAAGGCCCTCCAGCATGTATCCAGTCCAGTTCAGCCCAGAGATGGACCAAGTCTTAGTATATTACCATGCTACAGCCCAATTTAATTTATATAAAATGAGTTTAATAAAGTGTGGAAATGGTATTCCAAAAAGAGGGCACGATCACACTTAGGAGGTATTTTCAGGCTTATTTTCTAGAGACAGAAAAACAAACACTTTGGCACTGCCTGTGCTTCTTATTCCCTAGATCTGAAACAGACTGCAGACACTCCTGGTGGAGCGAGAATAAGCCTGGTACACCATTTACAGTGAGACCCGCAGACTTGGCTGCTGGGAGTGAAGACAGCAAGAGAAGCGTGCTTGATGGTGTGGCTGCATCATTCTGTTCTCCAAAGTTCTTTTCTGAAAGCAATTAATTTGTATTTCTCAATTACCCAATTCCCCGCATCTAAAGGGTGAATCCATGTTGATTTCAACAAATTTTGTGTTAGGGTATTAGTATGTAATCCCCAAATCTGAAATCACAATTAACTCTTATTTGCTGATATTCTGGATACCACCTTAAAGGAAAGTTACATTGACGTTTCCTTTGAAATTTTAGCTAAGAGTCTAAAAACCGAAAATGATGGAAAGGAGGAGAAAGTAGGGAGTAAAGTCATTTTTTTTCTTTTCAGAGTCATTTAAGGGAATTACTACATCTCTTTTTATTTTTCAGGTTAGTGCAGCATACACAGACACAGCTAAAAAATGTCAGCATGTGGAAACTGTCAGAAGCTACCTCTACAATGAACACATTTCCCAACTTTTTTTCCTAGCTTCTTTCATATATGAGTCACATAAAGAAATAGACCAAAAATAGATAGGAAGAAGAAATGTGAGAAAATTTAACACCTATGAATTCTGAGTTTTTTAGTCATAAGAGAATTTGCCCATTCTATCAACAGGAGAATACTTCTAATTGTCTTTAGTTTGTGCTCCAGTTATTGCATGGATAATTAAATGAAATTTTATTTGCTCACAAAAATTATTAGTATTACAGGTCTGATGAAACAAAAGAAAAGTTAAGTCATTTAAATATATTTTTCCTTATTATTTCAGGCCCTAGTTTCTGCTAAGTGTAAATACCTCCTCCTGATAGCCAAATATTTAAATGCCTTTTTTTATAAGAAGTCACACAAATAAATTTAGGTTTATCTCTTATATTCTTTTCAAAGTAGGAAAGCTGAAAATTTTTACCACAAACATACAAGTAAACAAGTTTAGGCTAAGCATGCCTCATTTTTATATATCATTCTTAATGTAACACATTTCTAATTATATCTTGTTTGTTAAGAGTCATGTTAGGACGAAACTCGTTTAAAAATCTGTTTCAGGCCCCAGCAATTAAAAATTGGTGCCATATGAAAGAAGGTGAAATTATATGATTAACTAATTCATGAAGGTAATTTAAGGGTAAAAAGAAAAAATGCAGATGGAGAAATTGAGGATTAAACTGAAGGCCTTTTCACTGAGCAACATGCCCACCATTTTCAACTTTTTTTTTCCTTTTTTTTTGAGACAATGTCTCGCTAAATTACTATGTTGCCCAGGCTGGGCTTGACTCTTTTTTTTTCTTTTTTTTTTTTGGTGCTGGGGATCAAACTCAGGACCTTGTGTTTGCAAAGCAAGCACTTGAACCACTGAGCTAAATCCCCAGCCCCCTGGGCTTGACTCTTGATCCCCAAGTGGTGGGATTGAGCTACACTTGGCTCATTCTGTTCCATCTTCCCTTTCATCTTCCCAATACTCTTTTAAGGTGAAACTCTCAAAATGAAGGTTCTGGTACCATTCTTTAGTATGCCACACATACAGGAGATGTTTTGATAGAAATCACATTAACTGTAAGAGGTAATTATTAAAAAAAATTAATCATAAGAGGAACAGCTAATAGATAAATTTCTACAGCCCTTGTAATGTGTTAGGTGCATTACACTTACGAAATAGGAACTACTTTTTAATATTTTCTCTACTCATATTGGAAATGATGAGGCCCAGAGGGGTCAAGGAACTTGAAGAGCATCGCCAGTTAGGCAGAACTGGGAGCAGAGAACCAGGTATGTTTATCTCCAAACCATGCTCTTGCCCATTATATTTTATCAGGAAAAACAAAGACATTAACTCATGCTCTTAGCCAAGATAAGAGATGCATCATTCAGAAAGTCAGGTTTTGTTTTGAATGTGACAGACCAGCACCCAGATCTTGGCCACTGGCTGTGTTAACCATATGGTATTGGGCCAGCTATTCAGAATTTAACAGGACCTTCAGAACTGTGATTGGGGCTCTGCTCAGCATCTGGTCTTCCCTGTCATTTCTCCAAAGTCACATGCCAGGTTCAAAAATTCCCACTGCCTGTTGGGGAGTTAGCTCAGTGGTTAGAGTGCTTGCCTAGCAAGTACAAGGCCCTGAGTTCCATCTCTCTCTCACACACACACACACACACACACAAAATTACCACTACCCTTCCACTGGCTCCTCAGCCAACCTTTTTCTGGTTTAAGAAGTTTTGCAAATTCTGTTTTCTCTAGAAAGCTGTCACCTGCCTAACTAATCTTTAGCTACCATCTTTTAGCACTTGCTCTCCTTTCATAGTACCTTGCTATTTTCATTCTTAGCACGTAAATGAAATTTTTGTTACAGGTTTCCATAGTTCAGGTCTGTTTCATTCCATGAAAGGTTTGGCACTGCAACCCACAGGTCAAATCCAACTCACTTCTGTTTTTGTCAATAAAGGTTTATTCTAACACAGACACACTTTTTCATTTATATATTATGAATGGCTACATGCACGCTACTGGCTCCTGTGGAGGCGCTGGGTAATGGGCAGGCCTCGTAAGACCCCACATATTTCCTGTCTGTCTTTTATAGAAAACTCTGCTGACCGGGTAGCAGATAGTAATCTAGACTAAATTCTTAGTCATCACTGACTACTTAGTGTTAGGCCCTCTGCTGACTAGGAAGATTTGTTGATTTAGTAAACAAATGAATTATTTAGAATAAAATGGGATTACTCAGGATTAAATGAAATAATATAGGGTTAGTTTTTGGAACATAACTGGTAACTATTTCATTAAGTTGCCTGAACACATCTGTAAGAATCTGACAATTCATGATTGTATTTATTTTTATTGATTTGCTTAAGAAAGCCATTTTGTTAGAGTATGAAATTGAAAATGTAGTTTTTATAAACTTGGAATGGAAAAAAATGAAAAACACGAAAAGCTGTTAATTTTTATCCTTTCCTGAGTTATTTTATGGATACAACTGCAGTTTCTGAATCCTAGCTGTTTTTGACCTTGCTTATACACCATACAGGCAAAATTCAGTTTAAACAATTAGCCACGCTGTTTTACAACAGTTATACTTCTTTATGGTACCCAGCTTGTCCCATCAGTCCTGTAATAAGCCAGCATTTCTCCCTCAGCATTTCACACACCCTGCCCCGTGGGTAGCCAGATACATCGCCGCTAAGGCAGAGCCGTCTTCCCGAACGTTCAGAAGAGTGAGCCATTGTGTGAAGTTTCCCTGGACAGCCTACAGCAGGGCGGGCAACTTCAAAAGAGGAAAAGCAGCTAACATTTTTCTTTCCAACATGTGAACACACAATGTAAAGGAAGCCTGGGTTAGGGGTGCCTCCACAGACATGCTGGCTTTGATTATCAGAAGTGACCTATATATTTTAGGCTCCCTCCCAAATGGCCCTTTGGGCCACTCTTGTGGGAGGTGAGGGGTGACTATAACAAACGGCAATACGTAACAGAGCTGTTTAAAATTGGCAATAGCCATCTAAAAATAATCACTGAAATATTTATTTAAACACGGGAATTTTCAGTTTTACTAAAGCCATCTAAGAGAACTGAATTAAAGGGCCTATTGTATCTTTCTATCGAAGAGAAGAATAACTAGATCCTAAATCCTACAGAATAAAATCAAAGAACTCGTCTTTAAGATTTAAAGTCAAGTGAATTTAGATAATTTTTCTTTTCCCAAATTATTTGGACATATAACATAGCTGAGAGTAACACTACATGTAGACACAGCTATATTTAAAATCATTTAAAAGTTCATTTGTTAGCCAAAAGTGGTGCTAAAATTCTTGGATCTCTATGTGAGTTTTAGGTTCATAAAGCGTAATGGAAGCTCATGAATTTAACCTACAAAATTTTTCTTCTATCTTTGCAAATGAAAGGATGATATTAACAAATCTCACAGATCTAAAAAGGATGTGAAAGAATGAAGGAATCCATCATAAATTTTAGTATTATTCATTCTTTAGCTCAACTGAGGCATAACCAGCTAGAGTTCCAGGTACCTTAAAATATATAATAATGTTAAAGGGAATAAACTTGAAAACCTGAAAAGCTTCTTGGTTCTCAATGACTTACTGGACTTGGTGGCATAAATAAAACTTCTTTTCATTTTGACATATATATGTCATATGTAAACTCTGAATTTAAAGAAATGAAATGTATCTATTCTAGTCTCCTTTGTAGGTTCCGAAAGATAAAATGTGGCAAAGGGAGATGACTGTCTCTACTGGGGGCTATCCCAGTCTGCTGGGCCACCCGCACACTGTCTTTAGCCTTCCTCAGTATACACGAAGAATAAGTAAAGCAGTCTTCTCTCCAAGCCACCGAATGCCTGATCTGCAGTTTCCATTATCCACATGAGATCTCTGGGACCCAACAGTCCTGCATTTTCTCCCAATGCCATTACTTGCTATTTAACATTAAAGTGATTATTCGATCGTTCCATTTTAATCAGGATGTGAACAAACACCTAGCCACCTATCTCAGCCTAACTCAAGCCACCCTCCCCAAGTGTGAAGACGAATGAGTCCGGTCGCAGGCACTCACGATGTACAAGTCTTTAACGCCAAACTGAACATTTGGGTGGATAGTCCACAGAATTGATTAATTGTATCATGCAGACATTATTGTTGGAGTTCTAGAAAAAATTTATAACACCATCTGCCTCTGTGTTTATATTCAGGATTCAAAGACTGAATTCACTGAAAGTTTTTGCCTCTCTTTTTTGTGTTAACTAATATCTTGTGTGGGTGTTTTCTTTGTTACTGTTGTCAGTAAAATCTTAAAAAGTTTTGGGTATATTTCACAGTCTCTTTCATGGTGAAAAGAGTGAAAGTCCTTCTTAGACACAGTATTTGGCCTATATTATAAACCTTTCAACAGATGACCACAAAAGGCCTCGTTCCCATGAATATAAGAATATCTCTGTTTGATGGAGCATGCAGTGTAGTAATGCTATGCTTATTAACTCCCACTTATTAAGCTATTCATGTCATGCAAGTGCAGCTTCCATTTAAAATTCATATTGAAGTAAAAAGTGAATAATCATGAATGTCTAGACTATATTTCTAACAGTTAAGGCGATTTTTCTTCCTTTACACGTAAGAGATTTTCAATTAATTCACAAAACTTCTCATAATGGATGTTCACAAGTTCACAGCACTTTCAGTATCCTTAACACACCTGGGAGAAGGTAATAAACAGTCTGTCGATATAATGACACAAAGAAAAGCCGAGCTCGCTCACCTGTCTGTTACGTTCATCCATAATCCTCGTAATCTGGATCTTTTTTCTCCCCATAGTCCCCGTTTTTCTTCTCTCGCTCGTTCCTGAAATTATGTATTTTTTCCTTCCTTTTCTTTCTCTTTCCTGTTTCCTTCAAACAAATTTCCTTCTTCAGCACTTGCACAGCTCAGTTCCCAAAGTCCTGCATTCGTTCCTGCTGCATTAAAAAGAAAAATGAAACAACACTTTAACAGCAAGCCAGTTTATATGAACTAGCACATTTGAATGTGATCAAGGAAATAACATGGAAGAAAACAATTAAATGAATGAAAATAACTATTAAAAGTACACGGTATATCATATGCAGGCGCATATCAAGTAGGGATGGTTTGTTTTTATAATTAAAATAACCTCATAAGTAATTTAACAAGTCATTTAAATGATGAAAACTATGCTTTAGAGCCCAACACTTGAAATGAAATGCATTTTTTGTAAAGAGTTTCTTAATATTTTTTAATGAAATTAGGTGACAATTTCACCCTTCTGTTATGAAAAATTACCTAAATCAGAGAGTTAATGAACCTTTATGTACCTGTGTATGCTAAGTAGGGCAGCTAATTCATTTCTAAAGGGAAAACAATCTCATGTTTTGACAGCAGAGGTGATAACGTCCCTAGTTATGCAAATAGGATGGACGATTATGAAAGTGCTATTTGATATATGTAAATGTCAACTAATTTAAATCTAAAGCCTTTAATCTCAGTTTTTAAAAAAATCCACTATGAGAACATTGTAACAGCAACGTGGGCTATTTCATCTTACATTACAAGCACTTATCAGCAGTGAGATCTGTTCCTGTATGTGGGACACAAGAATCCAAGAGATGATCACTGATAGAACAAAGATGCAAAAATTAAGATTATCACTCCATTTATGGTTATATTTTTATACTAAGCCACAAATCTTCTAGATTTAAATAGTTTTAAGAGACATTATAATCTCTAGGTTCAAAATTATGAGGTGCTTGACGTTATGTACTAAAGGACTCTGAGTTATGAACTAAAATTAAAGAATGATCGTCAGTTACTTGAGATAAACCCTAAGAACACAGAACACTACAAGTATATATTTTGCTATGCTTTGAATCATATCTGAAAACATTTGAACATAATGAAGGTAAATTGCTATGAAATGTGGAAGTGAACAAGAAAACATTCCACGTGGTTTCCTCATTTGCAAACAACAGCTTCAATTATTTTATCTCTTCTTATGTCAATGAATACAACTACCGTACACACTGCTTAGAATGTCCCTGTTTATTTTAGTTGGTGTCTGACAACGGACCTGATAAATTCCCACATGTATTATGTAATGTTAAGCCAACGTCCTGGCTATTTAATAGATCAGCTGGCTTCAATTCAAGGTTCTTGGAACAGGAAGGCTGTTTGATAGTCAGTCTGATCATCAGCCACCTTTTGATATTTAAAAATTTAATTTCTAAATTCTCTGTCACCTTGAGTAAATTTTTTAAATGTAAGTTTCGGTGATTATCTAATTGCAGAAGCTATTATGATATAATTAGTTCTGGTGGATTAGGCACCGCTTAAGACTATCCATTCTCTTGCCCATTGCCTTTCTACTAAACTGCAGCTCAGTTATGCCCCTCAGAATTTACACTCTGAGTTACATCACGACCACACAGTGTTCATCAAAGATGATTACTCTGGCTGCATTTTTAAATGTTGGAAAAGTAGTACAAAAGTTTTAAAAAGATGCATAAATAGCACACATTTGACAAAGACACATGAAAACATTTGCCACAAGATATATTAAAATCACATGAAAATGTGGAAAATCCAAAAGCATAATTGCATCATATATTTGATGCTGCCAAACGCTGTCCATCTATTTTTAGAAACAGTCTTAAATACCATTCAACTAGGAACTTCCCTGGGCTTCCTATAGTCTTACCTTAGAGGCAAGCAGCACTTTAGAACGGCATTTCCCATGCATTGTAAGACCCCAAAGAGACAAACACGCTTTCTCTATCACAGAAACACCAACCCACGAAGCCACAATAAATGCACGTGGGACGTTTCCCTTCCTTTCATTTGGCCGAGGCCGGTGGCACTGTCGGCTTCGAGTCCTGACTCTGCCTGCCTTAGCGCTCACTCACTTTAAGGTGCAAGGTCAGGGCAAACAGATCAGAGTGTGGTGGGAAGGCAGAGGGCATGAGAATGTCCGCAGATCTTGATTTAAAAATGCTGAGACTCGAACAAGTAGAGGGACATCTCTGTAGAAAAGTCTCCTCAGAAAGACAGAGTGAGCTCCTGATGACCCACACTAAGAAGAGTTCCTCTGTGTCACCACCCTGCATTTCACAACTTTGAAACAAGATGCTTTTTAAAGAAGAGCAGAGCACAGACTTTAAAAAAAAAAAATCATAAAACATGATGAGAAATGTCTGGCCAGAAAGAAGTCTGCATGAGTGAGTGTGTGCATGTATATGAATATGCACCTAAACATAAAATGGTTGATAACAATTCTATTGAGTGCATTTTTCCTTTTGAAATATGCAAGATAATGATGAAAAACGAAAGGTTTAGATTTCAGTAGAATTAAACTGTGTTTTTGTTTGCCGTGAAAGTGAGTTTTCCTTGAGATGTTGCTTTCTGAACACTTATAAAAATGCAAAATGGGTGTAAAGTCCCCACGCAGAATAATATACAGTGGTGATGAGACTGAGAAAGTGTGAAGTAAAACACGCGTGAACTATGTGGCTCAGGACATTTGATTATGGTCACTACATTTCAAGGCTGTCAGTAAAAATTCAAAAAATGAAGAAGATCAATGACAGTTCACAAGTCTTACTTAGTGTAGCTATTCTCCAACCTGATTTTTACCCCAAAACTATACTGTAAGATCGGTTTCAAGTATTAATTTATAAGAGGTCTAGAAAGGCAGAGAAAGAGAGTGTATGACTTTAGTAATATGTTAAAAAGTTTTGCATATACATAAAAGAGAATATAAGAGCTGAACTACCTGTAGTAGACTCTCAAGTTATGCCAAGAACTTTCATTATGTACAATCAACTATACGCTTAGAATAATTCCAAGCAGCCTTTCTGCTACTTTTTTCCACATGAAAGGACCATTCTTGGAAAATGACGAAGTTACATATAAATAATCAGTAATTAAAAAAAAAACTCTACTATAGTTGCACTGTACAGAGCTCCAGGCCTCTGCATTCTTTTTTTTTTTTTTTTCCCCAAATGAAATAAAAGAAAAAGAAAATCAGACTGCTTACTAAAAAGGGGAACTTCATTATGGAGGGCTTGTGCTTACTGTGAGCCTGGCCCGGGCAGGCAGATGAAGGCAAAGAGGTTCACAAGCCAGCGGAGAGCTTAGGCACAGGTGCAAGGGTCACTCTCCCCCAGGGCTCTGGGTGATTTCAAGGGGCTCCCTGGAGCGACTGCGCCTCCCTCCCCCTCTCCCCCGCACTCCTTCTCGACCTCTTCCTCCCTCCTTCCCTCCCTCCAACAAATCCCTCCCAGTAACACAGAAGAATCTTGACAGAATGGCAGGAAACACGCACAGACTGGTCAGGGAAGGATGTGACGTCAGTGACCACGAACAATAAAAGGTGTAAAGGTGCTTCCTTCCCTAAACTGTTCCAGAAGTGCAAAATGGGAACCAAAACTCTCCACTTCCTTCTCCGAGCAGACCGGTCTGAGTGTGCTGAGCCACTCGCCCCACACACACAGGCCTTGGAGAAGAGAAGTTCAGATAAGGGGCAGTGAAGGAAATCCAGACCGGGGACACAATTCTTAATTTCTATCTTTAAAACATCAGAGGAAAAAAACATTTCAGCTCTAGGTTAGCGTTCTGTTATGACCGCCACAAGAAATAAAAATAAGAAAACAAATAAATATAAACTGATTTTGGCGAAGCAAAAGATATATATCGATTAGTATCTACAATTCCTTAGCAAAAAACACCTTGTGCACTTAATATAGCCATGTAGTCTGAATTAACATTCTCAGGCAAATGAAGACTTCTATATAAGCAAAGAGCCGAAATATATAAATTACAGCTCCTGGTAAAGAACTGAGTCATGAAAACTGTCTCCCCACAAAAAACTCAAGTTTACTGGTAGAATACATCGATTACTTGTTTGCTCCAATGTTTTAAAAAAGTGACATTGAGGAGAAAAAGACTCTTGTGTTACCGAGGTTCTTAAAACAACTCAACTAGGAAGCCAAGTAACTAGCAAAGTTTCAGTTTGTAGTGAAACTAGTTTAATCTCTACACTAGCAAGTTCTTTCTAACATGGAAATGGCAGTCTACCATAAAGTTTCTGTAGGAAGAAAGACACATATCAAGTGGATCTGACTCGTCATCAGATTTCAATCATCTTCCCACAATACTTTGATTTAGAAATTAAACATAACCTTCAGTTACGTGTTTTGATCTTCCAGTGAGACTGCCATGCCACATTAAAAGATGTGGGAAGAAATTAATTCTCTTCTGCTAAAATTATCTTTGCCAAGCATGTATTTTGCTACAATAAGTACAATGCAGTCACTTAAATAAAAACAGCCTATGAATAAGGATAAAACAGGAGAAATGTGATGTCAATTTGCAAAGAAAGGATTCTGGTTTCTTTTATTCATATTAGCAAATAATTTTTTCATCGCTTTACATTTTCACTGACACAAGCATCTGCAATGCTGAAAATCCAGCATGCCATATCACACAACAAGAAATAATACTGCTAAATAAATAGAAGGGGGACACTTGGTAAAGGGCAAACATAATCATAAGCCCAGTTGCAGCAAGCCTGGTGTTACTGATTCAGACAATTAAATGATTCATTATAGTTTCAAGTGAAAAACCTTGCTCATTATGTTGCATTTAGAGACACTTAACTTTCTATTTTATGATTTGTTTAGGAGACATATGAGGCTTGCAATTATACTTTGGTTGAAAAGAGCAGGTGAATTTTTACCTATTTCCCTTATGAGCTATTCTGAACTTCAAGTGATGTAAGTGAATTATCATTCTTTTTGGTGCTTGACTATGTCATGGGTTGAGGAATATTTCCTTGGTCTTGAAAGTCACTCCATCTCCAGGCTTGCTATGTACATTATAGCATTTTCTATTACTCTAGTTATGAATCCAAACGATTCATTTTAAAGTCATACAGCCAAGACCCATCCTCCTAAGGATAATGAAAGAACAGCCACTCCTTCCACCTGTGTAGTACTATCATGCCAAACACAAAGTTACCTTCCCAATTTCCTCCAATTCTGGATCAATCTGATGAATTCTGAGCCATCGCCAAGTCTTGGTCACATAACATTACACATACAAAAAATAAATAAGGTTGGCTATCTCCCTAGCTCCTCACACCTGCTGGATCCCTTCCCACCACAGGGCATTTGCATATGCAATTGCTCCCACCTGGAACGCTCCTCCTTCCCTACCACGCTTCCTTCACTTCTTGTTCTGTCTCAGCTCCAGTTGCACCTCCCGGGGAAGTGCTCCATGTCTTGATCATGTTGAATCCTCTGTCGTGCATCTCCGAGCACCAAGTCTCCCTCCTCTGCAGCACTGGCTACAGTGGAAACTATTCGCCTGCCAAGTCCACCTTGTCTCCCCAGTATTTTCCAGTCCCAGGCAGACAGTAGTAGGTAGCTAGTAACGACTAGTTGATTAACCAATGTACTGTATTAAAGTTTACCTCTTTCTGAATGACTACTACTAAGAACATGTTGATTTTTAAAAATTTTATGCAGACAGATTGGTAACCTGAAATCCTTTGCTGTATTCTTTTTTTTTTTTTTTTTTGTACCAGGAATCGAACTCAGGGCCTCATGCTTGCGAGGCAAACACTCTAAGCACTGAGCTAAATCCCCAGCCCCCTTTGCTGTGTTTTTATACAGCTCACAACTCACGTTTGGAATAAGAATAAGCTATGCTCAGAAATAGAAGGTGAATGGATTCAGGAGTCCAGTGTCTGGATTCCAGCTTGGTTCTTCGACTCTGGCTAACTACAGACTGATGACAGAACCCTTCGCGACTGCGGTTTTCTTTTCTGCCCCAAAGTTGGGGAGATACCTTTTCATTTGTAAGATGAGCATGATCATGCAATATTGTACCGTATATGAGCTCTAGGTGCATAGCTTACTATTCCTGAGATTGCTTCAGTTTGGGGACATAAATTGAAAGCCATATAACGGAGTAAAAGTCGAGTGGTGGCGAAGCTACAGCACCTGCGTGGCAGCGAGCTGTCTGTATCACTGAGAGCTAAAAGATTTGCCATCGCTGAGTAGGACTATCAAGTGAATACTGTCATCTTTATGTATACCGTGAAGACCTAACTCAATCTGCAAACCAAAGATGAGCAACTTCTAAAAGACGATGCTTCATTTATCTTGTAACAATAGTCACTATATGAAGACAAATGTACAGCTTTATGAAAATTCAGAAGTTTCTCTTAAGTATCAGACATAGAAGAGCTTCAGGCTGCAAAAGTGGAAATAACTAGGGAAATATATCAATTTTCCCAATGACCACGGCTGCTGGAAACTCTCTGTTAATGCTTCTAGTCCTACTTTAATATCTCTCCCCAAGGACAAAAGGAGATGAAATGTATGTCAGAAATATAATAAGGCTAAAAAGGAACTCGTTTTGAAAACCCCTGCAATTAATTTAGTAAGTGGGCCTAATCTTCCATTATCGCTTACATAAATCATTTTATTTACACAGTTCCAGAATTTAGGAGACACACACCTGTGGACAACTGCATCACATTATAAGCAGTTTAATAAACACACGAGAGACGCAGCTTCCCTGTTGTAGGCATCCAGGCAGCGTCTGTCTTGGGCATTTTCCCCCCCTGAAGCTAACGCAGCATTCCGCATTCCCCACGCCAAAATAAACTCCAAATGGTCTAAATATGTCAAAAACCTCATGCTCTTCAACCACATCACAGATTTTAGCATTTCCACATCAGATTAAGTAATTAATTCAGGGTTCCATCATGTCTTTGTTTTTCTAATTTCTCACAGCAGTGCTGACACCACGTTGCACAGAGGCCGCTGGGCGACGTGGCCAGCCTCACCCCCCAGGTAAGCCCGCACGTCTCCAGCACAAAGCTAGAGCTGCTACGCGCTTAGCACTGCAGACTGCGCTCTGCTTCCCAGCTGTCACCTCTCAGCAAGAATATGCAGCTGGATTTTGTTGTTGTTTCTGCTGTTATTGAACAAAGCAAGTCAAGCACTGTACAGCACCACCAAGCGCAAATGAGAACTGTCGGGCTCCACACCAAGGTAGGCTTGCAGTGGGACATGTTGCTGTGCACATTTTCATCTCCTGAAGACAAAACTCTGAATCCCCAGGCATCTGGTGATCCTGTTGGGGGACAACAGTATGTTCACTATTGTCTCAATCTTTAACCTTTCATCTCCTGCTTCCTGATTAAAATGGAAGCATTTTCTTCTCAGAAGCTTGGCTATATCAGACACACATTTCGGCCTTATTGACACATTTGTGTGCATGCACACATGCACATGGCATGTGGAAACACACATTTTGGTCTTTCTGAATGTGTGGGTAAAACAATGAGAGTCCACTTTCAGACCCCTGAGTAGTCCTGAGTATTATCACCAGTAAATAATCACATTATTAAGACTTATATAAATGGTTAAAAGGACATTCCAGTGGAAGGCTTTTATTCTGTATTTAAATATTACATTATACACTGAAAATTATGTCCTTGAAAAATCATTTGCGTCTGTCATTATTTACTTTTGCAAATTATTTAACATTTAAAGATGGCCTTAAAATGGGAAGAAATACCATTGTTCTCCTGCTGTGTTTTTGTTATATATTAAGGACAAAATGCTTGATAAGTCATCTTCTATTTAAATTGAAAGCCATTTACTTTTCTCTCTAAACTTTATACACATATTAAGTTTACATAAAAACCTTAATGTTAACACACGCAATATTCAAAATGCCATAATAGTATCTCTCAAAATACAGAAGATTGCTATTATGTGGGGTGCAATATGGAACCCAGTGATCCATCCATTTTCCTATTTCTCTTTTATGGCATCCTAGTCAACCTAATTAAGGTTTGGTTCATCTGAAACCTCTGATGACAGTTTGTTTAACTCTACCCCTCCGTGGTCTTCTTATAAGGAGGATTAAAGCTGATCTTCTGACGGTGATCATTAAATGATCCCAACTGGCCCCAGTTAAGCCACGTGGCTCATGAGCTTCCATACAGTCAAGGCAAATTCGCTGTTTCATTTACACGTGGCTCTTTACTCTGGTTTATTTTCTTAAAGCCCAGTAAGTATGTGTCTTATCGAGTGGGACTAAATTTTCCTGTGTACACTAGCTCCAGAAGCAGCATCACTTGTCTCCGCGTCACACCCAAGTCCCACTTAGGCCATCTGAGGCCATTTTCTCTAGCTGCAGGGCCACAACAGACAGAGACACTCTACAGTCATTTACTAATGCTGAAACTGACTCCCAGCTACATTCTCAAAATAATATGCAGGTTTGAGCAGTTCTGGTTAATATCAATCAGTCATAACGTTTCATTAGCATCTTCATTTAGAAGTTGGGCTGGATTTTTTTTTTTTTTGTTAACGTCTCTGTAAAAAAAAAACAACACCAAAGGAAGACTTCTGAAGTTAACCTTTCTTAGCCTTAATTTCTGCTTTAATTTTTTCACATGTGCTCAGTCGCAAGTTCTCTAATGATGTTCCCAGGCCTTCCTACAAGCACAGGTAGCCTCGGGGTTTAGAGCTCATTGATTGTGTGCGACTCCAGGGAGACGACTGATTAAAAACAGCCTCCTCACATCTGGCTCATCTTATTCTCAATTCGAATACCTCCTTGGAAATCTGACACCCTGTCTGGTTTTGGAGAACCACGCTTTACCTAGAACCTTTCTTTCACCTTAGACATCAAGGCAGAAATAGTCGAATTAACCCCACTTAACTGCTGTCTCACTCAGGTTCTGAAGTCACCTGGCCTACTTGCCTGTAACTATAAAGAAATTCACTGTTACTTTTATATCTATTCTAATTATAGCTATCATTGATCATCTGTTGGTATCTGACGCGATCTATGTGTCACAGTGCACAGAGCAGATGGATCAGAACATTTCTGCTCTTCCTAATCACACACCGAAAGTTGACATTAGGACAGAGAACTGGAATGGGTGTCATCATTCATCATATGGGACATTAACCTTGATGGAGCATCATTTCTAATTACAATCAAGCCATTGTTTACAATGGATGTAAGCACAAAGAAAAAGGAAATACTGTATGATAACATTTTAAAAATTCTGATATATTTAATAACACCCAGAAAAACAGTCATCTCCATTTTGTTTATTACAGCTGGATATATACCTGATCATCTACTCAATAAGCGACATTTTCTTTCAAAAGAAGAAAATTCAAAGTATTTGTTACAACATGCTGATGATGTAGAAAATGCTTACCAAACCCACCACTGACTGACTTTAAAAAAATGTGTAATAAATGTACTGAAATTTCAGTAAACCAAAACAGACGCTGGGGTGTGGTATTATGAAATATTTCTCACTGTATTATAGTAATCTCCAATAAGATTTGATGTTAATTTTAGAGCATGCTTCTGCTAAAAAGGGCAAACCCTGCAACAGATTTAGTACAAAGAAGCTGAAAATATCCTGTGGAAAAAAAAAAAATCTGTAGCGAAATCAGCCAGCCCAAATCCTGCCATTACTCAGCACTGAGTGACGCGCGGATGTTTGTAGTGGTTTGAGGAGCCAGCAGGGGTGGAAACTCTCCGTACTCGACTCCAACATGATTGCAATTGAACCTCATCAAAGTAAGAGCTCATAATTTGTCACAGAAAACAGCCAATTAACATATGTTAGAAAAAGGCTTCATAAAGATAATATATGATTAAAGACCCAGTGCAGCTGCTGAAAATCAAAACTATGCATTTAAAAAAGAAATCTCAGCCTGAGCTTCCGCATGGTTAAACTGATAATGGCTACTATGAGTTTTTTTTTTTAAGTAAAAAAATATAATTACAGGGCTTCTTATAAGTTTGGGGTTATGGCAAGGGAGAACTGGGTACTAGGGCGCTATTTACATGCCTTACTTAGTTCTATAAATAGTGGAAGCCCTTGCCAAATCTCTGTAGTTACTTTGTTATAGAGCTATTTTAAAACACAGACCTTCATTGTGAGCTAAATGGCCCTCAGGATGCACTCTGTGCTTATAGCATTCCTCTCCAAACTATATCCTTCCTTTATCTGTGCAAACCGACTCCAGGATAAGCGGGCTCTCCACGTCTGCCCCACTCCCTGTGACTCATGGTAGGGTGGTTTGAACGCTTTGGAGCTTCTGTAAAGGGCGGTGGTCAGGAAGGGCAGCAATAAATGCCAGAAATGAGATTAAGGTGCACGCAGATCCTCTGTCAGGACACAGTCCAGGCGCCCCGCCATGGCGGTGGAGCAGTTGGACTACTGTTAACATGGTTGGTGTATTCGGACGGTAGATTTTAAGTTACACATTTGTTGGCTCGGACTACACACTCAATCAGATCCTGGCTCACCTGCCATTGTGGGGTATGGTGCAACACATTCACGGTGACTAATATCACAGATACCAGCAGAAACATTCAGTCATTAGTCACACAGACAGAAAGGCATCGATATGATTCTGGAAGCCAGGAGCACCACTGGGAGCAAGACAAAGAAGGTCCTGGGCTCCATGAAGCTTATATTATGAAAGGACAAAGAGAAAACACACAAGTCACTAATAGAAAGATAAAAGTGCTATAGAGAAAATACCACAGTCCAGTGGCTGGAGAATGACTGAACAGGCAAGAGTAGAGGTGACCATTTATTGGATACACTATCAGAGAAGGGTTATTTGAGAAGACGACATCGGAGAAAAGACCTAAACCACAATGGAGCAAAGCATTATTCGAGGGTGAATACATTGCATTTCTGCCCGGCATGGTGCTACGAACTTGCTCGTACCATAGTTCCTAACCCTCGGCTTCTCCATCTAAGAATGAAAATAGTAGCATCTCTATTCTATTATGAGGTTATGGGGTTCAAATTAAAAAAAAAAAAAAAAACAGAACCACACTCATCCATCAAAGTTCATTTGAATGCAATTCAATTGCATAAATGAACTGTATACATTTGTTCCTTTCACTTTGATGTTATATAATTTTTAGAAATTACAGACTTTGAAGGACCAAGAGTGCAGTATAATGCAAAAGGGTCCTAAACTGGTGTGAATTAAATACAAAGATAAGTCTTCCTTTAAAATGTGAGTGTTTCATGAAAGCAATGCTCATTGGTCGAAATAGTTCTTGAAAATATAAGTTCATTTCTCAACACTAAGTATGGTAGCATCATGAGCAATCTAACAAATAAAACGCAAGATGTCTGTAAATATAACATACAGAATTACATAAACATCACTTTTTAAACTTTCCCAAATAAACAAGGAATATTCACAGCATTAACAACATATCTTAGTCATTGGGTAGGTTGATTTATTTTCTCTCTAGAGGGACCCAACTCTCAAGCAATCAGTAGAGTTTTGATTAAGATCTCAGCAATATTGGAAAATCCCAGTGTCTCAGGTATTGGAAATAGTCACATTTCTTTGGACAGCTCCATCTAATGAGAGAAAGCTATGTAGCCTCAAGCCAAAGAGATTAATTTCCAACTTGAAATGAATAGGCAAATTGAATTAGCTAGTATTTTTAAAATCAAGGCATTTTTAGGTGGAAAAATACAAATTTAAAGATTATGAATTTTAATAAGTAGGAAGTTAGAGTGAAGGACAATTGACTCACTTTCATTAAAAAATTGTGACATAGAAATGGCCAATGAAGACCCAAAGTATTTTAAAGGACAGGGGCCAACATTTCCTTTGCAATGAAACTTCGCTTAAGGAATAGGCGAGAATACATTTAAGATTTTTCCTCCTAGGCAATGTTTTTGGGGAAAAGGAATGGTTTAAATTTTATCCTTTATTCTACACCATTTTATTTCCTATACCATGAATACAACTAATCAGCTTTAAGATAAAGCAAGTTACATTACTCTCCATGAAGCCTAAATCAACACTATTATTTATAAGTGGCCAAATATACTGAAAAAGAATCATAAATTTGAGAAGCTTTTTTAAAATCAAAACTTTTTTCTTTCCTACTAAATAGTAGACTAGATAATTTATTGTAATAAAATTATGCAGTGTTTGATTTTATTTTTAGTGCTAACCCATATTTCATACTGCGTTCTCATTCCCTCCTTCTCTATCTTGAAAACTGACCTTTGGGATACATTTCCTTCACCCTCCAAACACGCGTCGCAGCCGCACACAAACCAGACATGCAAAAACCAGTTTCTTCCCTCTGCTCGGAGCATTCTGCACTCCATTTTTTTCATTTCATCACCTTTCTTTATCTCCTTTTGCCCATGTTTAGAACAGAGGGGATATGGCAAGTGAAACTGTCAAAGAGCTAGGAATAGAGGTGTTTTCAGACAGGCAAAATGTCTCCCCCATTGGACCCAGCCAGGGCCAGGCAAGCCAGCTGCAGAGCTGACAGCCCTGAAGCCCAAGGCCTGGCAGGACACTGCTTATCTCCGCATGTCTACACATTCTGTCCCAGGCTGTTTTCAAGGATAGCCCAAGTCATCCTTGGCAGATAATACTAAATGGAAAGGATTACAGTACCTTCCCTGTAAAAAAGGCCATGCTACTATAGATCAGAAGTGGTTAAAATGGGCCTATGTTGGCCTGGTTCTCTCAAATCTAAAGTCTAACGGAAGGCCCTCATGAGTGTAGGCAAGCTGATGGTCCTCTTTAGAGATCCCAAAGGGCAGAAATTAGCATTCTGCAAAGTAGATTCCTAAGATTAGTGGCTCCTAAAGATGCAATAAACTCTTTCTTAAACAAACAAACAAACAAAACCCCCCAGGAAATCAAGTAAGTTTGGAAGACTGATTTCCTTGCTATAGGACTGGTCCTAGTTTCTGAAAAATCAGAATCCAGAACATTAACCAATTTATCTGGAAAAATCTTTGGGCACTGTATAAATAAAGAGCAAAACAAAAGATAGGTAATAGGGAAGAGGGAGATAGATCTTTTGCAAAGGGAGGGGGACCAAGAGATGGACGGAGAGGGAGGCGAGGGAGGAGAAGGGAAAGTAAAAAGAATTAAGATGTTTTATGTACATGCACAACTTCCCCATGTGAAATGTAATGATTATGTACTGCAAACATAGACTAACAAAAATAAAATAAATAAAAAGGAAAGGAGCAGCCTCCTTCTGCCCGATTCCCCTGTTCTGCACACTGTGCATGCTCCAGGGCGAGACTCAGCTCAGCACTGGAATTGTGTCATGCAGAAGAAATGATAAAACAGCACAAAGCTGTTCTGTCAGCTTTGCAAAGAAATGTGTGTACGAGGCTGGGTGTAAAAAACAGCTGTTGATTTAAAGTGACAATATAATTGAAATATTTAGCAGTTAAAGAATACGATTTGTTGCCAATGCCCAAAGCACTAAGCATAAAACTGAGAATGGTAGAGGAAAAAAAGCTCTATTTGGGGTCAGACTCTTCGTTGGGTCCTCTACCCACCAGCTTCATAGTGCTGGGCCAGTCAGCTCCTTCGAGACTAATTTTTTACATACATGTGAGTGGAGCTGGGTTCAATTCCTAAGATTCCTTTCAAGTTCTTAAATTGTATAAATTCAATAAAGTATAAAAAATGAGGTCAGAATGCTTCTTCAAAGGATATCAGCCTGGAAAACAATAAGCTGATAGCAGTTGAGCTGTCTGGGTAAATATGATATTTTTCCACTTTTTTGGCTTTAAAAGGTTTGTTCACTTCAGCCTCAAGAAATAAAAGCAGTTTAGAGCAAGATTATGTTATGTGCTTCAGAATACTACTCCTATTTAGAAATTTAATAAATAGCATCTAGGAATTATAAAATATTTACTAAGAAACTAAAGCTTTAGGTACATCAATCCCCGCACCAGCCTCTGAAGAAGGTGCTGTGATCATTTCCATTTGACAAAGAAGAAAGTTAGATAACAGAGTGGGTAAGTAACTCACACAAGGTCGCACAGTGAGGGTCGCGACTGCAATTTTGTTGGGGGGTGTCAGGGGTAGAACTCAGGGCTTTGTGCTTGCTAGGCAAGCGTTCTACCACTGAACGCAATCCCCAGCGTCCTCAGTCCTGTAATTTCAGCCCAAATAAATCCAAATTCAGACTCAATATTTGAGTGTTTACACCATGCTGCTCCTCCATGCTGCAAGGCCAACAGCCGAAAGAGTACCTAACAACGAAAGGTCTATGCAGAAGAAATGATGTTTGGTGGGATCAAATCGGTTTTCTTAAACTCATCTAACATTCTTTTATTCTTGATGGTAAATAATGAATTTACCTCACTCTGCCAGCAGGGGGTTAGAATCCAGGCAGACATTTGTCTTTAAACATTAGAACCTCCTGGCTGGTCAGCAGCAGCTCTGTTTGTTTCCACAAACGAATGTGGCTGCTTGCAAAGACAACCATATAATCCTACATACATCAGCACAGACTCATTATAGTTTCTGAAAAAAATATTCAGAATATGCATCTTCCTGATAATAGAACAGGAGAGTCATTTCACTTCTGATGAAGATGAGAAATCCAGAGAATACAGCAAAAGTCCCCAGAGTTTGAAGGAGTCACTCTCCTCCAAGGAAAGGGACCAAGAGCCGGAGGGGGCGAGGGGAAGGGGGAGTAAAAAGAATTGTTATGCACATGCACCAACTCTTCAGGATGAGTGTAAGTATTATGTACTGCAGAAATCAACTGAAAAATTTTAAAAATTAATAAAAACAAACAAACAGACAAACAACAAAGTACCCTGAGTAGGCTACTAAACCAGATCTCACCAACTTCTCTTTCCTACCCCCCGGCTGCTCCTCCTCTCGTCCCTCCTTCTCTTCCTGGGCTTTCTCTTCTTTTATCTCACACCTTTTACCTGCTCTAATTATGGTCTACTACTATCCTTCAATTTTCAGTGGAGTTTCTGCTTCGGAACTTTATATTCTACTTCTTTAGGGTTCTCTGTGTTTGAGAGACCTGGGTAGAACTGCGATTCACACTCTTTTAAGATACACTATTTTGGAAGTAATTTTGAGCCTTTTAGCTTTAGGAGGCCCATGAGGTATGATGGAAAAGTACAGTGAATGTTTAAATTAAAAAAAAATTATTACAGTAAAAGACACATTGCTGTCAGTTTCCTTCTCGTCACCTTCCGAAGCAGTTCTGCAAGTCTTCTGGAAGGTGCAGTCAAAAATAAGATGAACACTTCTGCTGAGTGCCATCCAGCGGAAAGGCTGGCCGTGAAAACATAGTGTCGTGTCCTCCTCGTTCACCTTATTCACCAGATCTGCCACCTTGTGACTTCTGGCTCTTCCCTAAAGCCAAAATGATCATGAAAGGGAACTATTTTGAACCGACTTAGGACATCTAGGCAGCCATGACAGAACAACTAAAGACACTCAGGAAAGGGGCTTCCAGAACTATTTCAGAAAGTGGCAAGAATAATAGGATCGGGGCGTTCAAATCAAGGGAGAGGATTCTGGAGGGGTGTTAAAGGTGATGTGTCTTTTACTGTAATAAAACTTTAAAATTTAAACACTCACCGCATATTCTGATCATCCCTTGTACTTGATAAAACATACGAATTGTTGAAAATGTGACATAATTCACAATATATTTACACTTGCCAAAAAATTACACACTTCGGTACAACATACCAGTTCCTGACACTAATTTTTTCATAATACACTGTGTAGCCTTGCTTTGCCAGAGACTGCACACAGTGAGGCAGTCAGCTTGTATACCATCAGCATGTGTTAGACACCCTTCCTACCTTCATCGGCAGAATACATACTATGGGAGACACGTAAGTCCATACATGTTCATTTCTGTATTTACATATGTTATCGTACTAATTAATCAGAACAGTGGGCTACGGTCATTCAAAAACTCCACAGGCAACAATGGCATATTTAACCCAACACTAAATTCAGTGTTAGATGCTGGGTGGTTGACTGCCAAGTGAAAGCTCAAAATGGCTGCTTTTCTACCCCAGAACTCTAAAAGGGCTCTCAGTAAACAGGAAATCTCCGAGATTTCTAATTTAGTAAGAAAGGACTGGTTGACAAGCACTGCCTTTCCCAGTGAAGAAAACTCTAATAATTTCTGTATCAGTATCATTCATGCCTGTTTCTGGGCCAAGAAATAAAAGCATTCTGAGAAGGGAAGGAAGAATATAGTAATTACTCTTAGATGCTAGAAAAGGAAACATTTCTATCAAATAACTACTTCACCTAACAAATCATTATTTGACCACAACCCTGAGGATTCTAAAACTCAAAATTCCATAAAGATATTTGGCTTGTATATCTTATGAACTAGAAAAACAGTGACTATACTGAAACCTCTATCAAATTCCTTTGAAAAAATTAGCTAACATAAGTATTTAATAAATGTTTTCTTAAATTCACTATGGAGAATTTCAGAATGGAGTTGGACATTTCACTTATTTTAAAATGAATCCCTGTAAGTTAAAATTTGCTGTGACAGAAAAGAGCAAAAAGAAAAAAAATCCTTTCTTTTGGGTGGAAATATGTATCTGTATTTTCACTCATCCAAGGTGAAAGTAGGAATGCCAGATATTAATATTAGCAGGGGCCATGGGAGATCATATCACTTTTCCCTCCTTCGGATAATACTGTACCCAAATTATTTCACAAAGATTCCACCACTCCTATTTTTATGGCCTTCCGGAAAAGGCGCAAAATAACCTTCCTCACTAACCTATTTTGATATTTCACAACTCTCTCTCTCAGGAAATTCTTACTTATAGCTAATCCCTCACAGAATACTTTATGTTCATTCCTCGGGACACAGCACCATTTGGAGCCCAGGTCCTCCCTCGCTGTATATGCTCGGAGGCTGTGGATGGAATTATACCTGTTCTTTTAAGCTTTTCCTTGCTTAAGTTTTATTGTTTTCCCCTTTTTGCAGCTCTTCATTTCAAATTATATATGTATCTCTAGCTCTGGAGTCCGAAACAAAAGGCTTTAGTGTTGTACCATTATCAAACATAAGCTTTTAATTGCTCACATGCTGCATGAAGTTTAAAATATATGTTTACCTTTTCATTTATTTTCACGTCTTTTCCCCTGCTAGATTTGTTTCTAGCTAAATCCTGCACATTTTATATTTAAAGTCCACTTTATTTTCCTCCTTGACTTCCTGATTTCTGCCACTTCTCCAGCTTACCAAGGTCACACTGAGTGCCAACTGTATCCTCCAAGGGCCCAACCTCACACATGCTCTTAACACAGGATTCATGAGCGTTATTTGAATTTAATAACTGAATTATTTTTCCCACTATTCCTTCTAGCTACCACTGCAATCTGGGTGGTTGAAAGGACATGTGCCCAATATATTTATGAGAAAGTCATACAGAACAAAATCAAGAACATGGAGAAATTGAGATTATACCTATTCTTTCCCCTACGCATTTTATCAATGAAGATGAACATACTTTCATAGAACTGGTTCTTATTTGATGCTGTTTTGGTTCATACTCACACCCTAAACTTTATAAAATGGACAGCATATAGATTTCACGGTGATTGTTTTCCACATGTATATTAAGTCTGCAAAGGACAGCGTTACTGTGGTTCCTAGATCATCCTTCATTTCCTTTTAAAAGGGTTTCACTTCAACACGTACAGGTCTTCACTCAAAAATGCATACGAATAGTAGTGTGTGGGCTCGTAATGGCACAATGTTACAACACTTCCCGATGTTAAAGCCACCTTGGGCTTTAACCAGATCTGCCCAGGAGGAGTTCCACGATTCTCTGTCTTAGTGTCACTTATTCCACGCAGTATGTTACCATTCATGTATATGGCCACAAGCATGAGTTCATTTCATTTCTTAATAAAGATTTAACAAAAGTATTATATTCCAGAGATTGTTCTATGTCATGGATTAGAGAAGGAACAGATAAAAATTCATGTCCTTGTAGAATTTACACATTCCTGGTATTACCTGTAATTACTGTCCTCTCCACATTAAAAATGGGCTACACTTTATTTTATCCTATGTTGTTATTTTTGGCTAAACTAAATATACATATAATGATCATTTAAATTTTGATTCTCCTTATCTAAATTCAAGTCTACACTACTTCTTGGAACTTTCATTTTCATATTATTTTTACTTTTTCCTTTTTCTCCCAATTCTTTTTCATTTCCATTGGTCAGGTAGGTCTTCTTTTACCCAACTAGGTACGACCTCTCGGTTTTCTAATGTGTGTGATTTAAAATGAAATGTTTTTTAACTGCTTGTGCAAACTTTTGTCCTACATAGTAAATTTTCTACGGATACCTTGTAATATACCTAAGTCCTCCGGACTCTACTTCATTAAATTTATCTTTACAGTTCTTGCTGACATCTTCACACACTGGGTTCCTGCCTGTATCTGGGCCCTAAACTATTGTGACTCTTAGGCCAATCACCAAGTTAGATGAAAAAAACTAAACTGGTTAATGAATGTTTTCTTAGCTCTACACTGAAATAGGAAAAATCCTAATAAATCAAGAAAGCCAACTCACTTTTATATCTCCTGAAGTTACATACCTGGATAATTTGTGACAATAATGTTTAGCTATTTCTGTAATATGAGGATGAGCACAAGAGATCAATGACTATCAAATAATAAAACACACTGGATTAGAGGTAGAGTGCAATGACAGGCATCAATCAGGGAAAAAATAAAGTAAAATACACTTAAAAAATTCTTTTCCTGACAATTTCTGAATACAGAATCAGCTGCAAAATTGCAGTCAATAAGGAAGTAGGAAATACTGTGATGATTTCTTTCTCCTAATTTTAGTTTTCACTAAATATGTTGGAAAAAAAAGTTCTCAGGAGGAAAAGAAAAACAGAGAAAGCACAAAACACCTCTGATGTGCAGTGAGGTGTTTGCCAGTCTGTCGAGAATCTAATGATCAGATTTCTTTAAAAGACGGTATTCCGGGTTAAGAGCTCAATGATTTTTGAAGAAAACCAATATTTCCTTTTCTGGAAGTCTGAAGTTATGGATGGCAGTGAAATGTCTGCATAGAGTGGGTGCGTGGTGATGTTCACTACAAGCACCTACCCACAGAGGGAGAAAGTAATGACGGAGGCAGAGATCATCCCCACCAACTGGCTTGGAGACCCCAAAATGGAGTTATTTTGGAAGATCTGGACGCGTGGAGTGGTGAAACTTCGTCTCCCTTAATGTATTTCTTACTTTCTAACTTTGATGCGGATTTTATAAAACATTTTTAGTTCTTTTTTTGGGGGGTGCTGGGGACCGAACTCAGTAAAACATTTTTAGTTTTTGTGGTTTACTTTTTAAAAACTCATAACAAGAAAAGCATTTCTATTTGTGTCTATTTTTTCCATTATCCATTTGACCTTCTCCAAAATTTTAATTGTATTCTATGCTTACACACTCAAACATAGATATGCTCCATCATTTAAAACATTCTGTGTGTGTGCATTATTTTAATTATACCACCAAAAATAAAAAGGGAAATAAAACACCCCTCATTTTAAGCTTAAAAATATACAATCTTTGAGATGCTGCAAAAAATAAATTGGACCAATTATTAAGCAGGTAATATGTACTATATGATTAAATTTAAACTGCATTTTTTGTAATTCTGAAATTGAATTTTTGTATTTCATTTTTTCTAAGATGCAGTTTCTCCACTGTAAGATGAGAGATAGTAACTAGGATATATATATCTTTCTTCTATTTCTAAGTAAAGAGTTTATGATTTCAGATCTCTCGAAGGAAACATCTGTGACTTTCTCCATTATGTTAGGAGATCCTGTTTTGGATTGGAAACAGAGGATGGGGGGAGGAAAAGCAGATTTGAAGTATAAAATTTCAAAATTTGGTGACAATATCTTAATTTGTGTTTGACAGTTTATTCCTGTGAAACAATTTTTAATTATGCTGGTGACAGTGGTAACGCTGAATGAACACGTGTGGGAGCTGTTATTTCGGTTACATATTTCCACTGGACATTTTACCTGGGTAAATTCATACTGTCACGGTCAGACTTCCTATCCAATTTCTGTCAAGGAAATAAAGGCACAGAAAAAAGGCATGATTTTTCCATCTTTGCACTGCACGTTAGAAACAAAACTGGGTTTTGAGATAAGGAGCCTGACTCTAGATTCCAAGTTCTTATCTCTTCTGCTCCACTGCTGCATGTGTTAGCAGGACTTACAAAATTCTAAGAAAATGTTTTCATCATTTTGTTTCTAAATTTGATAGGTCAAAGTCCTAAATCAGTTGATAGAACATATATCAGACTCAAATAAAATCATGATCCGAGCTGTTATCTAAAAATAAACCTCAAAGTTTGATTCTAACTAGATAAGAGAGTTTTGTTTATGTTGGACTTTTCTTTGTCATACTGTCGAAATTGGACGAGACTATTTTGATATTTGTAGTTTAAATATAACACACCAAAACTACTAAGTAAACCTAACTTTCCCCTGATTCAAATTGTATTATTTCATGTAATATTTACAGCCCATTCAAGCACAACTCTTTTCGCCGTGGTTAAGATTGTAGCGTGTAGGCTTCCAGCAATCACTTTCTTAAAATTTATAGTCACGGATAACATACCTCTAATTCTCCGTTTGGTATATGCCTTAGTAATGCCAGTATAATCAGGAATTCTGACTGTACGATGAACTTGACAATGAATTGAAAACAGGTGCCGTTAAAGGTTAACTTTATGGGGGAATTGATGAGAAACATAGTATGTTACAGTTTCCTGAACGTGCCTTATCTAATAAATTTCCATGTCCTTCTTATCAAATGATCCTTACATGGTTCTGTGCTTGAAAGTAATTTACCTTAGGCACTTGAAATGACTCAGAGATTGCAAGCAGCTTTCTAATACACGGAATACTCAAAAGTGTCAATGACCAGTGAACTGGCTTTATTCAGTAGATGAATTAAGTAGGGCTGCACGCAAGGTTTAGAATGCGTGTTATAAGTAATGAACACTGAACGGAATCTGTCTTGTTTTCCTGTGTCAATGGCGCCTCTGAATGCTGTTGTCAACAGCTGGTTCAAATTGTGAAAACACCCCAGAAACAATACAGGAAGGAATAGTCTTTAACTGAATCCATATTAGGGAAAAATACTCTTCCTCTATGTCACTAGTCATTTCCTGTATTGAAATATGACATAGAAGCCACTGTAGTAAGAAATTATGACTTGCATAGTGGCTTTTTACCGAAACCAACCTCCATTATGTAGAGCTTCTAAAATGTCCGTCTTTCTTGCTTTCTTTCTTTCTTTCTTTCTTTCTTTCTTTCTTTCTTTCTTTCTTTCATTCTTTCTTTTTTGGTGCTGGTGGGGATCGAACTCAGGGCCCTGTGAAGCATTGTAACCACTGAGCTAAATCCCCAGCTCCTGTTTCATTTCAGACATATTAAACCTGAATCTACATTAGCAGTAGATTGTAATGAGATTAAAACTTTACTATTTGTCACAATCTTCTCCATTCAATTAACTGGATCTTCTATGCACCAGTTTTCTACCTTTCTGATAAACTCTTATGAAGCAGGAAATAAGCAATGATGTATTGAAATCTTTTATTGCAAACATCTCAGAAGTTGTGATAAAAACTTGTTTTATTTTATATAATCTAAATGAATTCTAAATGATGATAATTTATGGTAATAAGAGTTGCTGTAAAACAAAATACGTTAAGTAAAGAATTTCTTCCACGTCAAGTTTTCAACCCATAATTTAGCTACCTGTTCATTTTGCTTTATAGAACTTTGGTCATGACTGGTATAATAAAATCTGACAGCAAGTTTATATCTATAATAAATATAAAATTGGCTCCAAATCTTTCTGCAAGTGCTACCAAGTATATGGCAACCCTACGTAATGAGAGAAAGGCGGAAGCACAATGCATGGGAGTAAAAAGTCATTTGAGGGAGCAGAGGAAAAAAGAAAATCATAGCGATCACTTTAAAAATATTTTTGTTAGAATAAAAGAAAAAGCAATAGAGTCCCAAGGAGAATTCTCTTTGTGCTCAACATGGCAGGAATACCACTGAAACACCGTCTATCCCTACAAGCAGAGCACCTGAAATGCCTCCGAAGTTACTGCCAGCTCGTATTAATGGCCACACTCAGGACGTGTCAGTCGCACGAGTCCGAGCTGCCTTCTCCCCCTTCTCCTGCTGCATAATGACCAGCCTCCTGATGCACACTGACAAATGGAGGTGAGTGAACGTGTTTCTCCAAAATATGGACGGAAGAAATCCTTTCCATCACTCTTCTATTTTGATTGTAACAAACACGTGGAATGCACGTAGTCTGGCAGGAAGAAGGTTGAAAACCGAACCAGTTTTTGACATGGCACTTTGAATTTTGAAAGGAACGATTTGTGGCTGCGTTGTGAATTTTTTTTCAAAGGCACATTTGCTTACATTGCTCCAAAAGCACCAAATATGTTTTAAGTGGTTTTTTTTTTCATCTAGAAAATGTCATTGGAACATAGAGTTAGTAACAGAATGATTTAGTACTCAGTAGTTAAACTCTACTGCAGATTTGTAATTTTCATTTATCAATATTATTCATCATTTACAGAAGAAATGTGACGTGGAGGCACATTGGCTTCTGAATACATCCATTGACTACAGTGTGGCAGACATATTTATGTACCTAGAGTAAAAATAGATTAACACATCTCCTTTACAGGGCTTATATTTAAGCAGAATAAATCACACCCTGAAAGAATAAATGATATTCCAGTATGTTATAATAAGCCATGCTCACAAGTGACATCTATTAAAAATTTACCACTTCGGCCCTGGAACACCAATTTAGTTCTGATACTGAGATTAGCAATACATTAATACTATCTAGAGAATCAGCAATTTGAATTTGCTATTAAAACTCAGTGCTGATTTCTTTGTTTCACTTACATACTTTAGTTCATCAAAATGTTACTGAAATCATTGGGAAAGCAAGAGAACACAAAGAAGCACTTCCATGCTTACATCAGCTGCCCCGGATGATATTCTAAAACTAAATTTAGAAAAAGATCAAAAGAGCTGAGTGCAGCGACAATTCTCTGTGCCAACTTCCTCTATTACTACTTTTCTTTTTCTCTTTTAGGAACTCATCTCTAAAACATCTATGCTGAAAAAATAAAAGAGAGTAATCTCAGGACCTCTAGACAGAATTTTAACAGGTTGACTATTAGATCCATGATTCAATTAGAAGACAAGCTCAGACACCAACGTATGATTTTCATATAAGATCACTCTATTTTGTTTCTGTTTACACAACTTTTGGTAATGGCTTGGATTACAAATGCATTACAAAGGAGTCCCTCAAATTTGAATTTGAATACAAACAACTATTATCTAAATTACAAAAATTAGATTCAAATAAATTCCATTTATAAAGTACATGAGTAAAACTTGGCAATACACAGGGTGCAAATAAACTGCATTTGCAAACTTACAATTATAAAAATAATGGACAGAGGAAATTAAAATTCATATAGAATATTTTAGCTGAGATTTATAATCTTTTTTATTATCAAAACTTTTACAAAGGTGGTGTAGAATAATTTGCAATTAATAAAACTTTCCAAGAGCAAGTAGCATGAGGTGGTAGTAGGGTGAATCTGCATCATTTAAACATGTAATAATGATCTGTGTTTGGAAGTTCAAAGCGATACCTTTCTTTTTTTGGGGGGGTGCTGGGGATCGAATTCAGAGCCTTGCACTAGCTAGGCAAGCGCTCTACCACTTGAGCTAAATCCTCAATCCCCAAACCTACTTTTGCAGAAAACAAAGCTAGTTTCAGAGTTTGGTTGAATATCCAATTTTCTACTTATGTAATATCTCTTGCTTCTCAGAATATTGAGTAACTAATGTAAATGAAAACTACCTTTTTTAAGGTTAAAATCCACATATTCATACATTTCTATCTCTACATACAAATGATAAAGGTAATATGCTAAATACGTTACATATGTTATTTAATTCTTGTTATATTTATTTTAGTTTCAATGAGATAGATAAATTGAGACATATTTTCGAAAACCTGAGTAGTGCAAGTTCTCACTCCATACATAAATCAGTGATTTACAACTAGATTATGCAATTTTTAAAATGCTATTAATTCACCCTTAGGTACACTGACGAGTAAGGCACACTGATGAAAAAAGTTTAAATTTTGATTAAAAACTGGCATTCGGAGGGATAAAAATTCTTCCTACTGTCACTATTCTCCATGAAAGACTTGGTTAAAAGAGTGTCTCCATCGCTGGACTACTTAGAGTTCAAAGTGGGCCATGGGGGAGTGTTATACTTAACTGAATGGCCCCAAAATTCCTCGATGTTGGAAAATATTTTTTAAAAGAATATTACCGAGCACTTCAACGTATTTTCAATCTATTTATTTCTAAATTATATAATTTGAAAATAACAGGTGTTTATAAATCGACATGCTTCAATTGCCTAAATCTTAATACTCACATATTAAAAGCTAGCACACACGAGTTTGGCTATTTTGTTGAATTTTATGGGAACTATCTCTTATGTACCCTACAAGCATTATGAAACCTATTTGTTACAAATGAGTAAACAATATTGTCATAAGCACACGATAAATACACTGAAAATCACTACAATATTTGGCTAATGCATGCTACTTATTTCTATCTAAATGTGTAACTTAATCAGGTGATTATTGGTTAGCTCCCATTAGATTTTTGCTTTCTCTTGTGTTTCAGGGAGATGGATTTCTATGTTCCTTTAAGAAATTTCCTACTGTTAATCAAATTTTGAAACTCAGAAACTTCCAGAAATTAGTTTTAAATTTTGAAAATATAAAATAAAAATATAAATTTGCCTTTACTGTCTATAGTTTGTAAAACACAGTACGATTACGTAGATAATCACAAAACATTTGTTAAACCTTCATCGCAAAGCAAAAATTAAAAATCCTTCAAGTAAAAATTTTTTGATCGTTAAAATTAAAAAAGATAATGATTGCTAACCCTTGTTTTGTATCATGCACTGTTCTATATGCTTTACACACACTGACTCATCTACGTTCCATGACAACATTGTTGTATATAACCAGATCCAGTGTACAGACAGGGAAGCAGGTAGAAGATGACTTCTGTCTGTGATAGTTGGGAGATCTAGGGTTGGAAGCTCGACATTGGACTCCATTGTCTATTAATCATCATGCTAAAAAGAATCCAACATCTTCATGAATAATGACGGCGACCTTGATTGCTTTGTGAACATACATGAGTGGTAACAGCCCAAGTGGATGAGGGCAGGGAAGAGCTGAGTTGGAGCAGACCCCGAGCAGGCCGTAGCTCTTCAGGGCCACTCTGATGCCCAGAATGGCCACCATTTCTACAGGGAGCAGCAAATGGAACCGCCGGGTCCCACGCACACACCACGACTGTAGCAACTCCATAACCTATAAGCACATGTCTTTAAAGGGAGAATTATTACATAATGAAGAACTCATATATAAATAATACTCTAATGTTCGTTTAAGTATTAGAATAATGCCATGACTTTATTCCGTCTCCCATTTTGATATAAACCAACCTACGTTATTTTCAAAGTGTATTATCTACCTGGTAGGATCTGTCTAATTTTCCACTAACTTCTGAATTCTGCATGCTAACATAATAAAACCACTAATGTTAAAATTTTCATGCACTAGATGACCAGCTGGTAAATTTAAGGTATTAAAAAGTCAATATTTAGTAACATACACTTCTTTATTTCATATTTTAATATTATGAATTTTATGCATTTGTATTTGTGAATAGACTATATATATCATAAATACTTGATACTATAAAATCTATTTTCAGGGTCTCAAAAAATTAAAACATTCTAATTATACTAAAATGTACTGAGATGATTATTTCTTGAAGGCTTATAATGCAATCAATACAATCAGGCTCAACCCATAAGTGCTTCGGGAATCGAGAATATACGCAAATTACCGAACTATATTTGTATTTTAGGTTGCCACATTTCCATAACTACAAGTGGAAATTTAATGACCAAAAGTAATTGTACAATGGTAAAATACACAAAACGAATGCTCTATGTTCTTAGCACTACAGAGATAAGAAAATAACTTGCTGATATCTTCTTGGATATGATGATATGATTCAAATAATCGGAGCACTCTGTTTTGAACTGTGTGTTTAAGCTTGGCTCGTAAGGATTCAGAGTTTATAATAATTAAAAATTTACATCATTTTACTATAATCTCTCCTACATAATTAAAAAGGTAATTTTAAAATTTCTTCAATCACTGATGTAACAAAAACACATCTACAACATTGATAGCAACAAGCTGAGGTGAAGAAGGTTCCTAAGACATTGACAAGAGAAGGCCGAATCCTACTGTAAAGCCAATTTCTGTAAGACATCATTCAAAGCAATGTGCAGTGTGTCTGGACACCGGGTTCTGGCTCTAATAACCATCGTCTAGAATAAGTATACTGTACGACAGGACCACTTCTTTTAACAAAGATTTTTTATCATAATTACTTCGTTTTCTCGGTGATAATAAAAATGGTGTGTGTGCTGCCCCTTAAGAATGTAGCTCTAGTAAAGACAGGTACCCAACAGGAAATGGGTTACTATGTGGAATGAAACAAGGGCAAAAGTCAATTATCAGTGGGGCGTGGTGGTGAAGGACTGTAAACTAAGCACTCTGGGAGGCTGAGGCAGGAGGATTGGAAGTTTGAACCCGACATGGGCAACTTAGTGACTTATGGAGATCCTGCCTCAAAGTAAAAAAGAATGATAAAAATTTTAAAAGGCTGAGATGCAGCTCAATCCTCAGTATTACAAACACACACATAAAAAGAATCAATTATGAAACACTGATGTACACTGGATATTTGGGAGCCAAATCGCCATCTACTTGCACTGCTAGGAAGAAATACATAATGTTAACTACATAATGCCTACGCAATAAACACTGTTAGTAAATTGAAGCATGCAATTGGACATTGCCTACATAAATGAAACTTAAGCAAAATAAACATAATGAGAGTTTTAGAAAAAAATTGTTAAAATAAATGTATCATGAAAATTGTAAGCAAAGAACAAAACTTCATGACTTAACTATATTTCGATTTTCTTATTCCCACCATCTGCCAATGCCAACTAGCAGTGGAACAGATAAAACACACAATGTACCTTTTGCTAGATGTTTACATAATGGATTTACAAAAAACATAAGCCCTTTCCAATGTATTTGAATTCCTCAGATATTTAAATGAATAAAATATCACCCTAGTCAGATGTTCATCCTACAGCAGAACAAAAAAAGCAACCTACATGAATATATTGGATAAGTCTTAACTCCAAGAAGACTCCAAGGTGTCCTCTAGTGGATCATACACGTGTCTTTCAACATTATTTTCTGTAACAATAGTACCAGTATCTTGTGAATTTCGCTACTGACATGAGCAAGAACCACAGTTACTATGAGTTTTTACATAGAGGCAAAATCTAAGAAAGAAATGTAGAAGTATAATTTAAGAAATAGGTAAAAACATTACATATCTATGACCTGCATGTAAAACAAATTAGAAGACTGTGAGAACAGCTTTTGATAGCTGTAAGAACCTGTCTTCTAGTCAGACCAAAGGTTTAGTCTCTGATGTGACTTCCTAGCCTCAGTTCCCCTGGCAAAAGGTGTAGTGAGTACAACAGACATTAGGCCCTTGATTGGTAGAGCAATGATCAGTATCCTTTGGGCACTGGCTTAGAAGAGCAGGTCTTGCACAAAAATAATTTATTAACTGAAAGATTATAAATCCATCAGTAAGTATGTCTTGAATATAGAGGTGATAAAATTGAATCTCTGCACTTCTTCCTGAAGAGCTTAAATTTTATCAAAACTGGACGAAATATTACAATAATTACTTACACATAAGATACTTGTAGTTAATATTTTCAATATCAGTGTTATTTACCAGATAGAAATTAAACATCATAAAATAGGTCCATGTAAATTCCACTGAAAGTCAGATCGGGGAAGCCAAATGTATTGGGAAAAGCCCCACGGCGGGAGTACTTCGTTACCTGCCCAGGCTCTGTTATGAGACTCTAGGACATTAATTACCTTTCATTCACCCTGTTCAAATTAACTCAACAATGATGGAACATCCATTATATATAACAGACTAATTTAGACCAGAGAGAAAACAAAGCCGAATAAGGTACAGTCCCCAGGCTGAAGCAGTTTACAGTCCAATGTAGGTAAAGAATAATTGACATTTAGTGGTATTACAGACATATATATAATTTCACCCAGCCGTATAGTTACTGAGGTCACAACAGTTGACATTCTTCCTACTGCGATACGAAAAAGACTGTAATGCATCATAACTGTCCTCAGTCGTCTTTGAGGTTTTACTTTTGTGTTTCAGAAAGCTGAAATTCACTCTAAATTTAGTACTTATGTGAATGGCCTGGGCTGTTCTGGACGAACTCATACAGGTTCCCTCCCCAAAGCAGTTTATGTTCAGGAAGGGAGGTGGGCGCTGGGCGGGAACCAGGCTGTCCTTGCTAAAGAACCTGAAGAGCAGACATTTTAAAAGAGGACTTTGGAACCTTTCCTCTGACTTATGCATTATTATTTAATTGCTCTTGGTAAATTTTGGGACTGGAAAGAGTTTTGATAAGTGTTCTATAGAATACATTAAAGGCATTTAAAAATATCCTACATTCAAGTTTATTTCCTTAAATAATTTGAAAATATTTGTATCTCCAAAACAAATTATTTCATGTTTCAGAAAACCATCTTCGCAAGTTTTAACAGGGCGTAATAAGATGATACACTGCTTTTAACAATTTTAGATTTTTTTTCTTAACTCTCCACAGATTCTTTTTCTAATGCAAAAGAATAAAACACCTTGTTGGGCCGGTAAGGCATGTAAAAGGCAGTGAATAAAATACTGCACTGCATGTGGCATGAATTTTCCTTCCCCTTCTTCACATTTCCTGCAAAGTAGTTGGATGTGTGCTCAAATTATAGTTCTGGTCTAGATGGTGCAGAGAAAAATATCTGAAGCTAGGATTTAAAAAACCAGGGAAGTTAATGCAACTCCACCAAGAAAACCTTTTATATCCAGTGTTTTATTTAGACGCATAAAAAGATTTAGCAAAGTACTCCCTACCAATAATTTCAGAAAATTTAGGAACTTCTTGATAACGAAATCCAACTTGTGAAATTGCATATGTATATCAAACCAAGTCAACATGTGTACATCTCTACTCAACTATAAAAGTCTGGATCATCCTCAATCTGCCCTTCTGGTTTCCAAGTACGCAAGTCACCTCATGACAAACCTCATGCAGACATGTTTTTAAACTTAAACTCCACCCTCCATCTTTTTTCTCTCTCTCATTTCAATTACTGAGTAGTATCTACCTGTGGTAAAAGCAGCTTTGGGGCCTCTTTGGGGACCCTGGTATGAGTAGAAATCCACCCACAGAAATGAGAAGGAAAGGAGTGGTAGGATTCATTCACTCTTTCATTTAATAAGTATCTATTAACCAGGTAAAGGAAAAGTTTAAATCTGCGGGCCATGGGCAACAAAACTCATTGAGCCTGAGGAGATGTGGAAGAGATCGCCCGGAAAGAATGAATTAACATCCAGGCGAGGTGGCAGAGAACAGCTGAAAAGGGTCTAGAGTATGAAATCAAACTGCCTGAGACCTAATACTAGTTTAATTCAGTCCTTCTCCGGCACTCACACCAGCACGTCATTCTCAACTCTCTTCTCTTCACTCATTCTTGCTCCTTTATCCCCTGGAAAATACTTTTTTCATATATTCCAAGTGTCCTAAGCTTTTGGAGAGATGCTTATTATACATCTACATTAAGGTACAAAAAAAGCTATTCTTAAAGAACTTACGAACTGAGAATACTTGCATCTTTAGGCAATAATCTTCAAACTCCAGCCAACATTCTCATCACCGAAACATCACGTGTGAAGTTCTCCCCAGGAACACAGTGCAGTCTGACACCTGTGCACAGTGGACTCTTCTCCAAATCTAAAGATTGTCTCATTTCTAAATCATTCTCTCTGCCTGTCACAAGGCTTGAGCTGACAGCTGGCCAAGGCAAACTTGAACATTTCCATTCAGCTCTTTGTCGCATAACTCCAGTCTGCCTTCTTCTTAGCTAATTTTTTTTGAATTATTTTAAAATTTTTATAAATATTGTGGTGCAGAGAGTTTTTTCATGGGCTCACATGAGATGAGAAGCACCCTTCAAAAACTGTTCCCGTGAAAAATAAAAGTGTAGATTTCCAAACATTAATTTTAAAACAGACTTCTGGGGCATAAATTATGTAGGAATTGGGGCCTGAGAGTGCTACTGGACACAGGGTGGCAAGACAGCCTCTCCAGGCCCAGGGCGAGACACGTGACCAAACACATTCAGATGCTTCCTTTAGGAGTCAGCGTAAGCACTTTCTCCTGGCTGAAGTAGTTCCAGAACTTTCCTTAAGTACAGATTGGGCCTTATGTTTCCAGTATAGGACACAGAACCAAAATGCAAGAAAAAAATCAAGAAGAATGCCATTTAATACGAGAAAGTCCCTGTGTGAACTAATTGAGAATACGGCGTTCCATAATAGAAAGAAGGCATTTATTTTTTCAGTCTCCTGCGTAATATCCCAATTCAGTTACCAGCAGGCAGAATATTATATAACCACTGCTATCTCATCTTATGAAAAGCCAATAATTTGGAAACTATACTGGTAATTAATTGTACACATAGGGAATTTTCTGTCAAAGAGAAAAAAAAAAAAACTTCTCTTTGCAGATGCAATATAGCTGTAAATGTAATGGCTATGAACAGGTCCCTCAGCAGTAAGTCTATTTGCTCGTTTAGGAAGAAGTCCAAAAAAATTTTTTTGGCCCATGGGAGTGAATTCAGCAGTATTCAACAACAACTATATATGTATACACACACACACACACACACACACACACATATGCGTGTATATATACATACATATATATATTTTTTCCTTTTCTTTAGAACAGAACAAATAGTGTAACAGACATTAATATTTTCCTTATACAATTTGATATATATCTGTACGGAATTTTATGATAAAGCTTTTCAAACCCTACAAGTCTTGCCATTTTATTAAATACCTTGTGCAAGTAGGAAGAAGTATAAATTTCCTCTATGTGATGGAAATAAGTTACATTTTTATGAGCAATTCAACACTTTAATAATGACTAGAAACACCAATGAAACGCTGTGTTCTGCAGGTAGGAAAGAAGGGTAGCAGTTTCTTTTACATAATGGAAATAAATTACATTTTACAGTAGGCTCAACATCTAATAATGACGGGAAGTACCAGTGGAAATGAACCAAGTACCTTCTAATTTTCCTCCACAACTCTTAAGGCTGGAACAAGAATAATCCCGCCACTTTTGTCCATGTGGTGTGTGCCTGTGTGGTACAAGGGACTGAATCCACGGCCTTCGTGCTGAGCTATATACCCAGTCCTTTTTTAAATCTTTTATTCTGAGGTGTGGTCTCACTAAATCACTAAATTGCTCAAGCTGGGTTTGAACTTGGGTCATGCCTCAGCCTCCCAGAATGCTGAGATTAAGGGCATGAGCCACCAGGCCTGGCCCTGCCACTTGTCATGTGATTGGTGGGTATAACGGAATGATTAATTTGTTGGTTTCTCTTTTCTTCCCCTCCCCTCTCGTCCTCTTTCATTCTCTTTCTTTTCTTTTATAAATAAGGTGGGTCTTGCTGCTGATTGCTATGCTGTGTTGTCCTTTTCCTGCTTCTCTTAATATTTCTGACTCTAGCATCATTTAAATAAAATAATGTGTGCTTTGTTTTTAAAAATTATCAATTTTTTTTTCTTTTTTATATCAAAAGGAGCCCTTTGAGACCCAGGCTTCGGCCAGGTCTGCGCCCCTGCAGCCAGGCTGGGCACCAAGCCCCGTGGGCAGAGCCGCCTGCTCAGCACAGCTCCTGCCATGACGTGGGCCGCCAGCCCCACTGTGTGCGTGACATTGACATGATCCACAGAAATCCTGCAAGGCCACATTTTAAGTAGAGCTTCCAATTTGCTATGGTTGGCATGACCTAATTTTGGCTCAAAAGGTACATTTTATTTTTCCCCTTCTGGGCTTCACTGACTACACACTTGAGGGAAAAAAAATTATGTTTTTAAAGAGATTCTTACTCTTCCTTTTCTTCAGGAAATTGAGGGAATGTAACAACTGTTGGCCTCTGGCGAATACCCAAACTAAAGTCTTTTTCCAGCTTCGCCTACATCTTGACCCCTCGTGCCAAATATTTTAGGCAGTCTATTTATAAAGGTCATCACTTCCCCTATTACTTCATCTTTAGAAATGCCAATTATTTAGAAACTGGAATAATGGCGCTCATCTCCTTAACTGGGTAAAGTAAGATTCTATGGAAGAGATAAATTCTCTTTATAAATGAACAAATCAATTTGTTTTTAACGCTCATCGTTAGAGGGGAAGCAACATTAATATTCAATATTTATCTGACCTCAATGTTCAAAGATGTCCCAAAGATTAAGGGATCCTGAATGTTCTATTTAATGATAATTTTTAACCCTGACTACACATGTGAAACACCTTGGATCCTTTGTTTTTAAAGACTGATGTGTAGACCCACCCCAGATCAGTGAAACCTGAATTGCTGGAGCTGGTTTCTCAAAACTGTTATTTTTCAAAAGCTCTCCAAGAGATTCAAATGTGAAGCCAGTTCTGAACTGCACTGTAGTAAACGTACTTAGAAACACAACACCTCAATACAGGTATGTTGTTGACACAGCTCACTGTGATAAGAGTACGTTCTCATAACTTACTGGTCTATTCATTTACAAGTTGACTTACCCGGGGAAGTTTCTCACTACTGCATAAAATGAGAAAAAATCCACCTGTACAACCTCACTGATTCTCAATGGCTTTGCAAGTTACAGTCATAGAGAAGTCTGTCTTTCTGAGGTAGCGTAGTCCTGATAAATACACCCCTTTTCTGTGGAACCAGGCCTGGGGACTTTCAGGGCCTTAAGAACGGTCATTTTTCCCTGGGTCCTACTAAATCTTTGGAGGGTTTACGATAGTATTTAAAGAAATCAATCTCACCTTATGATATTTACTGATTTGTAAATCTCTAATAATACACTAATTGAATTCCATGTTGTATACTTAATTTACTCAAGGTGACAATTTTCTAATTGCATGTGTGATATTAATGTTTTGTCTATCTGAGATCAAACCCACTATCTTTTATGGCTCCCCCAAAATCCAGTCCATTAGATGAAAGTTCTGTCTCTCATAACAATTTCATTCTCTACTCCAGTCACTGGGAAATGCTATGATCAAGTGGGGCAACCGGGTTCTACCACGGCGCTCCCAACATGTAACCCGGCTCTCTTCCTTAAGCTGCTTTTCTAGCTGTCTAGCAGTTGGAAGTCAAAGGTTGTTTACAGACTTGGAATTTTGTTCCTTTATACAGCTAACTCTATCATCTAACCTCCCATCATAAAACTCATAAAACTGAACATGTCTGTTTTATGGTGAAGTTTCCTTTGTTTGTTGGTTTTGCGACAGGGTCTCCCTACTAGTTCAGGCTGGCCGTGATCTTTGATTGCACTGTGGACCCCAGGCTGGCCTTGAACTTGGATATGATCCTCCTCCCTCAGTCTCTTAAGTGCCAGGATTACAGTCGTGAGTCACCACGCACAGCTTAAGGCTGTTTATTGAAATAATAAAACATTTTTCTATAGAACTTGTGGAAGTAGTATTTTTTTTTCTTCGCCATGTCTTATCTTGCCTGTCTTTTGTATTATCTAGCTACACATATTTATGGCATACATATACACATATATGCACAAACAGAGTAGTGCGTGTGTACTTTGTATGCTTGTTTGGTAACATGGAATAAACCGTTTTTCAGCTTCTTGGTGCCTTAAAATACAATGGTTTGCTATAATTTACAGATATATTCCCTTCTGCTAGTACCATATACCTTTAACAGAATTTCTTTCAAATACACAAATGCATTTCCTAAGGATAGGGCATTCCTCAAGTGCTTTTTATTTATATTTGCTTTTTAAGAACAAGAATAAAAAAGGAGACCAGTTGAATTAATACTTTTAGTAAGAAATCAAAGCTCAGTTCCCATTATTTGAAGTACTCTTGGGGCATCTCCTTGTTGGTGCTTTTCTCACTCCTTCGTAACTTTTTCTAGACCCTTTGTCAAAACAGTGGATTGCGGAGGAGGACCTGGCCCCGCACCCTTCCTCTCAGCTGCGTCTAGGAAACAGGGTGTGTGGGGGTGGAAGAGCGGTGGGGCCTCCCGGCTACCTGGAGATCCACAACAGGGAGGCTTTTGGTGGCATCCTGGAGAATGGAAAGGGGATTAGCTTAGCTCTGCCTTCTTCTGATAGCATCTTTGCAGTTTCACGAGCTGCCTCCAATTTCAACAGAGCCTAAAGTCTCAGGCAAGGTCTAGGAAGCTTTTCTAAATGGGAAAATAAAGTGACAATATGGTGGGCCATATAAAAACCTTCAGGAAATCTACTGCTTTCAGAGAGGCACTAGCTTCCAAAATCCCCTTCTCCAGAATACTCTAGGTTTTGGCTCATCATTTACAACTCTCCTCAGGTGTCCTTTGCTCTAGTAAACAGGGACCTGAAAAGGAGCTGAACATCCCAGCACTTAGGAGGTCACTCATAGTAGAGTGTTTATCACACCTATAGTAGCCTTCGTATCCCTAAAGTCTAGCAAGCCACCCTCATCACAACTAAAAGAATGAATCAACCGATTAGTGTATGTCCCAAGTGAAGCACTGGGGGTCAACAAGTAGACATGTTAAGGGCAGAGCCTGCGGTTAGATTTTTGTTTTTGTAACTTTAAGAATGTATGAAGTTGCATTCCTGAATTCGAGGTTCACATTTAACTTTTAACCAGTAGTTCTCAACCCAGGCTTTACATTAAAAGCACCCAAGCAGCTTTAAGAAACTACAGTGCTCAGGTGGTAGGCCAATTTAATCTGAATCTGGAGGCTGACTGGGACACTGGTATTTTTTTTTTAAAAAAGCTCCCCTATGTAGTCAAGATTGAGAAAGTTGGATCTAAATTAATTGTGTGAAGAAAGCCCAGCAATTTGTACCTATGACCTTTTTACTTAACGTACACCTAATACAAATTATAGCTCACAGTTTTTTAATGGATTCGGTCTGTGAGAAATTGCTGCTTGATTTTAGTCTTTGGATGATTAAATATTTTGTAAAGGCTTTTGAAATGCAATATTAGCCACATCACAATCCTCTTCTGGAAACATTGGTAATAACTTTATGTACTTGTCTTTTATAGAATTAACCAACAGCTATGATTTCCTCTTTAGGCTTTGGGTAATCCAGGCGTTTACAGTGACTACTTATTTCCTGTGTATTTAGAACTCAAATAGATACTAAATATAAGTTCCGTATTTTACGGAGACTTAAGAGGGTGTCTTTCAGTTGGAAGGTTCCAAAGAGGCGATTCAAATAACTCTAGTCAAATAATTCAAGAAGTAGATAGAACTGGCCTCAAGTGCTGGGTGCTACCAGAGGCCCTAACGAGGCATAAAGCCCACCAAAGTCCCCGCTGGTGGGCACCACGAACTGACGTGGAGGCCATCTATCTCGGGAGTCAATGAATTCTAAAGAACTCATTGAGAACAGAAATCTTCAAGTCATATTTCTAACAAACACATTTTGAAACACAGAGAACATAGATGACTTGTGTGTTTGCATGGTGATCCAAACAAACATTTCATTTTTTTCAACAGTGAAACAAAGTGGAACCAAATGTAGTTACTAATATGAACTGTAGAACTATGGCAAGGAATCCATGACATTGAAGTACAGTAACTGAAGTGCTGAAGTCCAAAATTTATATATTTGGTAATTCAGAACAATCTGAGTCCCATCTGACCTCTGCTAGCCTCTGTGTTTTCACGTCTTCTCAACAGCGCAGCAAAACTTTTGTGAAAATGCAAGTAAATTATTTAGTAGAGGAAAGAAAGTTCATATTGTTTCTCATAGTAAAACTAAAAATGATTCCTTCACACTTTTAAAATGTCTTTTACTGGACCCAGAAATATTCACTGAAAAACTTAGAAGCCATGCATATTTGAGGAATAAACTCGATACAGTATTTCCTGGTTTTCAAGTGTGTATGACTAATATTAACTTGTCACTATTTATTTCATGTCTGCCACTGGTTTTAAGATTTTTGTCATTTGTCTTCTTTTTGAACTAAAAAGAATAAGTTGAAAAGCATGCCTGAATTCGAATTCTCCAGAATATCCATCTGTACTAATTAAATTAAGTATTTCCCTAAATCCGTTTAATATCCTTTTAGAGATTCTCCCAAACAGCTCACATTCTTAAATGAGTATTATATAAATTACTATGATTCTTGCAAGTGATGGTTAAAAATTAAAACAGCTCAAGAAATAAAAAGTAAAGAAGAGGTCATTTGACAATGATGACATAAAACTAGATGTTCACATCCCAAGGTTGGTATTGTAATTGGAAAAAATATTTTTTCACTAATATTAATAAGGTAGTCTTACGAGAAGATCAATCAAATATATAATAAACTTTTTCCCCTCCAGGTTAAAGACATGGAATTATATGATAAGTGAAGAATTAAGTCAGTGTTCTTTAAAACTACAGACGTATTTACAGAAACTTTATTACAGTGTCACCCCGGGATTACTGAATACTTTTCCCAGGATGCCATGCAGATTAAGATTCAATAGTTGAGTCAGATTGTGGCTCACAGATAGGAGAACAGATTATGATAACCATGTGTTTTAAGGCTCTTGTGCTGCTGCTAATCAGGTGGGTAACACTAGGGGAGTTATTTTTTAAAAATTTCCCTCAGTTTCTTTATCTGTAGAGTGGAGATGGTACAGTATTATCTCATTAGTTTTCAGGAATAAATTACTTCATAGATATAAAGCTTCAAGCTCTTCGAACAGCAATCAAGTACACCATGTGCTCTTAAAAAAAGTTACGATTTATTACCTACAAAATAATCATAATTAATGATACTAGCAAATGAATAACACAAGCCTTTGAAATATATCATAAAAGTTACACATACTTATTAGAGAAATCTTGAGTAGTGACACCAGAGAAGAGAAAATGTCAAATTCCTAAATCACAGTTGAAAGTATCAATTATATTTATAGAAGATCAGTCCTACTTCTAACCAGCAAGCCAGCAAGAATTGAACCAACTGGCCAACATATGTTGGTGCAGATGGAAAACGAATACAACTCTTTAAATTCTCTAAAGAACGCTGAGTGGAGAGCCTTCTGGTCACTGCAGTCCAACCTATCATTACGCCTGCGATGAGAGCCTTTGATGGGTTTCTTCGTCTATGAATAATACACATTTGGGGGCCAGCTTCGCAAAAATAATGTATCTTGGCTCCAAAAAAGACCTATGACTAAGCAAACGAGAAGAAAGAATCACCTCCTAACCACAAAGCGTGCTACTCCTCGTGTGAGGAATTGAGGCAATTTGCAAAATTCCGAAAAGTATTTTTGAGATTAAAATGGCTCCAAAATTCCTCCGCCAGAGGACCAGAAGAACCTTACATTTCAAAATCACTCTTCCTTTAATGTTTAAAAATAAAGTTAGAAGAGATAGCTGATTGCTTCTGTCTGAGCATTATTAGATAAAAGAGTCTGCCTTTTCAGAAGAGCTGGTATTTACAAGTATTTCACAAGGCAAAACATGTGTGCGAATAATATTCAAGTTCTGAGAATCCTGCTTGGGGGAGTGAGCTTCGATCCCCTAGAGAAATTCAAGACTGCATTTACACTTCGAGTGGCAAATAGAGGATTTGTAATTCAGGGTAGGTATAACTAAGTTTGCCCTTAGAGTTTTGTCTTGAAATGATCTTACGTCTATTCCAGTTATTCCCAAATTCAAGATTCTAGTTGTTCTCAGCATTCACGTGACCCCATTCTCAATACAAGCGGTAGACAGTTAGCAACGCCAAGCCCCCCCTCTTGTAAACGCTATAGTTCTCCTCCAGCCCCACATCTGGATGTTTTAAGGGCTTGGGGAGGCTATAATAGCTCATGGGATTCAGCCCGAAGAGTCTTATTAGTTCACTTGTGATTCTTGGCCTTTCCTACCACGCACAAATATTCAGGATCACCAAATGCTAAGCAATTCAAGTAGTACCTATGGATACATTACAAAGTTATCTGACATGTAAAATCATGGAGAAATGAATATACTGGCAGGAAAAGTGAACTCCAGAATTGTCCCCCATGACTCATTTTAAATCTATGTGCTGTGTTCGCAATATCAAAAACATCACAAAATCAACTTATGCTAGGCATGCACACTTTGTAATATCTGAAGTCTAAAGAACAAGAATTTGTTTTTCTTCGAGAATTAGCAAAACATATAACAACCATGTGATTCAACTCTAGAAAGATAATTCAGCAATTAATCTATATGCTATGACAGCAGTGCCAATGAGTTTCAACTCTAAATTGTTTTCTTGCTAAAATGTGCAGAGTTGTTTTACAAAGGCCTTAATCTACATTGCTGGAGTTGCTTGTAATACTATATCAGTTTCATGACCAGACAATTTTCTGACACATCTTATGCCCTAAGTGTACTTTGTGAATTTTCTTTGCATAGAAATCTAAAGCTAGTGTTCCTGAATAAATATATATATTTTATTAAAATTTAATGTATATAAGTTATTGTTCCTTAATGCAGATTTTTAATTTGCATTTTCGGCTCAGGAATTTTAACTTTGATTTTAAAAAGTTTTATTTTCCTAAACTCTGAGCTGTTATCCAAGTCAAAAAATACTTTTAAAAACTAAAGTTAGCACTCAAGCATTCTGTAAAGCCTTCAGTGCTGGAAGATATGTAAATTCCATGAACTGTACATAAAACATAAATGTATCCTGTAACTATTGGCATGTGGGCGTATATGTGGTATGCATACATACTTAAAATTTCACTAATTTATTGAGCTCATTAATTTAAGCATTCTATTACTTAAATATTTAAATTTTATGGAAATCCGGAAAAATAATTTTCTGGAGGACAACATAAATCTGAAATTTTTACTATTAAGTTGAAGGTAAGAGAGACAATTTAAGGAACAAAAAACTAGGTTCAGACATGTATATTATGCTTTCAAAATATGAACACATACAAAGGAAAAATATACAGTGTTTTGTAAAATAGTTTATCGGGTATCTATACAGGATATGAATGTATTAATGGGTTAATTTTGGTTTAATTTAATGGTATTGAAGATTTAAGGGAAACAGTACTGTCTATTATGGCAAATGACTGAGGTGTACAGGACCATAACCTAGGTGTTCTGTCACAAAAGTTTTTAAAACAAAGCCCTGATCGAAATAGGAAAGTAGTTTAATCCCAGTATGAAGGCAGATACACATTCAACTGCACAGTAAACTTCAAAACTAAAAATTTGATATTTTTTTCAAAGCTATCTCTGGTTTATTTTAAACATTCCTATAAAAATCTACTCTTAAATTTTAACTACAATGTATTTCATCATTAAAGACATTCGAGACTCTTAAGATTTTATTTTTAATGGGAAGTAGATATTTGGTCAAAAATGTTGGGAAGGAAGCTTTTGTCTATGAATATTATAAAAAGTTTCTTAGAAATCTCTTAAGGGCTGAGTACAATAAAACTAGGGCAATGCATATATTCTCAGTTACTCTTTAAAAAAACCTGTAAAAGTGACTATAGTGGCATGTTCTGACACATTCTTTTCATAAACCGAACCCTGTTAGTGACAGCAGAGCAGATTGTGTGCATCTGCTGGGAATGAGCCAGATGACAGTGGAAAAACGCACATGGGTACCTTGGCACAGCCCATAAAAATGGAGGAAAAAAAAAGACCTGGAAGAGAAAGTGCTCAACTTTAATTGAAACATTCTTTCCAACATGATGAACATCATCCAACCACCTCTTGTAGCCTGTCAATTTTACATATAAGAACGCGTTTTAAAAGGGCCTTTTGTAAATTTGGGCTGTTTTTCGTCCTTTCTTAGCACTAAATATTGACTCCAGGTTTGGATCATTTCTGGAGATCATGAGAAAATGTAATGAGGATTAGGGTAGAGAAAGAGGCCACAGCACTCGACCACGGTCTTGCACAAGGATGCTAAACTTCTCAAAAACCTTTTCCGGTTCCAATCAGATTTTCAATATATGGGTTAAGTATTTGAATTATGTGGGTATTATACTGCTGAGTCCGAAAGACGCCACAATTTGAAAATTCTGCAAATGTGACTATTGTCAATGGTGCCTGCACTCAATAGTGCTATGATATTTTATTTTATGCTGATCAACCACAGCATTGTTTAAAGAGTCGGCTCAATAGCAGTAGAGAGGTCCATACATAAAAACAAATGTGTTTCTATAAATCATATCAGGAAGTTCTCTCGGATGCTCTGATTACAATGAAAATTTATTCTATACAGTATACAATGCAAATTTTAAACTGGAGACGAAGTTGTTTAATAGATTAGTAGTCTGACTGAAGCAGCTGCAGTCAAAAAAAAATTCTGGTGATTAACAGCCATTTTCCAGTAATCATAACCCTGGAAAGGGCTACTGAGTGGGGGGAGGGGGTTGCAGATGGGAATAATTCTCTGAGCCCATGTGCCTTAGAGGGCTCCATCATCTTCCTGCAGACTTATTATTATTATTATTATTTTTAAATTAAAGCTTTTAGAGGCATCCTTGATTGCAGTGTTGGGAGCTGTCCATGCTGTTTACCACAGGGAAGTCCACTCTGCAAGTATTCCTTGCGCTGAGCACTTTTTATCTAGGCATTAAACAGGGTTGGAAAAGAAAGCTGAAATGCAAGGTGCACAACAGAGGAGCATTATTCAAAAACATGAGAGTAATTTCCGGTAGTCGCAGCTCCCCAGGTTGTATAAACTGAGCAGGCTTCGTCGACCTTACCTGTCACCCGAAACATACATTTTTTTTTTCTTTCTTAAAAATTAAGTGCATGTAAAAGTTGCACCAAAAAAGGGTAAATAGTTTCAAACAGAAGATATGTTCCCACTTTCATTTGCATTTTACCTAACTGTGTCTGCGTTATCAAAAGCTGTAATCTTCTGGTAAAATTCTGTGTTTTCTATAAATTCTATTTCTTCTTACATGAACAAAAATACCCACATTAAGACATGTTCATTTGATCACGATCTCAAAGTAGATAAACTATGATTATAATAAGCAATCCCTCAAATATCTTAACTACTTAAATAAAATGCCCTTTGAGTAAAAAAGTCTTTTTTCAACAGATACTATAAAATACCTATTATAGCACTTATGAAAGAACACAAAGATGAAAAACATAAAACTCATTTTCATAAATCAATTCTATTTCCACATACAACTAAAACTGTGCAAATAGAAAAATAAATAAGGAATACTAATGCATACTTTAAAATTAGATAATATTAGTGACAAAAAATCTTTTGAATTCTTAGCGACAATGTTTTCACAAACCACCTTAGTAACTATGTGCCTCAAATATTTCCTCTAAGATGAACTTTTATTTTATTAAAACTATTATTTTTAAGCAATAATCTCTCTAGAATTCAGTCCTTTCAATAAATGTCTTTTAAAAACTCATGGATGAAATTATTTGGTTTCCTTGGTTCCATATTTGGTTCTAAAAATATTTAATAACATCTGATCTGTGAAAGCTTTTGATTTTCTTGGAGAAAGAAATATGTTGTACTTAGCAATCATTAGAATTGTCCCAGCATAGTATCAGAATTAGAGGCTTGCCCTGAAAATGACCCAATTGTAATGTTCCGGAAGTATTATTTTTTAAAAAAGCTCTAACTCATTATGCCCTTAAATATTTCTAAATGATAATCATTAGTGAGAAGATAAAATAATTAAAATACAGTGTCATGTTATGATAATTTAGTAAATCTTGAAATTTACTCTATGTCTGCATTGTCTTTGTATGTATTTTATCTTTACAAAACCCTAGGAGGTGGGTACTATCATCATCCCCATTTTATAGATGCTGGGAACTGAGACTCTTCGGTGACTAAGTAACCAGCCCAAGACCAGGAAGTGGGAAGACCCAGGAAGTGGGAAGCAGCTCTTGAACAGAGTTTTTCTCTTTGCTCTTTGTGATGACTCCCTACAGCTTATAAGCACATTTCCTTAACAGCACAAGGCTGTGATCAAAGAACTGGCAGTGGGGTGTTCAGTCTTTGTCTGAATAATTTTCTTCTTTCTTTTGCATTCATCATTGTCCTTGCATGCTTTTGTGTCTCACATCTTCTGCTCTCTCCCACCTCCACTCCCTGCCCCATACACACACACACACAGACAGAGGCACAGTTCCTGGAGTTTTGACCCAATACTTCACAGAGCATCAGGAAAGCCATAATGTTGTCCACCTTGCCCACTCACTGTACACCTCCTCAGAGCTACGAAGCCACGCTGTGCTTTTCTGATGTGGGATGGAACATCTACTGAGCCTCTAAGGTGCCGGAAGCTCCCTATGAAGGCCCCAGCCCTAGACCTTGCTCTTTCAAGATTAGCATCTGGAGCTTTCGTGGTGTGGCACTGGGCTGTGATGAACCACATCAATCTCTCAAGTGTAAGGAGATAAGTTAACACCTGAAACAATTCTGTAATCTCACATGTGCAGTCAAAACAACTTAAAAGTGTACTGCTTTCACAATGCTAAAACATGTACTTTTGAAGCTAGAAGGGAATTCGGAGAGCAGAGAATCCAAAAACAATAAAAAAACGAAGAGAAAATGGTGAAGTCAAGAATTCTTGACTTATTTTAGAACCATAAAATGAGAGAAAGGGGGGAAAAATCACATAGCGCTTACTCTAACTCAAGCAAGATCAAACAGTCTCGGGCAGGACACTGCCGAGAACCATTTCAACCAAAGGGCCATAACGAAGCAAACGGGGTACTGAACATCTCCCACGGTCCTTTACAAATTTACTGATGTCACTGTAGAAATTTATTTTTGACTGATGTGAGAAAGATTCAAATGTGAAAGAAAAGCACAACATAGTCAAAATTATTTCCTTAACCTCTAACCTGCACAAACTTTAAGTAGGCTTCCAACAAATTTGACAAATAACCAAATTTTTTTCTTTCTTTCTTTCTTTCTTTCTTTTGTAGCCAGATCTGGTAGAGACTTCATTTATTTAGGAAAGACAATTCAGATAGAATTAGGTCTTTTTAGTACATTTTAACACACTAATACTAATGGTTACAAAAGAAAGGTAAAAAGGCCTACTTTCTAGACTACATAAACCTTTACTAAAAAATGTTCCAACAATTTAAGAGATTTCCTGAAATATGGATGGAAATCAAACACATTAAAGAAATCACTATAATTTATTGATTAGCACAGTACTGGGTTTCTAAAATTATTGACCAGAGGAAGCAAACTTCTAAGAGAATCATACTTTAATCATGTGTAATTTTATGATATCTAAATAGAAAAATAGTTTATTTCTTATTGAAGAATCTCTGTCCAGGACATATTCTCAACAGCTGAAACTTGACAACAGGTTTAACAACGTTTATCAAGGATGATAATTCAAATTGTCTCACTGGAGAATTATAAGAAAATAAAGATATTGGGTAACTATAATGTCAAAGCACAGTTTTAAAGGTTTAAAATGTGAATTTTAAATAAAATGTCTAATTTTTAAAGAAATAAATGTCAAACATTATTGACTCCTAGTTATATTAGCTTAAGCAAAAAAGGGTCAATATTTTTGTCGCCCCTCCTAATGGACTTTGACAGGGTATCAGATCTGCAGCACTCGCCCCAGCACCTATAGCAAGAATATGGCATTGTGATCAATTTTTACAAGCTGCTTTTTGCATTTTTAAGATCTATATTATACCAATTTCCTAACGCTGTATTGGGAAACATTTGCACCCATAGAAAAAATTATTTGACTTTTAAAGAGAATTAAAATTATCTTCCTTAGGTATTTTAAAGAAAAAATAACTATATTTAACTGTTGAGTCTGATTTAGGGAAATTTATATGACTATTAATAATTCATTCAGCAGGTTAATGACCAAGCTACAGTTTATACCATGCTCACACACTGTTAAATCAATAATTTAGTTTAAAAATAAAGTTGGAACAAATATTTATTATGTAGTAACACTTTCTACTGAAGGCTCCCATTTAATCCATTTCCTAAGGAGAAGGCTAGTTTTAGAAAGTTATGCTGGCAATAATCTCACTGTACCTCACACAAATGAGAATTCTGGTACGGACTGAGAGGAAGCATGGCGGTTAAAAATTATTTCTTAATTGGATTTTTAAAAAGCGCATTGGTAACAGCTGAAAATATAGCTGGTAACTTAAGATTACTTTTGAGGAATATTTTACTTTGTATTTCAAAAAATGTAAGCTTTCAGACAATAGCTTCAAATGCATGGAGTGTTAAGGCAGACATTTAGAAACCAATTTATTTTGCATGGTAGTAAATACGTTACTTACTCCGTACCTTTCAAATGAAGGGCATGAACCAAATCTGAAAACCAAAGCCCATATTTTCTTTCTTTGTACTCTGTATTTTGACATAACAATCATTAAAAGTGTGAACATTTGTCAATAAAAATTACTGCAGCACCATCTATTGTGGCAGAACAATGTTTAAAAAAATCAGTTTGCATCACAAAATGATCTAACATGTCTAGAACATAATGCCCAGGCTTCAATGAAAAGAAGCAACCTTTTCTTTGAAATACAAAACGAAACAAAAAGCTCAGATATTTGACTGGGCCTGTGTATACCAGAGGTAGGGGTGGGGAGAAGGTCTTGATTTCTCTCTCACACCTATTGTCTTATGCATCCTAAAGTGCTATATGGGAATAAGAAGGAAGCATACTGAATCCACTTTGCAGTTAATGTCTTGGTGATTTAAGAGGGAGAAATTTTAAGTTAGCGAAGGGAAACAGTATGCTTTTCCTTTCCCAAAGCTACTGGCCAGGAAGAAGGCCCTCTGCTCCTTAGCCCACGCAGGGGAAAGGACATTACTTAGGGCTGAAATCACTCCGAGACAGACGAGGGAAGTTTATGATGTGGCACTGCGCACTGATCTGGTCTGCAGCCAGGGATTTTTCATTTTGTAGTTCTGCTGCCAGTACCTGACCTGCATATTCAGGAACAAAAATACACCCGAGTTCCACCTCAGAAACTGTGGATGTTGCAAAGAATTAAAAGAGTTTATTTTTCCTTCTTCATCCTGAGTGTAATTACTGTTTTTAAAAAAGAAAGAGCGGAAACTATAGTAACTGGAGGGTTTTTTTCTTTTCAGACTCCTCAAACTACCTTCCCACAAAGCCATTTAAGTTAAATGGTACATTTACAGACTCACCTACGTGAAGGATATAACTTAAAACATCTGCTTACACACATAAGTTCTGTTCCGATATAAAAAGTGTGGCAAAAATTTTAAAAATATAGGGCCATTATATTCTTAAAATATGTGTTCTTCGGTGTGTGTGTGTTCATTCATTACAGACATCTTTGACTGCAATTAGGTAGTCAGTCCTATAAAGGCTTCCTTGTGTGACCATGATTTCTAAAAATAAAATGCTCCAGTGAATATTTCTGCTAAATAATCACATCTTCAAAATTACTTTAAACAAATTCCAATCCCTGAAGTGACATGAAGCAATAGTATCAGCTTTCCATAATAAGACTTGGTTGTGCACCTTATACAGGTTCAACAACTAATTAGAAGATAAAAAATAAAAGTCATGTTTACTCCATTAAGTAGTAGGGGCATTTCCTTATCTGTCCCAACATATTTATACTAATGAATCTATTTTCTAAATTTGCAAATAAAGAATCATATGTATATCTATCTTTAGGGTTTGGGGAAGAGATGCATTCTCTTGCTTGTCATTCTAACTGGCCAAAAAAATCATTAATGTGTGCAAAAAAAAAAAAAAAGACAGGGATAATTTGGAGCCTGTTTTTTTTTTTTTTAAACACTCCTTCAAAGAGCCATTTCCACCACTTTTAAAACCCAATATGTAAGAGATCGAGTATCTGAGCACAATTTATATAAATTCTTCACGTGCATCTTATTTATGACAACAAGATAAAAGAGAAAAACCAGACTACACTCCAGGAGTTATTTGGAAAAAGCTGGTTCTCACCAGAGACTGCTTCAAAGATCAGTTCCTCCAATCTCTAGAAACAAGTTTAAGGTACTTTAAATCCTCGCTGGAAGACTTGCACTGTCATTCTACACGAATCACAACCACTTGCAGGATGAACAACATTGCTCCATTCATTTCAGATTTGCAACATTAAGAATTAATAAAGTCTCTGTAATATCTACATTATTAAAGAGTAATGATTCCTGCAGAAATCTGCCTGTACTAGGTTTACTGTCTTTATTGCTTGTAATGTCACCAATTTCCTTTATAATGCCCTCCAAACATTCTTTACATGTGTACTTTGAACTTTGTTTATGTTGGTCATGTTTTAAAAATAAATACAGAGATTTCACTTGGGGAATGGAGTGAGGATGTACAGCAAACACATTATAGTGACGACAAATAAAGGTTACTCCTATTACCAAAGCCATGGATTTATACAGTAAGTATCACATAGTTTCATACTTAATAGGAAGATGACTTTTTCTTCTGCAGTTAAAATATCAAGGAAATATGAGATAATACTATATTGAATTGTTTTTTTCTATTTTTTTTGCAATGGTATTGTTTGAAACAGAATATCTTAGAATTATCTTCCTCAGACAAAAGCATTTATTGTAAGAATATTAATGCCATGTATGTATTATAAAAGAGAGAGAGGAAATGAAATTCCTAGCATCTTTTATTTCTTTATGCTTCGATATTACACGTAAAATGAGAGTTACTATTCAATTCTTGTTTTGAGGTAAACTAAAATCATATAGTATACTTAATAATTATTTTATACATGAACATTTAAACACTAAAATTACAAAATTTTCATGGACATTTCTCAGCATTCAGTGTAAGATAAGTTACTAGTAAAAGTTCCCTTTAAAAACAAAATCTGATGATCTCCTTTGCTCACTAACCATAGTAGATCATTAGGAATTTTCTTTCTCACGCTACTACTCTCTTCCATAGTGCATATTTGCTTCAAGTCTCCAAAGGAAGAAATGTGCCTCTTGTGGGAAAGGCCCACCCCTTTCTACATGTTTGCTTGCTAGAACGAAAGGAACACACCCCCTTACATTCTTTGAAATGTGTCCAACAAACACAGAATTGTAATAGCACTGTATTATTGACTAAATTAGAAAATTGTAAGTGATAGTCAGATACAGTTAGTATGCTGTGCAGTTTTAATCAGGAGAATTAAATGACAAATTACAGGTAATGGCAGTGGACGGAATTCAGTCTAGCATCTGCACGTGGGTACTGGGGACATTCGTAAGTGCTCATGGAAGGGCAACAGTGTTTATGTGCATGGTCTGTGACAGGAAACTCAGGGAGAGGCCTAGAAATGTTACAAGTTTTTGAGTGCATCCTTTGAATTTAGGACCCATTAGTGGGATGACCCCTTCCTCTCATGAGTGTATGAAAAGAAATAATATTCAGAAACTAAAGTATCCTTCTTCTTAAGCCCAATCAGAAGGCTGTTCCAGATCTCAGACGTGCAACAATACCACAGTTCTAAGGACAGAACATTCACACTAACTTCTAACCCATTAAGATGATGTGCTGGTTACAAGTTATATTCTAATAAGCCTTCATTTCAACAAGGAGAACTGTATGTTCCCTGATCAAGTTTTTCTTTTTGGTAATGTTTGATAAAATAATGTATACTCCATAGGTATGGAAATTTATGCATTTATCTTCACTTTCATTTTTCCTAAAGATTCTTTTTCTTTACTCGACATTTGGATAGAAATTTGTCAGTGTAAAGACAGATTAGATGAAAATTTATATCTCTTTTAAGATAGTTTGGTAATTACATGAAATGTTTTTTTTCTTTGCGATCCGTTCATCCAGCATTTCAGGATGAAGCTAGCTATATAATTTTCAGGCCTATGAAATGGAAGCCCTGCTATTTTGTCTATATTTTTCACTTAGAAGAAGACTGAGTATAAACAAGGAATATACAGATTGAACAGAGGGCAAGAAACTTATTAAAACTTAGTAAGATACTGTTATGGTCAAAGGAAACCTGCGTGTGTCACAAATCCATGCAGATGAAACATCTCATTCACTGAAATTTCCTATCTTATTATAATAATGCACAGAAAATTAAACACATAAATATTAATTTTATGTATCACAGAAGATGTAGGCAATGAAAATGCAATGTTTACCTTTATGTGTGACTCATTCGAGTTTTATTGTGTGAGACACTAGGAGGCATCAGTTGGGTGAAAAAGGACTTCAATTTTGGAAGAAACAAGAAATTACTGAAGAGTGGAATGTGTAAGAAGTTGGGTTTTTTAAATATTACTAGGTAAATCAAAACTTCACTCTCTGAAATAAACCTTTAAAGTGTTATATTTTGTTGTAAAGATTGATCTTTATATAACATTCAGGAAATACAGCTCTCTATATACATAATTTGACCAATAAACACCTATGAAGATGTACTTCGGGTGTGGGGATCCACAACTACATAGTTACACATTTCAATGAAGAATATACTTGGTAACAGAGTAACATAATGGATATTGACTATTATGCATTTTCTGCTCAATCACTCAATACCATGAGTGTGTTTTATTTCTGGTAAATTTTGCTCTGTATCCTTTGCAATGCCTCGGAAAATGCCTAATGCATTTAAGCCCTATGGTAACCGCTTCATGAACAGACAACTTGATGGGACTTAAGAGTTAAGCAAGGAAGAAACACATAAAGAGGACATGTTTTCTCTCACTGCACTATTGAAAGCCTATCATTTGAAAACTGAGTTTTCCACTGTTTGAATGGCCCTTCATAATAATGAAGCAACAGGGTCGCGGTCTACTTATCTAGCAATCGTTTGAAATTGGAGTGTCTTGCCGTCCCTCCACAATCAGCTTTCATCTTTGACCTATCAAAATAACACATGAACTGTGTAATCTGCCTTTTGTAGGGTGCACGGACTCTGTCATCGCTCCTGAGTTTGTGAATCGCCTCTGTAATCTGCTTTGATTTCCTAAAGGTGGCAGGTCTCGGTGACAAGCCCAGCTTTAGTGAGGGCAGGAGAGTCCACGCGCCCACAAGATTAAGGGATGGTGCCGAGGACCGGGTCATAGTCACCTACCCTTCCACGCTGGCTGAATACCAGTCATTAGAACCTTTCAGTATGTTCAGACCATCATCAAAGAGGTGTAAAATTAACCTGCATTTTTTACAAGTTTCAGATATTAATTTGGGAGACATTTGCTTAGAGGACGTGCTTTTGGAAAAAAAGCAGAACTTTATTAATAATTTCTTTACAATCTACTCTGTGACCCTTACTTGTATATTCAATTCTCACATGTTGCTTAAAATCATGTCCTGAAAACCATGGTTCTCTGTTTAATAACTATTTCTTTGTTGTTATGTAGTGCAAGTATTGCTGCAAAGATATTTCCCCATTTTTGTCACTTTCTGAGATTTCAAAGACTCAAAATATACTGCATGTAGCATTGGGAAATTAAACCACAAAATACACTACAAGAAACAAAAGAAAGTTTTAAAAGATAATGCTAATAATATATGCTAAGGAGTTAATTTAATGCAATTCTTTATAAAAGAAACTTGAAGACAATAAATCACTAATTAGAAAGCTATAGTTGTGTTATACAATTTATTGAGTCAGTGAAGTGAGGGACAAGAAAAATATTAATAAAAGTCTGAAAAATATAGAACATAATACTTTGGCAAGATTCAATTTTGAATCATCAGAGAGCATATGAATCATTTTTCCTACTGGAATGATCCACCTTCCCCCAAATTTACCACAAAAAAACCCCAAAAAACCTGTTGGCAAAAAAGAAGAAGGCAAGGTGCAAAGTGTACTTGTGATTAAGGTTCAGCTAGTTATTTTGTGCTGATGTGCTTCTATCCTGAAAAGTTAATATTAGTGATAGCATACTTTGAAAATATGACTATCTCAGGAGAGGTGGAAAATTCACCTTTTATTACGATGCAGTTATTACTTAAACCATTAAACAATAAAGTTGATATTTAATAAATGTTATACCTTGCTATTATCTTTCAAATACTCCACATACTCAGCAATCAGGATGTAAATAGCATAATGAATGAATGAAGTAAAATACCGGCTTTACTGTGAAGGCTGAGAAATATGCCAAAGCTGTGTGCATTTTATTAGTAAAAACAGTAGATTTTTATAAAGTTTAGTAAAACTTAACGATAACTGCCAACTATTGTCTCCTTTACTGGGGAGCCAGACTTAAAAATATATATATATATTTAAAGTGTGTTTTGATGAAAACTTTTAGAATTAGTAGTCTAATACATTTATATTTTCCTACAAATAGAAGAAAATGCTCTGACTTAAGTATTTTTTTCCTTTTGAGATAGTGTTACTACCTCATCATACCTGTCAAGTTCTGAATTTACTTGCTTTAGAACTACTTCTTTTAACTTGACAAATAATTTCATGCATATATTGGAAGACAGAAACATGGTCTTTAATTGCATTTTCTTTAACCGAAACTGATAGAAAATCAAATATGCTACTTGTGCCACATTGTTACATACCGAGCATCGTCAAAGACTAGCTGAAACCGACATTATTTTAAAATTAAGTTAGGTGTTTTAGTTTCAAATTGGAGATTATCTATTTAAAGCTAAAATTGGCGTGCAACACGGGGTTACACGGGATTCACAGGTGGTCACATTTCTCTGTCTTACCCAGTATCTAGAGAGTTATTATACCTCACACGCACATCTTTACTTTGTAACCGCTATTCCACTGCAAGGTGCTGGGGGAAGGACCCTGGACACTTTTTTGCACTGGCACAGTGAAGTGGTTGGACTTTCCTTTACAACACTTAGAAAATACAAATATTAAGGATTTCAGAAGACAGTTACTATTACAGTTAGAATCAGATTCACAATAGTGCAATGCACGTTGTGTCAAAGCAATTCTCCACTGAGGACCAGTTTGAGGACTGGCAGAGAGCCCGATTCAACTTATTATACTGTCAGCGTTTACATATAAAGTACTTTATACAAAAGACATCCATTCCTAAAATCTGAAGAAAAAAGGCTTTTCCCAGGATAACTACTGGACCTAGTATAGTCAGAAATGATTCAAGTATTAAAATTTCCTTTAAGAATGAATTACCATGTTCTGGGAAGGAAATAACATTAACATTAAATTTAAATACTTGCATAATATGTAATAACATAATAAACCATGTGCCATGTCTATATATACTTCCTTTATGCCCAACTTCATCACTGAGTTTGGAACTTTCATCCAAAGTCCAAACAGAAGGCAATTGGAGTGACTTAACCTTACTTGTTTTGAAACCACTATGCTAACTTTATTTGATTTGAAATAGCTACTATGCATTTGACTCGGTCTAAACAGCAATGCACATGCTGAGTTCCGAGTGGAAATTGTAAAATGTATAAACCATCATGGTCAGGGGATTACTTTTTGTCCCCACCGGCTAAGAAGCTCTCTATCAAGCCCGCACTTCGGTGAAGGAAGCAGAGAGAAGCACAAAGGTGGACCCTGACAGACAGCCACGCTGCAGCTTAAACTAATCCCAAGAATTAGTGGCATCCCCAAAGCGTAACCCAGGGCAAATCAGAGTCTTCGGGGAGGGCAGGAGGGGACTCAAGGGAACATCTTTCCTCAGCGAACTAACTGCTCAATCTTACAGAACCTACTTCAAGGTCACAGAACGTTCCGTGAAATACTAAAATCCACCAAGCTCCACACGCTCCACCATATCGAACATGCTAATGACGTGAACTAACTTCGTAAAACTTTCAACACACTGGTGTGACAGGAACGAGTCAGGAGTGATCTCAGTGACTGATGGCAAACGGATACGACTGTCTCAAAGTTACTTCTAGCAGCACGCAAGGAAATCATGGAACCTACGGAAAAGAATGCAGGAGTCCGAACTTCAGCCTTTCAAAAGGGCGCAGGGAAGCAGCCGGTGTGGTGGAAAACACTGGTGCAGATTTCAGAGACAATACCCGGGCTCTATTTTCCGAGAAACGTCAGAGGTACTTACATGTCGGAAGACCCGATCAGGTTAGTCCTTGGGATATTTTCCTTTCTTAAGAGAGAGAGAGAAAGAGAAATAATAATCTTTGCTTCGTCCGGCCTTGAAGTGCCTCTCCACCTGACTCAAACATGCAGTCACGGCGACCCACACAGAACCTTCAAAGTCAATCCAATAGCAGCCCGAAGATGTCCGGGTGTACGCGTGTGCTCAAGTGTCTGTGACTGCGAGCAGCGCGAGCAGGGAGCTGGAGACGATGTGTGCGCGTGTGCGCGCGCGAGGGGAGCGCGCACGGGGGGAGGCGCGCGCGGGGCCGCGCACTCGCGTGCACCCAGGCGGCTCCGAATAGGAGGAGGAGGAGGAGGAGGAGGAGGTGGAGGAGGAGGAGGAAGAAGGAAGGAGGAGGAGGAGGAAGGGGAAGAGGAGGGGGAGGAGAAAGTGGCTCTCGCAGCCCAGCAGATTAAAAGTAACCAGAGTCGTCCAGCAAAGCAAACTGCGTCCAGGAAGGAAGTGACAGAAGACGACTGGGCACAGGACAGCAGCTCACAGCCTTTGCAACATCGCGTAAAAGGGCGGGGAGGGGGCCGTCGCGGGAGCCGGCGGGACGCGGGAGGGCCGCGGGGGCGAAGCGGGAAGCCGAGCGCCCCGGGCTGCGGCTCCGGCCCTTCTGTTGCCCGCCGTGTTTTATCCTGCTCCGGCCTCCGCCTCGCGCGGCGCTTTCCTCCCGACTCTCCCCCACAATCCCAAACCGTTGACTCTCCTCGCGAGCTGGAGAAATCGTCAGTTTCACTCTTGCAAAAGGGGGGCGGGACTAGACCTCGGAGCATTTTAATAAAACAAACATACAGCAGCTCCCTCCTCACCCCTCCAGTCTCAACTAGATTGATAAATTACTCCACTACACTACTTTAATTATGTATACGGTATGCAGAATAAATCACTGAACATCAGTACCTCAATCAAGCACTTTTAAATGATAATTGCATCTCGGTGAATCAATCTTGCCATTCCTGACATTTTGCTAATTTTAGTTTTACGGTGGGGTAATGGCACATGCCATACGCAAACCTAATGACAATCCTTTATTGCACGAAGTGAAGACCACGCGGGGAGCGGCGGCTCCCCGGCGCCTCTCCCGCCCGCCGCCGGGGACGCTCGCAGAGGACCCGGCCCGGCCGCGCGCTCGCCTGGCTCCCCGGGGACGTGCGAGCCGCGGCGGAAAGTCCTTCCCGAGTCGGATCTGTCCCCGGCCAATCGCAGCGCGACCCTCGTGGTGCTCCGGTGACTTACCCCCCGCCGGAGGCGCGCTCGCCTCCCTCCCCGCCCGCCGTGCGCTCCGCTGCTCACGCGTGACGGCCGCGGCCGGGACGGAGCCGCCCCCGGTCCCGGCGCGCTTGTGCCCGCGCCCTGAGTGCGCCGCTTTCGGCGCCGAGACTCAGGTGGAGCCGTTAGTCCTGCACGAACCCGAGAAGGAGCGCCAGCAGGGGAAATCTCGGCTCCCCCGCGGGGCCGTGAACTTCCTAATCAGTTTGGAAATATTTACCCAGGCGGCAGCTTCCTCGGAGACTCACACCCCCCGCTCCATCGCTTCCACACCTTACTGGACTTCATCCAGGTCATGCCCGTGTAAACCAAGACAACTTCCCAAACGCATTAGGCCACCCGAGCCGAGAGCCGATGACCTCACTTATCCTGAAGAGTTTCGGCAGCACAGGAAGCAGAAAGAGAGACTGATAAGGACGAATACTCACGTTGGGGTTTACGCACACTGACCTCTCTTCCTTACCCAAAATTTTGAGAAATAGTTGCTAAGGGACCGGGCACCTCCCTGCCCTGGCCAGTTACCACACCCCAGAAAGCCCAAAATAAAATATATCAACCGGTATACTGATCATTACTGTAAAACAAAAAGATTGCAAGCCAGTAGAATTATAGATTGTATAAAATGTTTGAGCCAAATTAAGTTTTATTAATATTGTGAAAAGAAGAAGGAAAAATTTATAGGGGACATAAAGGCATTGAATGTACACGAGTAGACAATAATAGTATGCTGAAATATCTAGCCAATTAAAGATATTGCCTCACTTAAAAAAAAAAATCCTTTCAGCACCGTGTGTTTAACCCGATGACTAGCTGCATTTCCTGTTCAGTTCTCCAGGATGCTTCCAGACGACCGTGGTAAGGCACGAGGAGAGTGTGGTTCAAAAGGCCTCCTGCTTCACTGTGGGACTATGTGATGTTAGTAGCGTCTCTCAGAAGAGTGGGCACAACATTTAGCCGCCCTCTCAAGACTTTGCTTGAAAGGAGAAGGTTTATTTTACAGGCAAGCACAACTAGATCTAAACAGTCTTCAAGCTTCTGGCTCATTACCATTGTTACTATTAGCACAGCGAAGAAGAATCCATCGCTTGTATTGTAGCAAAGCATGGCAAACTGTCACAGAGCGAAAACCTCCTGAAAAAGGATTATTTCTTGTGGATTACTGTCTACTACATTTTGTTTGCCTGCTTGTTTTTCACATGGTGAGACTACTACTACCGTGCGTTCAATTTAATAATTTAATAATATGTGGCAAAGAGCAACTCTATCACGTTTTCACTCAAGGTATAACTTCTTTAAAAAACTCAAAACTTAAAGGTGCATAGACTTTTGAATGCTACATTATGTCCATATAGGATGGCAAAAATGAAATTGATTTAATTTTTTCAAGGTTCACAAAGGTCAAGACAAAGCAAACCATTTGAAGGACCATCTGAGATTATTGCCATGATGCCTGAAATTAGTGTAATAAATTGTTAAAGCCTCTTTCACATGAGCAAACAGACATGGCCAATACATACATTTCAATCATGCTGTTTTTTGAATGGGTAATAGAATTTCTATTTACCAGAGTACACTTCAATTTTAGGTTTATTTCCCCTTGAAAAGAAATTCTTTTATTTTACCTTCATGTATTTTAGGGAATTATTTAATAGTAAACATTACAACAAGCCCATAATTATCAATGATAGTGCAAGCATTCACAAGTATGCACAACTCCACACTGTGGATAATTTGAAAATAATTCGGATCTGGAATGTACCACAGTTGGCCTTTTAAAATATAAGACTTTCCCCTTAGCAGATCTGGCTTCCTAATTATGTGTGACTTAAATTAATATTAGCATTAGTTTCCTTCCCATAAGTCTTTATAATTGAAGCGGAACAGAAGAGGTTAAGTAGAAATATACAACAGACAAGTCACCTAGATTTAAAATTATTCATGAATAATCCACAAAGTAGCGAACCCAGAGTGTGCCTTGTATTCGTCTTTAAATACCTCTGGTATTCATTCATTTTTACCAGAATCATCCAGATCCTTGGCACCTAATGGTTCTTGGCTAGGATCAGAATATTTTCTCTTGTAGAGAGGAGTGTGTCCTGGAGGTGTGAGGAGATTGCTATCTAGTTCCAGATCTGTGTCGTACTGTTGGATGTGTCCTTCCCAGCCTGCAGTTTGCTTATGTGTTACAAGAGCTCTAAAGTCTATCCCTGTTCTTTGCTTAGAAATCAGTAAATAATTATACCCTTTCAACTAGTTGAAAGGTAGGGGTCTATCCAGTTAAAAAAAGAAAAGATGACTTTCCTCTTTAAAAAATGTGTCCGGGGTTGATGTTCTATTAAACCAGTTGTGTGTGTGTGTGTGTGTGTGTGTGTGTGTGTGTGTGTGCAGGGCAGGTGTCTAATCAAAATATTTCTTTCATTAAATAATTACCAAAGTGCTTTATCTTTAATGTAAATATACATTAACTTGTTTTTTTCCCCAAAAGAATTATGTTCAGCAATCTATTTAATTAAAGTCCAAAGAAGTGGCAGAGGACATGATCCTCGGGATTTCAGCTCTAGAGAAAGCTAATATTCCAATTTCTGTTCGGCTGCACAGCACCTCACTCTGCCCTGTTCTCTTCACTACCTCCCTACATTAAAGCAGCAGTCTGCCAAAGCCCTGTGCACTGGGTCTGCCTGCTTTTAAGCCTGGCCCACGCTGGGTGTAGCTCTTGAAGTGAGCTTTAAAAAATTATTTTAAAGTGAGCTGGGGCGGTTGCCACAGCAACTCACCCTGAGATGAAGAAAGGCTATAGATTAATCTACCCCTAAAGATTATTCAACTGTATAGGATTTGTACTTCAGCCAGAATACTTTCAACACAAACATGATAATTGAACATGGAAGTTCAGAAAAAAAAAATCTAAAAACAGAGTAAGGTACAAATTCCAGACCACTAAGCAGATTTTCATCTTTTTGTAGTTACAGTATAGATGATACACATGACTTTTGGTGAAATGAATTAACTGTAAGAGAGACCTACAGTGGTGGGCCCTGAAAGGGGAAGTGAGCTTTAAGTAGAATGCTTGTAATATGAAGGACAGAATGGTTATTTAACCCTTCATCACTGTTACGCATGTCTAAGCTTTAAAATGCTTAAAGACAAAGGATTTGGCCTTTTTACCTGTATGATATCTACATGGTAGATGATAAAATAAACGCAAGCACTCACCACATACACTTCTTTACTGCTACCGTCATTTGCTTTCCATTCTTTACTTCAGCTCTTCATGGGAGTTACTTCACAGTTTACAACTCTTTGGCACCTTAAAATGTGTTAAGTACAGAAAAAATATATGGTTATATTTTTAAAAACCTGACATTAAGGTCCATTCAGGTAGATTTATTTCTAAAATTTGCAATCCAAAATAACATTAATAATAATTGATTTCAAACCACCGAACCAATGTGTATTGAATTGAAAGAATTAAAATGATTGATTGTGATAATACCTGCAATCATGAAAATAAATAGCACCATATACCTAAATTTCAAAAACTGTGGAAGTGCAGCTTTAGTCCAAGCAGAATATATGGCACATGGCCTGGCTGTGACTGAGAATTTGTGATATGCGAAGAATTTGCTATTTCAAGGAAAAGTTCGGTCATATCTTTTATCTCCTATCTAATGACCCGGTGCTCAATTTTATTTTTGTACCTTTAATTTTAAATCTGATAAAGAATTGCAAGGGGAAAGGTCAAATTGGGGAATGTTTGCAATGTAACTTAAATTCCCGAAAAGACTCATTCTATGTATGTATTGCTTAAAGGCCAATTTAAAATACTTTAGGATTAATGATGTGGATTCAGTATCATTTATGAATTGTATTACTAATAATACCTTCTCCTTCCAAGCAGCGTTTAACTGTTCTGAGCACAGATGGTGCTGTGTCCCACACTCTGTTTCAAACTAGCTTGCGTGACATCGAGGACACGAGGGGATCTTCCCTGGCTTCAGGTTGGGACCGGTTCAGAAAGAGCAGCACCCTGGAGACTTAGCAGACCGTGATGGTCAACATCTATTTTCCCATTTCTATTAGTAGGAGGACTTTTCACCGTGCAGTCCTTCATAAGGCCTCTTTATTTGGGTGATAAGGTTCATTTTCACTAACTGGCTCCAGAGTCAAGGAGACATGAGTAATTTGGGCCAGTTTTATTCTAGAGGTTGTTAGTTGAGTCTTTGGAAGAGCATTGGCCCACAATGAATTAGTCCACACTTGATTTCACAGCCGGGACCAAGTTACCTGCTCGGTTCCTGATTTCCCAGCTGCTTGGTTTTGCAGCCTGTTACTCCGTGGGAGTCATGAGGCACATTTCCCAGGGCCTTTCACCTTGCAGAAATGCGATCTTTATGAAATAATGTCTTAAAGATATTAAGGCTTTTGAAAAGGCTACCAGAAATTATGACGTATCCCTTCCTCTTCCTCTATCAGAATGCCCAAATAAGGCTTGGTCAGTAATCGCTTGCGAGTGTGTGGCTGATTCGAAGCGTCCACATGCATAGCTAAATTTCATGGGACTTTACTTACAAAATTGTTAAGTGTTTGTTAGAGCACCGATTCTATTCAATTTCTTGAAATAGCACAGAAACCTGAAATTCAAGGAATGGATTTTCACACTTCCCCTTTCAACGTTTATTTTAAAAATACCTTACTATGCCTGAGCCCTTTAATCTTTAAAGATGTTCACCCAGGGTCAGGGTGGAAGTGTAGGGTCAAAAGTCTCCTTTGGCCTTTCGGTACCCACTTCTTTGTCTGGGAAGCTGAGAGCTGCGGTTCAGTCCGCAGGGCCCCAGCGAGGGACGCCTCCGGTTTCGGCAACCACTCCGCTGCGTTACGGATCGCAGGCAGCAGCAGCCCCTCCGGCAGATTGTGTCACGGGGAATCCGCGCTGCCTGGCGTTCGAGGAGGCGCACCGGCCCCCAATGCCACCCAACGACTGCCGGCCCTCCCCCTCGCCACCGCCCGCCACACCTAGCCACTGCCTTCCCTGCCCGCCGCGCCCCCCGCCCCACTTCTCCGCGGGCGGCTGGAGCGCAGCGCGGCGCGGCCCCCGGCGAGCAGCCGGAGCGGGAGGCCGCCAGGCGGGGTGAGCGCGCCACGTGCGTGCGCCGCGGGCGGGAGGCTGCGCGCGGCCGGCCCGGGGACCTGCTGCGCGGGGTGCCGGGGCGGGACGGGGTGCCGGCTGGCGTCCGGTTCCAGGGAGGGGCTGTCAGGGCTCGAGGGGAGCGCGTTAGTCAAAGGCGGGCTGTGGGGCGTGGGGGAGGCGCAGCGGCGGTGGGTGGGCTTCGGAAAGTAGCGGTGCTGAGGAAGTTGTCCTGCTAATCCGGTTTTGGGATCGGAGGACTGCTGCTTCTAGGTTGATCCCAAAGAGCCGGAGATGAGCTCCCGGTGACCTCCGTAAACAGAGGGACCACGTCAAAGGAAGCCACCCGTGCACAGTGCACAAAGCCTTGGCTTGCCCAAAGTGCTTCGAGCGCGCTGCGAGCCCTGGAGAGCAGGTCCAGCCCCTTGCTCTGCCCTGAGCCAGTCCCTGGGGATTTTGACCTGACAGACCAACGGAAAGGTAAGGCCTAGAATCGGAGTTTAAAGCCTCAGCTCTCAGGAGGAACAGAATTAATTAAACAAGAATGAAAACTAAAAGCCAACTGCTAGCTTTGACCTCTGTGGATATGTGCGCTATTTGGCTGGGGGAAGGCCACAAGGTTGGAGTTGAAAGCGACCAGGCAGAATACACAGCAAACCAACCCAAAGCTTCCTTTCCGCTTGCGCCCCCTTTATTTACGAGCTTGCGGAAACAGTGCCGCCATCTTTTACAAAAATGTCATGAAATGTAGATGCCTGTGGTGTTGGATTTGTCTCAGTTATTGTAGCAAGGGAGCCAAATATGGTGGAAAGATCAACCCTCCAAAGGTATTGTAGGGTACACAGCTGAACACATCAAAATCTGAAACATGTTTCTGCTCCTCTGTTCTCGAAACCATAAACTGATACCAATATGGTAGCTGATAGCCACCTGTGGCTAGTCCTACTTAATTAAAATTAAATAAACTAAAAATTCAGTTCTTCATCTACACCAGCCACATTTCAGGGCTTCAATTGCTCCATGTGACTGGTGGCTACCTTATCAGAGAGAAAGATGTCAACTATTTCCATCATCAGATAAAGTTCCATTGACGGATACTGCTACAGAGTCTAAAGGGGAAGGAAGGAAGGAAGGAAGGAAGGAAGGAAGGAAGGAAGGAAGGAAGGAAGGAAAGAGATAGAGTAATTGCTTTATGATTGATACCAGGCAAATTTTAGGCCAGTCTGCATTTCCATCTCTTGGCGCTGGTGTGGCAGTTTTAAAGTTAGGATTTCTATATATTCCTGCTGGAAAAAATTCTGGGGACGCTTTCATATGAGCACCTAATTTTTTTTTTACAGGGAAGAGAAGTCAAGTCCAGAGAAGTTAAGAGATGTCCTCAAAGTCACACTGTAAACTTGGTAAGAGGAGCAGATTCTTAACAGGTCCAGTACACTTCGTGTCACACCAGGGCACCTTGCTTGGAGTTGACTAGGCCCATTAGCTCTATAGAAAGGTGGCTTGATGGAAGATTTTAGGAGAGAAAATGCTAAGCGTTCTTCCAAGAAGAAATCTCCTTTAATGAGGAATAAGGTGCATAAGGAATAATCCTGTCTTCTAAACTTACAGTGCATCATGTAGTTACACTTATTGCAAATAGGGAGGGGTGGGTGAATGGAAGGGAGGGGAGGGGAAGGGGGGAAGAGGGGGGAAAACCAAGATGTATCATGTACAGGTACAAAATAACCATGTTGATTATGATCATTTTGTATGCAATGTACCAATACATGTTCTTGGTAAAAAATAATAAAAAAATTTAAACTTACAGTGCATCATTGGGAAGTGTCATAGAGTCATGCAGTGCCTTTTCGAAGACCAATTTGGTTAACATTTTGCTAACTTCTACTTGAAATATTCTGAGAAAATGAAATTATTATTTTAAAATAAAATTTAAAAAGCAGTCTTAGAGTCAGGAAGGAAGAAGGTTACTTACGGTGAAAATTGTTAGCAAAGAATAGTATTCCTCACATTTGACAAAATTATCAGATCCACTGATTATGATATCACTAAGGTGAAATTTGATTGGTAATGTTAATAATATGAATAGAAATTACAAATTACACTATCAGAGACATATAAAGCAACAGAATAAAAAATTTAGAATTTTAGAAGCAATAGAATAAAATTATAACATTTTAGACAAAGCATAACCTTTCTTTTAAGAGTTTGTCAGTTTTTGATTTTTGAGTTTTTGTTTTGCTCTGTTTGTCATCTGCATTTCTTACTCTTAATTGGGGGTGAAATATTGATATTAATTCAGGCTCTTTATGATAATTTCTTTTAATTAACCCTTAGTGAAGGACTCTCAGATGTTCAGATAATGGTATTAATGAATAATAAATTATTTTAAAATACTACAATCTTTTTTTGGTAAAGTTTGGATTGTTCCTGGACTGATCCAGATTTGAATTATTGCTTCTTTTTCTTACTGATTCACTATTTGAACATGGCTCATGGTAGAAAGACTCATGACCCAAACTACCTGAAATCCATTCCTTCTGAGAAAGTGCTTCATTTGTCCAGGTGCTTGCTGATAAGGTAGAAGACCTCAACCTCTCCATCCCTTAAAACACAAAAGGCCCATGGGACTTGGAGGAGTCTGCATGCCCAAATGCCGGGAGATGCTACAACAGGTAACAGTATTGTGCACAAGTTTTGAATCTCTCCTTGCTTCATTTTCCTTGCTTGTAAAATAAGACACATAATGTTGTGCCCTGTAAGTCTTGTTATAGAGATTAAACGAGCTATTCACTATGAAATAGAGGGCTGGAAGAGTGACAAGTTGCAGCAGAAGCCATTCGTAACCCAGTGCAAAGAGCTTCCACTTCTATACCATTAATTTGTATATTCACTCATGCTGTGGCTGTCACAGCAGAAAGAAGTAGGTCATCGGAGACTGGGAATCAGTCCAGGGTGAGAACTGTTCTTGAATTTTACCTTTGAAGAGGTAGAGATCTCTTCAGTCCTCAAATCTGCTGACCTAGTGGGTGAGGCTGTCTTCCTTCTGACAGGCATGGCGTCTGCAGGCTACTTGCAGGTTTCCTGTGTCATTTGTTTTGTTTTTACTCTTTGAGGGATACTTCCTTAGCCTTGTTAGCTGCTGGCTTGCTGAAAACTTCAAGTCCATCCTCTTTTCACCCCAGTTGACCTTTGGAATGCTGTTGTCACCAAAAAGACATTGATATCTTCAATCTCCTGCTAGCCTGAATTCTTTAGGACAGAGCCTGCCGACATTAGCTGCTGATGTCATTCCAAATGTCTGATGGCCATCTATGGCAACTGGGCTGGGCACTGGCCTGCCAGGAAGGGGGAGCCTGTGGAATCCCTGATGGCTACTCTGCTGGATGTGTGATGTGATGACATTATAGTTGTGTCTGAGGGACTGTACCACGTCTTGTAAAAAGAAACCATAGTCATTTTGCATTTTTTCATTTTAGTAAAATCTGTCTTGGGATGTTTGAAATTACTGTTGATATCATGATTGGTATAAGTTTGTATTGAAGAAAAAAGATTTATTACATTAATAAAAATGTATTAGTGGTATTCATGCTAACACATCTTAGGAAGAACAAGTTGAGACAAATGTTTTCTAGAAAGTAGAGAATAAAGCTACCACACTGAAAAACATACCTTATTTCTTCTACCTTTTGGGAATTTCCCAAATGACTATATTCTACTTGAATGAGAGCTTGTGACATTATTTTAGAAATAGTTTTTATAATAAAAATTTAAACCAAATGAGATATTTTATTTTATGAATGCAAAATCACATATCCTGCTAATCCAAAATAGTTTTATAGAGATTTAAAAACGGGAGAGCTGGGTGTGGTGGCATGTGCCTATAATCCCAGCACTCGGGATACTGAGCCAGGAGGATCGTGAGAGTTAGAGGCTGACTTGGACTATATAGTGAATTCAAGGCCAGTCTATACTACAAAGCGAGACCCTGTCTTCAAATAAGCAAACAAGGAAGAAATAAAAAGTTATATTCGTGTTCTAATTTGCTAAGAAGAGAGAGGAATAATTTTCATGGCTTGGGATGAATTTTTTTTTCTAAATTATTTTGGAATATAATACGAATTAAATTTAAACTGAAAGCTTAAATTTAAGTCAGTAATTAGAACAAGTTCATTTTACCAACATATTTTCTGAGTCAGACTCCCAAAACAAATAAGCTTGATTTCTAACAGACTGTTATTATTTATATGTTTTTCTTACTAAATTTGTAATTAAATATTTCATGTCAATAAAATTCATATCTATAATACAATGACATCTGGAATATACACGCAAAATGATACCACTAGTGTGGGTTGAAATAAATAACCTCAAAGCTCCTCATATTTAAAGGTCACCTGCTATTTGTCAGACCCTGTATTAATTGCTTTATAACGGTGGTAGCAAACCTGTGGCACTTGTGTTACTGTGTTTTTCTTTTAAGACAAATGATGTTAATATATGAGTTGTTTTTCTTAAACTGAGACCTCAGTAATCAGGTTTAATTGTAGTATTGGCACTTTGTGACAAATAAGTGGGTTTGGGTTTGCAGTTTGGCACTCAGTCTCTAAAAGGTTCGCCATCCCTGCTTTATCAATCTTTTTATCCAAACAACAACTTCTTAGCCCGTCCTGTTAGCTCTTACAGCTTTGCAAAACTAATGCTCAGAGAATGGATAGTACCTGCTCGGGGCCATAGAGCTAATAAATGCTAGACGAAGGGAAGGAAATGAGATCTGTTTAATCTCCATGGTGCTACGATGTGATACCGTGTCATCTTCAAACCCTTTCTCACTTACAGGGATGATGAGAGCAGATGATAGCGTCAATATTTTTCTCCCAGAAAATATTTCAGAAATCCATGCCTGATGGCATGCTGTCCTCTTCACGGTGGACATGTTAGGAAGCTCCTCGCTTATTTCAGAGAGGCTGTCTCTACTCAAGTGAATTTAGAAATCTCCTTAAGAATTGACTGCACAAGCTTAATGGTCTTAGAGTTGGCAAATCATTATCATCAGGGAGGAATTGGTTGCCGAATGTAAATCTAAAGGTAGTGAACAGGATAGAAACTAAGATTTGATTATAAAGCCTCGAATTATTGATATTTGGTTCATAAATTGACATTAACTACCAATATAACAAAAATGAATTTCAAGGATTTTCTTGATAGGAACTGAAGTCTGTTTCCTTAAGAGTCAGATTTGGTGAATAGCACTCATAAAAGTCTGACAATTTTTCTTCAAAATCAAGGTCACTGACTAATATTCACATATCATGTACTGAAAACATGGGAGTGTTATTTTTAAATAATATACAAAGAAGGCTAAACCAGAGACCTTAGATTAGAATCCAGGCTCAGACACGTCATCATTTGTCCTTAGTTTCCTAAATGTCTTTTTTATAAACTGAGGCAGGTAGCAGGGCTAACTAGTGATGATCATTTTGCTGAGAGAAGGACATTAAATTGTACTGATGTAGCCACTTAGTGCCTCAGACTTCATAAATGATCATGATTCTTTATTTCCCATTCAAGGACCATCTCGTGTTCCTGAAAAACATCTTCCTGTCGTAGTCATCTAATGATGTTTTAGAAGATGCTTTGTTTTCTGTCGGTTTTCATACTGCAAAGCAGTTTTTATTTCATGATGGAGTATTTGATATTAAGAATAAATATAAAACCTATTGATAATAGTACGTTGATGTTGAAGAAGTCAGTATATATTACACCAAGCAGTCTTACAATTCTGGGTTGTCGATTTGTAGTATCTATGCCAGTGTTCCATATAATATTGTTTTCAGAGAAAATTTTTATTCAAATTGGGTCTTATCAGTCATATGAAAGAAATTATGTTTCCATTTGCCTACAATAAGGTTCCAAGGTTTTATTTTTTAGTTACCTCAGAGATGTCCTAAATTGCTTATTGATCACATAACTGTACACTTAAATTTGAAGAACCTGAGCATAAATGCGGGGCACTAGCAGCTTCCTGTTAAAGCTCAGTTTCTGACCCCTTCGGAATCGATGATGTCACCTGTGTGGTGTGGGCAAACTGTGAAGTTGCTGAGGCTCAGGTTTACATCATGCTCTTCCCTTCGTTCACCTTCACGTGTCCTTCCTTCTTTTTGGCAGGCTCCACTCACCCGGCAGCAGTTTTTAAAGATCAATAACCGCTCCTCTGTGAGTGCCTCTATTTCCTTTCGGCCTTCAACTGACGTGGTTAGCAAGGACCTTTCGCACCTAAGCAGCTCCTCTAGGGCCCAGAATTGTCTTGGATTAGTTCTACTAGCTGCCTAGTCCATGACATAGCATCAGTCTGTCACTGCTAGACATGAATCTTTCTTTATCACTTTATTGGGAAAGAACTTGTAATCCAAAGAGCATGCGCAAGTCCACAGGTACCCTGCTGTGTGGGAGCCTCGCTCAGGCAGGACTCTCAGCCTATCTCAACAATGCCCCACCCCCACCCCAGGCCAGCCCCTCATTGTTCACACAGAGGTAAGCACAGGGGAGCCTGGCCACTGATAGAAGGAAGATTGCTTTTGGAAACAGTGGGCTTGGAAGATGAGCTTCTTATCAGCAAAATGATGTTTATATACTTAACTCTTCATGTTGTGCATTTCAGTACCTGTGGCTCTGGGTTCTTTTTCTGCCCCCTCTTTGTGTATGGTATGGTTGCTGCATGGCTCTTGTGCCCTAGCACCTACCTGTGTCACTCAGACTTACTGTGTATGCACTCTCTCCTGTCGCTCAAAAGCATCAGACAGATAATTAGGGATTATCTCTCCAGAAATGTCTTGAAGGGGTGTAAGAACCGGTGAACGATGTGTGCTTCTTCTTAGGGGAAGAGAAGGATGTTGGGGAGAGGCTTAAAGTTTAGGGCAAAATCTCTTCCGCCCTATCTTTCCTCTGTGAAATCACAAATAAAACAGCTTCCTGTGTGCAAAGGTGAGACACTTAAATTCAGTATCTTCCAACTTTGTATAGCCTATAACCTGTAAATATAGATCATCCGCATCAAATGGAATATGTTTTGAACTAAAAGTCACCCTATTCTTGAAAAGATTCTGAAATGAAGAACTATGACTCTAAGTCAGAAAGCTTAAACATTGCTTAAGAAACACTGTACAACTTCCTTGTTCCTTTTGACTGCTTAGCAATAACTAACTAGCTATCCAATAGATTTGCTTCTTTTTCATTCTCATTCTCCTTTCTTTCTTTCACTTTTCTGCTTCATTTCCTCATTTTCAGTTGTAAATTATCATTTTTCAACTCACTGAAGTCATATGCACACACACAACCGGTATTAACAGTGAATAAGGTGGCTTCTTTCTATGATTCGTAAAGTTACATTTTTCTGATTTTGGACCATAGGTTACTACTAATAATGTTTTTCTGTTTGTGAGATTTTCCTGAAAATAAAATTTCACTACCAAAGGAGCTTATTTATGAACAATGATGATGTGTGTTATAGATGATATGGTCACAGAATAATTTCTATGATCATTTTTGTTATTAATCACTGTAATTACTCTTTGATTACAATGACGATTAACTCCCAAAGAACAAGACCTGTGCTCATGTTGCTAATCTGGAATCAGACTCATTTTTCTGCACATTTTCATCTTACCCTCACAGAGCTGCGAGATTCTAGTCTCTGTGACCTACATCCATAAAATAACTTATCCACAGGAGAATTAAGCCTGTGGTTCCCTCACAGTGTCATGGACTCTAATGTCTTAAACTCTCCGTATCAGTGGTGATTAACTGAGTACGCTAAAACTTGATGAGTGTGCATGCATGCACACTTACAGCAAGCATAGTCTTTTTTTTTTTTTTTTTTTTGGTGCCGGGTATCGAACTCAGGGCCTTGTGCTTGCCAGGCAAGCACTCTAACCACTGAGCTAAATCCCCAGCTCCCCTAAAATGACTTTCTTGAAGAGTCATTTCAAGTCATTTCGTCATGTTTCAAGCTGTACCATTTAGTGCCTTAAAGTTATATAGCACTTGAGAACCCAATTTTAGTTTTTATTTTTACTACTAGTACTGGCAATACTTATCATGTGCTAATCCAAATAAAATAATTAAAATGAATGAAATACTTAAGGATGGCAGTGTTTAATTACATTAGACAATAAATAAAAACAGGTAAATTACATTAATCACTGTGTCCATACACGCCTTTTGGTCTCATAGGATGTGGAATCTACGGACCGGTTTTCTTGCATCACCAAACACGAGAACTGACACTCTGAACAAGAGAAGGTGCTTATGGGGAGGATGTGAACAGACTAGCATGGAGGACACCTTGTCCGGGACCCTCAGAATCAACAAGGGCACCTGCAGAAATGCAGATTTCTCCACTTGTCTTCTGCCCTCTGAGCTACAGTTTCAGGAATCTACATTTCAACAGGCTTTTCAGGTGTCTTCTACATGCTTTTTGTTGTGTGTCTTATGAGGACAAGCAAAAGATTCATGAAATCCTTTCAATGTCATGACCTTTCAATCTGTCATTTGTTCTTGTTCTCTCAACTAATCTTAACAAATTTTATGGAACTTACAGATTCGTAAAGGGCTTTCAAAATGGGAATAAGAGTTCAAAATAATACGAATCTTTCCATTGCCTGCTTTGGTACAAATTATACAAAAGAAAAAAAGGATGTGTCACAGGTACATTTACACATTTATTAAGATAAAAGACACATCGCTATTAATCTCCCTCAAAATCCTCCCCCTTGTTTCAAACCCCCTTAACCCATCATTCTTGCCACTTTTGGAGGCAGTTCTGGAGTCCTCTTTGGCGAGTGTCTTAAGTTGTGATGTCTCGGCGGCTTGGATGTGCTGAATCAGTTTAAAATGTTTACTTTTCATGGTCATTTTTACTTTGGGGAAGAGGCAGAAGACATATGGTGCCAGATCCAGCGAATAAGGTAGATAAGGACACAGCATCATGTCTCTACGCGCTTGCCATTCCGTTGGATAACACTCAGCAGAAGCATTCTCTGTGATGTTTTTACACCTTACAAAGGCACCCACAAAAGAGGACTTCCCGAATTGCATCAGAAAGTGGTAGACTAGGGAAATAAGTATGTTCACAGGGAGGAGGGTTAATGGCAATTAAATTATTACTGTATTTGCCCATCACCCTTGTATTAAACTTATTGGAAAGTGCTCAATCAGAAAACTGTTTAAGCAATATGGGGAGTCGAATTCTCTTAAATTTTTGTGCAATTTGTCATCTCAGGTGAGTGATGGCCTTTATCTTTTCTTGGATGAAATCTGTTATTTGGATCCTGGTACCTCAGCAGAACCTGGGAAGTAAGCTTCCAATCCAGGGACAGGTACCATTAGTGACAACTGCCCCACAGACACAGGACCACTCTGGCGGCTGTCAGTGGCTTGTGAGTCTAGACTTCCTGCAAGTAAAACCAGTTTTGGTGGTGATCATGAGACTCTTGTGGTCTCTCAGTAAAGAGACTTTCAATCAATACCCAGGTTCCTCGTGACACTGGTATTTTCCTATCTGAAGAGCAACCATAATGTGTCAGAATAATGGTTCTTTGAAGCTCAGTTTCTTATTGCAATATTTTCTGATAGAAACATATTCTCATTCTGGCTTACCGCAGTTGTGTGTGGCGAAGATTTTTTAACTTTAAAAATTTGTTCTCCCTGTTCAGAAAACTGAAAATATTAAATACTCATCATGTACTTTCAGTACTTAGCCTTATAGTGCATACCGAAAGGTTCGAAGCTACATGTGATAATATAGTTTTGAGGGTGAGACTTTCATGTTTTGTTACTAAGGTCCCCTCAGGGGAAAAAATAGGACCTCAGTAGTGTTCTGCAAGGTGACCCTATGGACCAGTGTTGCTTTTAATGATTTGGAAAGCTTGCAGGGGTAGGCTACTTTCAGTCACAGCTGATAGAAACCCACCAGTCATAGCCCAGATTTTGTTTGGGACCTCTTCACATGAAGCACTTTCCATTGGGTGATTAAAGTTTCCATTGTGATAGTCTGTATATTACGAAGGGAAAGGTCCCATCCACTCAGTTGCTTCACAGAGGTTAAGTGACTTGTTTTCAGTCTACAGATTACTTAGCAGTGAAACAGAGAGTAGGACTCAAATCTTCCTACTTCTGCTCTGCTGCTCTGAACAGCATTTTTCAGCTCTGAAGAGAAAACATTTACAATCCTTCAAAAGCAGACAAGGGAGAAGCTGCTTGCTGCTACTAAAACCCCTATGAGTTGCAGGGCAATGACTGAATTTACTTGAAAGTCGTGATTTTGCATATTTTACTTTGACACCCATGTCTTCTGCCATAGTTAGAAGTGGATGTTATTTACTGATTATTTTGCTTGCAATTTATTTGCATATTGTTATTGCATATTGTTAAATGGTTTGCTGATTAATGCCTAATGTTGATTTGGACTAAATGTAGTGGAATAAGCAAATATATTTGTAAATTTAGATATATAATTTAGTTGTTAAACGGTGTTGTTGGTCTTAGAACTGTTGATTATTTGCTATCCATCCATCACACAGAAATCCTGGACAAAATTTCTTCCCACATTTGATATCAATATTTTAAGGTTTTTGCCCTCTTTGTTTCTTATTAATTGGCCTATCTAGGCTATAAAGTTCCATTTCTTATAGGCAAATACTGCTCCAAAGCGCAGAGATAAGATAAAATCTTTTCAATTCAGAATGTGAATTTTACCTAAAACATTTCTTTTTTGGAGCTCCAGAAGACAATGAATGAGTCATATACTTAAATATTAATATTTTCATGACCTTAACTGAATCAATTTGTTATACAGCATTATCAACAAATTATATACATAGAAAACATTTTGTAATGTAATTATTATTTGAATTGATATCAGACACTAATATTAACACAGGATTGTGGAATAATAGGATATCTGAGCTCATTGGGTCCGATCGCTGAAGAGGCCTCTGGGGTCTTCAGGATTTGGTAATTAGCACACACATGCAGGCACACACACAGGAGGACACTGAGCCAGTTAGCTACTGAGTCAGTTGTATGAATTATCTAATACATTCTATACTTGAGTACTACACATATGCTTATATTTTGATATATTTAATACTTTTAATTACTCCCTGATCCTTCAAAAAATTTCCAGCCTGAACTTCTGATTTCTGTATTCATTTTTTAAACATATGTATTGCTATTGATTATTTTTGTTTTGTGTACATTTATAAATATCTTGTTTGTAAATCCATTTAAATAGTAAAAAAATATAAAGTTTGTTTTAATGTGTTTGTGCTCTTTGTTTTTCTTAGAATTTGTAATTTAATATGCTTTGATAAAAATATATATTTCTCTAATAAGATTGGTGACTAGAAAAGATTTTTGAAAGGAATGTGGCACATTATTTTCCACCTGATTTTTGTTTTAACTTATAGTTTTGTTTCCACAGATTTGAATAGAAAAAGAAATCAGTACGTATGAAGTTGGGTGAGAGACCCAGGTCTACATCCCCATGCCCATGTCAGTGACCTTGGGTTAATTTCATTTTTGTTCTTCTGTTTCATTTTCTTTAAAATGAGAAGCTATAAGGTTCAACGCCTTTTGCCCATGACTCGAACATTTCATCAACTTGAAAGAAACTATGATTAAAAGATAAGTGCGGACATCATTACCTGGATGTTTATAACTTTCATGCATAGAGACATCTTATATATTTCGAGAAATTTCTTTAGGGAAAGGAGCTCTTTGTAGATATGCTATGAATGGACACTGAAAGAAATGTGATATGTAAGAAAGGGAAAAGGATACGGGTTAATGACCTAGGAAGACTGGTAGGGAGTAGAAGTGATTCCTCTTTTACTTCTTTTTGTCTACAGTCTAGTTATTCCTATTTGAAACCCTCTGGCACCAGGTGTTACCAACAGGGGTGAGTAATATGTAATTTTTAACTTTACTGGGTTACATTTGGCCCACGGACACTTGACAGCTGTCAGTCAGGTGTCTGCTCAGTGAGGAGATACATATAAAGCTGCCAAAATATTTTTGTTGCTTTAAATACTTACAAGCAAGCCATTTTAGGTGGAAATGCTGTTGCACTGAAATTAAATGGACTGATGCTCCTAACATAATTTATTGGAAATAATTGCTGAAAGAATCAAAATTTTCTGTATTGATATATGAAGTAAACAAATACTTTCTGAGTCCCTTTATGAAACAGGAGAATGATTAGCTTACTGCACTGAAAATGAACTACCATTAAAACATGAAGCTGGATTGCAAATAATGCTTTAGACGCATACATTTAAGATGAAAAATTTAAGTCATGAGTTTTAACTAAGATTTAATCAAAGAAGCCATTCTGATACTTGGAGGGAATTGGCACAGGTATTTTTGTGACACGATGTTGAAGACATTTTAGGAAGGATGAGCATGTAACTTGATGGCGAATGAAGATTTATGGATTCTCATAATTAAAAGAAAAACTCTTGGAATTTTAGATTAGGTCTGCAATTCATGGAACAATTAAAATTTTAGTTATTTTGAATACTTGGGCTCTATTTAACATTGTTTCTAATAGATTCTGTTATACTTAGAAATTGATGATCATAAACAACAGTTTGGTGGAAGCTTTTGTATTGCTTAGTAACAATCTGATAGTCAATATTAATGCACGGTAAACTTTAACAGTATATTCTGAAGTTGACCTAAGAGTGTATGCTGTTCAATTTTACCATAATTACTTATCATCTCTAAACAAATTTCTCATTCTTTATGAATACGGTACTTAACATGGTAGAAAAATTATCACGTGCATGGTATGTCCATTCTTTAAAAGATTAAAGAACTAGATAAAAAAATTCAGTGACTGTGTACTCAAGTGTCAAAATTAATATAATGGAACATGACAAAATATCATATGAAAAAGCAGTTCGAATCACTACATACTGTATATGTATATATCCTAAACAAAATCTGCTTTACTTTTCTGTAGAAGTATATCCTACATGTGATTTATAATAAAAAGTAGATGTGGGTTTAATTTTAAAAAATATGGTTCATTGAAATGTTTGTAGGTAGGACTACATTTTAAAAATATGTTTTTTGTTGGGTGAGCCATTTCTGGTCGGTTTTAAACCACAAATATTCCATGATTTTAAAGATAATCCACTTTAAGGGAATACAATATTTATAACTTGTGCTAGTATATCCAAATCATCACTGAGTTAAAAATTATTTTAGATACAGTAGTGATTAACCAAAGTCAGGACTTTTTTCTCCATTATACAAATACGTATTAAATGTGTAGGTTGGAAATTATTTATGTGATCATCAGAATAAAACAATTGCTTCATAGTTCTAGTAATTTATATTGGTGGGAGCCTTTCTCTTCTTAAGTACCAATTCTACCCCCCACAGCCCAGAAAATTGATTTTATGCATAATAATTTATAGCATTCTTGATCAATGTATGCTGTTGTGTCTTTCACATTCATTAGTCCATGTTGCTTGTGAATATGGAATTTGGTTATTAAAATGGTTTCATATGTTTACTATGTATAGTCTCTAGCTTTGAGCTGCTCACTTGCTGAAATAAATGTTTTCAATTTGCTGTAATACAACAATTTGTAGAGAAATGCTGTGAAGCATAGTTAAAAGAATGAGTCCTTGAAATAGAATCACTTTTTAAAAATATGTCCTAACATGTGGTCTCATTTTTCCATCTTTTGCATTAATTAAAATCCTGTTCTGAAAAAAATATTTTTGCCTAAACTTTTGAATTCACAAAATAAAAATACCAAATACATAAATGTACTAATTTTGGAAATCGATGACGTAAAACATGCTTCAGTACTCTTACGGTTGTTTATTCTAAAGATTTGCTGTTAAAAAAAACTCTTTGTAAAGTAATGAGAAAATGTTGTTACTTTTAGTTATTAAATAGTCTGTGTAATACATGTTTTTAAAATACATTGAAATAAAGTTAATTCCATATTCCCTCTAATCATATTCCTGTAACATACAGACATTTTCTTTTGTAAAAAAACATGGAATTTTTGAAAACATCACGTACCATTTCATGTTTATATTTTGGAGTTTTATTGAAAAACAACATTTTGTTCAGAAAAGATTATGACAAAATTAGATTAAAAAGAGACTAAAATGCTAGTTAGTCTAATATCATATGTGTAATTAGCTCATCTTTCCGAGATAGAAGAGACTAATCAAAGAGACTGATGTATAAAAAAAGAGAAATTGTTTTTTTACAAATTAAAAAAAAAAAAACAACCCTAAAAAAACGTGTCAAATAGTAACTGCTCTACTTTGCGTCCCCAGCGAGCCCTGTGTCAAGTTAGCTGGCTCTGACTCTAATGGCCTCACCAGCTCCGTGAGTGTGCCTCTTCCAAGACAACAAAATCAGCGTTTAGAGATTAAAAAATATATTTTGGCAATTGAACTCACCAGCGCCTTTCTTGCTTCTCCAGGAAGTTGTACCCGTCAGCACCTGCTGAGGGTTTTGTTGTCCAAACTCTTGACAGGTAAAAAAATTCCTGTAGAATAAAGCCAGACCAGCTGGCTTTGAAGAGAAACCCCCCAGTTCGGGCTGCGTTTGCCTCCGCTCCTTTTCTATGAGGACCGAGGCTTTGCCCCTTGATCGGCAGGCCGCGGGATGTGTGATCCCCCAGCGCAAGTGTCTGGCAGGCCGAGGTGCACCTGCTCGTGTCACTCTGGAGTAAATTTAGCTGTAAAGGTATCACTGACAAGCAGACCTTTGTCAGTGCTGGCAAAAGAACACAGACTTAGTTCCCCCCCGGTCCCCCTTCCCAAGCCCCCGCGCTGCTAGTTCCAATGGAAAATATCCAATCGGAAGTCTATCCAAAAATCATTCCTCAAAAAATGAAATTGCTTTCATATGGTATAAAAAAGTAAGTTTCCTCATTTCACACAGGCTTTAAAATTACATTTCCAAGAATAATCTTGGAACAAGACAAGTTTTTGTTCAATTAATCGTGGCTGGAAACTTTTTAATAGAAACATAGCACACACTTACTTCATTTCAGGTTATTAAATTGTGTGAAGCATTCAAGTTAGTTGCCCTGCTTTGCTGTAGCTCATTTATTCGTTTCGATCCAAAGAAATATTAGAAGGTTAAAACTTATCACATAGGAAGGATTAATCATGTTACCAAAATTAGAAAACGTGTAGTTGTGAGAGACCGAGTTTCAGGACTGTATGCTCAGAGCACTTGGACTCCTGGGAATCTAGGATGCCCCCGACGCATCTAAGATGGCAGGTCCTGTCTGTGGAAACTCTTGGTGCCCGGAAGCTAGCTGAGGCTAGGTTTCTCTTGCTCACCACTTACGGTAAGGACTTTTGTCATTTATGTGGATTTTTAAAATTAATTTCCTTACTAATGGCGTGAGAAAAGTTCCCTTTGAAGGAAAATAGGAAGGCCGGCGGTGTTCATCAGTATGTCTGAAGTAAATACAGTAGTGAAGATATATAAAGTAGGCTAAGGAGAAGAGTGTTACACCAAAGCATTCTGAACTTTCAGCTTAATAATTAGAATTTCTTAAGTGGAGTTAAAAGGGGTTGTGCGTAATACCTGTTCTACCATATCATCGCTGTTTTCAAAGGTTGCATGTGATGAGAAAGAGAAATCTGGGTCAAAATAAAAAATGTTTTGTAAAATAAACAAAGTTCCTATTTATTTACTATGTATAAACAGCCACTCACTGAGCCTCATTTCTCCACAGGGCACCACTTTCAGATAAAAACGTAGACCTGAATGGCATCATCCAGTATCCAAGGAAACCGTGTAAGTACCTCTCTCACTGTGTACTTCCCTTATTCAGAGTTTAAAAGCTAGCTGAGTACTGAATAAGTGAGTGTTTTTATTTAATAATTATACAGGAGGTACTTTTTAGGAGCTCGCTAAAAAGAAACAGGGTTTTGATTGTTATGTGCGTCATAACAAAACTCTCATGTTTTCATCATATTTCATAAAATTATGTGTTTAGTCCCAACCTCTCCATCAATTCTCATTCTTAGTAACAAAACAGCTACTCAAAGTCCTAATGAATTGAGAGTTTCAAACTTTTCCAAGACCCATTAGTGTCTGACAAACTGTGTGTTAGAGGTCTAGTGCCAGGAGTAGTTTCCGAAGTGTAGTAAAACACTTCTGAATTTTAAAAATGAAGAAAAATTATTTGAGAAAGAGTATTTTATTGGTAAACATTAATGCCAATTTATTTGGCTTTTGGCTTGCTTGAGGAATAAGCCATTGAGCAGAGATGAAGTTATGCTTTTAAAGTCAGCAAGGAATCTAGAAAGTAAGTCTAATTACCAAGGTACAGGTATTTGGGAAGGGGTTGAGAGGCTGGCAGTATTGTTTTCTTTGTTCTTTCTTTCCGTGTTTTGTGCTTTGCTCCTGAACTAGTGTACAGTTGTGCAGATAATTTCAAGGCTTTCATTCATTTTCAGGAACTACAAAATGTAACATGGATGCTTAGTTTCCAAATGCTACCTTGTTCTCCAGAGAAGAACCATTCTGAAAATACTTGAAATTTCTACTAAATGTTTTGTTACCTATACTTCCTTTTTTTATATTCGGACTATCTCCCTTTAAACCAAATTGTTTTCAGTGGGAAATGATTATTCATTATTATTTATATATTTTTTCATGAAAAACTCAAAATTTTACATATACTCATGTAATTTTGCCATCTTTTTACCTTCTAGGTCATCTCTATGATTTATCTAGTCTTTCGAACACAAACGTACTACTTTTCAGGAGTTGCATTTAAAGGCAACTGGTACAGCTCTGTGGTACTGGGAGTTTTTCATGTCATTTTCATTTACTGTTGTTGCTTGTGCCTTTCCACTTTTCCTCACGAGTGTGACCCCTTGCTGAGCTTGAGTAGTAGAGGTGACCTCACTTAGCTTCTCAGATTCTTCTTGTTCAGTAACTAACTGCAGGCACATGTCACTTTATCACGTACTATGCCATTGCGATCCTTACGCATTTCTATATTTATACCTTTTTATATGTTACTAAATGCGCCTTTCTGAATTGAGAAATAAGTTGTTAGACTAAGGAATTTGCTAGAACTTTGGAAGCACATAAAGACCTCTGAATCCAATAAAAAGGACCAAATCCAGAAGTCAGTTCCTCGTGACAGTTACAAGCTTTGCACGTGTGGAGTTGGAGGCCCGCCGGCCTGCTCTCTGCAACGCGAGCTCCTGGGGGCAGAGCAGAGATGGGGCTGTTGCTGGGTGAAGTTGGAAGTGAAGGAGGGTTAAAATAGAGCTTTGTCACAACAAAAATCTAAAGCGAACAAACAAAAAAGAACCCGCTAGCTGAAGGGACGACTGGCTCATGTTATGATTTGTGAGCTTGAGGAAATGCAATCTTCTGAAATTCATTCATAATGAAAAAGAAAAGGTCTACGCTGCGAATGCCTGCGGCCCAGCTTTAAATAATGACATTAAAATAGAGATTTTTCAAAAAATTGTATAAAATCGATAGATTTAATTCAATCTCCTACACCAAAGGGAAATTGAAGAAAGATATATATAGCTGTGCTTTCAATAGCTATTTTACATCAGAAAGGTGAGACTTCCCAGTCATCCATAGTCTCCCTAAAGTCGACCAACACCGTTTGGTAGAACTTTCCGTGGTGACAAGCAGGTTCTATGCTTTCTGTCAGGCAAACTACTGGCCACATGTGGCTACTGAGCATTTGAAACGTGGTTAATATGGCAGAGAAATTAAATATGGAATTTTAATTAATTACATTTACAAAAACCCATAGGTGACTAGCTACAATATTGGATAGCATGGTTCTAGTCTAGATCATTTTAAAATGTGGAGAGATTACAATATGTATAGATTTAATATCATCGTCAGTCAATTTTTACTGTATGTCAACTATCATGGACCATAGGTAACATCATTAATACCTAAAGAAGATATATGCTCCAGTATTTCTTTATCTGAATTTTGAGAAATATTGTCATGTGGTTCACTAAATTTCAAAAAGCAGTATTGTGCTTTGATCAAAAACTGAAAATTTATGTGGAGAATTTCGAGCCCTTTGGTATTTTGTAACCCAATATGATTTTGTACACTTACCTAACTATTTGGATTATTATTGCAGTAAAGTTTATTTGTAACATTTTCCCAGAGATGAATGCTTTTAATATTGTTGATGGAAGGACATTATAACATAGCTGTATAAGCCTGGGGTAGCAACTTTTAAAAAGGCCATTATAAACACAACTCCTTCAAAAGATACTGTAATGAAAGTTCTAACTGTGGTGATAAATATTTGAAAAGTTCTATTACAATCTCTGCAATATATCCTTGCAAATAATTTCAAAAATGTAAGCAGCCTACAGAGAAACTCACTTGACTTGCGTCTTCACAGCTGAGCCTGCTCCCAAAACTCACATCAAACTTTAACTTTGCTCCCACTGCTTTTTCAGGCATTTAGTGAAAGTGAAAATTAAGATGCATGATGATATTTTTATCATAATACCAATAAGGTAATATTATAGACAAAATAGTTACTTGCCAAATTATGTTGGCAAATTAAGATTTGCATATATTTAAAAGAAATCAGTCAACTCATCTCGTGAAGGCTGGTTCTTTGTAAGACATTGATCTAGAGACCATGAGAAATACATTTTAAAATTGTAAACATAATATTCATCCTTTAGGAACTACATTTGTTGGACTTGCTCATGTCTTTTTGGATGGATAAAATTCTGGTAAGTAGAGACTTCTTCTGACAGAAGCTTAGACAAGCTACTCAGCATGTCTCTCCTAATGCAAAACAACTAGATTCTGGATAAAATATACCTTATTTTATCCAGTTATTTGACTTCAAAAAATTTTGAACATCTCCAAAGATTCCTCTTCCTCATCTCAAAACCTCAAACTAACAATCTGAGTTGAAGCTGGAGTTGAAAGCAATTAGCAAACAGGAGAGGCAAATTGAATTTTATAGGTTGTGTTTGCCAGGACACTATTGGGAAGGTGGCAGCCCTATGCTCTATTCGTCTTCTCATACCCCTGGCTTTATTTGAAAATAGGGAGAAGAAGTAACTACATTGGTAAATCCAAGTGTTCTGTCTCCTTTTATGTCTTGGTGTCTTAGTGATGTAGTCAGCTACTTTGTATTTATTGACCCATTTTCAGAAAAAGGCCTATCTTTGCTCAGAAGCCAATGTTCTATGTGGAGAAAACATGGTTCCTCCCTTAAAAGAATCCTACACAGCAGTCCTCAAAATCTTTGTAAACTGTCTTCTCTGGTATCTGCATGTGTACACAAGAGTTTTCATTTAGAAATATGGAGCAGGACCTCTGAGTCCTTAACCACAACTTCAATGTACTATGTATTGTTATGCAGTGTTAAATTTATCTTTTTACTTTGAAAATCCCAAATATTAAAAAGTAGAGATCACAGTGTGGTGAACTTCCATGAATCTACTCCTGCCTTTAGCAACTATCATCTCATGGGGCGTTTTCATTCCCCACCCCACCCCTAGTTATTGTGAAGCTAATCCCAAATATGACATCCTTTCATTTGTTAATATTTCAATTGGGCTTTTTCAAAAGTTAAGACATTTGTTTATGGTACTAGCGATTGAACCCAAGGCCTTCAATATGAGCAACATCCCCAACCATTTTTACTTTTTAAATTTTGGGATAGGGTCTCACCAATTTGCCCAGGCTGGGCACGAACTTGTAATCCTTCCATTTTATTCTCTCAGAATTCTGGGATTACAGATATGGACCACCGAATCTCAATAAGACTTTTGTTTTAAACCAGAAAAATGAGTGATATCTAAAAAGTTAACCACACCTAAAATTTAAGTATTTCTTTGCTATCCTCAGATAGACAAAATTAATATTCAAATTTTCCTGGTTGTCTCATAATTTTTGTAAACTATCTTTTCCGGTATCTGAATGCTGTTTGTAGCGTAACTCAAATAAAATCCATATATTATGATTGGCTGATACGGCTGTCTTTTTTAACCTATAGGTCTATATTTATTTCTCTTTATTTGTTGAAGAAATTGGATTATATGTACTGTGGCACTTTCCATAGTTGAAATTTGCTGAGGCATTCCTGCGGAGTTGTTTAATGAGATCCTCTGTCCTGTGTCTTACCTTTTAATTGGTAATTGAAAGCTTCAAGAACCTGCTGGAATTTTATTTAGGGAAGGACGGGCAGAATTTCAGGCTTCACAAAAAGGAGAGGGTTATAAAGCAGATGTTGACGATCATTGCCTAAAGCCACTTATTCCTTAATGTTTGCAAAAGAGTAATGTAATTCCTTTTTAACATTTTAAATTTTTATTTTATTTCTTAATACATGTTTGCCTTACATAACGGAGACATTTATCATGGGGAGTTGGTATATGCCCATAACACATCTTATTCCTTTTTTTCATTTCCTTCCTCTTACTTCTGTTTCATTTATTGGCAAGAATACTTCTATCAAGATAAACTAGTTCGGTACTTTGAGTTTCAATTTATATGAGAATAAATGCCTAATGTGCTCTGCTTATCTATTAGTTTTTTTAATATAATCTGTGATTCTTTAGCATCCTCAAAAGATGGCCAGGAGTAAAACCATTATGAATACTGATACTTTGCAATTCATTGTAATTACTCTTACGCATGCCCAATAGTCACATCTTTGGTCAGTTGATTCTTGTGTGTTTTGAAAAAAACCCTCAAGTTTTTGAGAGCTTTCATGATAATTAATATGACAAAATTCAACAGGCTTATCTTGAACATTTCCCTTTTGATCCTAGAATCAGGCAATTTTCCAAGAAGGCCTATTATTTTCTTGCAAATGATACTTGAAATCACATTCTTGAAATTAAGGGAGTTTATTGCGACTGTTACTGTCCTTAATCTGGATCTTTAAAAAAAGCTGAAATATATATTCTTTTCTCAGCTTTTAAGGTAAAGTACTATGTTAGAAATCCATAGTAATTCTTAAACTTAATAAATATTCAGGCAGCAGGTTTTAATCTAGTAATGTAAATCTTATCTCTGTATGTCCTTTCGTCCTGATAATCCCAATTCTTAACTTCTCTAGTAAATGGATTTTCTTCATGCTACATTTACAACAGGCTCAGAATAATAGCACCAAGACCACCACCGTCCACGGAGATGTACCCATCTTGCACACATCTAGTACGGACTTCTCTTCCCCCGTACAGCTGTCCACATGACTGTGGTCTTAAGTCACCTTGAACTGGTCCTTTTGGTATAATTATGTTACCAGCTATGTATGCTGTTAGAATCATCTGACTCCTTGCTTTAGACTTTTATGTACTAATGTGTTAGTTGGGTGAGGCCAGAGCAGCCCAGTCTAGGGTGAATTATTTCCCACTGCTGAGATTCTACCTAACACCACATGAGTTGTGAAATTTTCCATTCTGGCTAATGGGCAGAGGCCTGTTCCAGACCCTGTAGGGTGCCAGGCACTGTTTCCTCTATAATTCTTTCAAATGTTTCTTCCCTCGTTGGGTAGTTTCCTCCTGCTATATCCAGATAAGGACTCTGCAGATCTCCTGGATGCTCAGCGCTGTCCCATGAGCTCTGGCGTCTTCATTTTCCCATACTTTTAGCTCTGTTTCCTCAGCTCAGGGACGCTGCCTCCTCCAGGTAGTAACTCTGCCTGTGCTGGGACGATTCCAGGACTCATCTCCCGGCTCCTCACCCCTCAGAGGCACTGTCCTTCATGATCTTGCTCCTCTGTCTTGAAAACCATTGTTTCAAGCATTTTTTAATGGTCAGCTTGTCCTGTCACTATTTTTTGTTTTTATTTTATTAGTAATTGTTTGTAGTACATTCATTTAACAGTCATCTCGAGGAGTTGGTATATGGTAAAGAAACAATACAACTTGTTTCTTTTTAAAATCACCTTCCCTCCCTCTCTCTCCCTCCTCCTGTAGTTCCTCTTTCCTCCTTTTAATTCTTGTTGATATTATTCATCTTAGTTCATGTTTATGGGATATAATGTCCACGTTCTTTGAAGTTATTAGGGTCCTTGTACATGGCATATCTTCACTGTGCCTCTGTCCCCCCTCCCCTCCCCTCCCCTCCCCTCTCCCCCTTGGTCCCTTGGACCACTTCCCGTTGCTTGTTTGTTGTTTTAAGAAGGGATGCTCATTCTGTGAAGGTCAGTCTATCTTTTCGGTTATTTCTTAAAAGAGTTCAGATATGGTTTATTAATCCAACTAGCATCTGAATGTGAAGCTAAATGTTTAAGACACATTTTAAAGCATTCTGACTGAAGTGTGTGTATGTGTGTTAGGAAATGCCTTGAAGCATTGCTATAGTTTTGTTTTGCCCTTCCCTTCCTCCCTCCCCTCCCCTCCCCCTTCTCTCTTCTCCTCTCCTCTCCTCTCATCTTTATTTTCTTGTGCCAAGGTTGGAACTCAGGGTCCCAAACATGGTAGGTGAGTGCTCTACCACTGAGCTGCACCCCCAGCTCTCTCTGCTGTAATTTTAAACTGACATTATTGGTTCTCAGAAACTTGCTGACATTTTCCTGCCCATCTATCTATGCTTTTTTCATCAGACGAACGTGTTTTATTTTCTCCCACTTAGAGTCAAATTTGTGGTTTATTCATTCATTCATTTCTCAAACAGGTATTTTTAATGACCTATAATGTGTTCTATAAAAGAATGCTGCGGATACAATGAATGAGGCATCGTCTCTCTCTCTTTTAAAAAATCTTGTGAATTTATTTTCACAGAGAAACTTGTAGATGGATTTCATAACTTTATTGTAATAGCCAAAAATACCTGGAAATACCCAAATGTCCATCAACAAAGAATAGTTAAGAAGACTATGATATGAGATACCATAAAATACTTCTCAGCTGTAAAGAATAATGAACTGTTGTTACAGGGAACAACTTAAATGAACGTCAAGGAAATTATGCTGAATGAAAAATACTTTTCTGGGGCAAAGAGGAGAGTATTAAGGTGCCGCAGGACGTAGTGGGTAGTACTCAGTTTCTTGTGATGACAGTGCAGTTAGGAGTTTGGCCCAGGCTAGTTGTTACTCGAAGCTGCACAGTGATGAAATTGCGTGGAGCTACACACACACACACACACACACACACACACACACACACACACACACACACACAGCCTGAGTAGACTGGATTTCACCAATGACAGTTTCCTGGTTTCGATATTGTAGTTTTGTAAGATGTTAACATGGGAAGAAGAGCCTGGGTAGAAGGGGCACAAGGTAGCTCTACTTTTCTTTGAAGTTTTTTGTTAATTTTTAATTACTTCAAAATAAAGATTTTTTTAAATTACGATTTTATACAGGATATGAAGAACTAAATAGCTAATTGTAATTCATTGTAATACTATTTAAGGGGAAGCAATATATAGCATACATATGGAGGAGTACTATCTTTGTTTTGTTTTGCTATAACAAAATGTCTCAGGCTGGGTACTTTATAAAGACATCTACTTGGCTCTTGATTCTGGTGGCCAGAAGGTGCATGCCCCTGGCACCTGGGCGGTGCCTCAACATGGTGGAGAAGCGGAGAGGGAACTGGCTGGGTGTGGAGAAGAAGGAAGGTGAGGGAGTAATCCAGAGCCTGGGGAAGGACGGGCTTGCTGCCTTCACAGCAGCGTGCTCTGGTGGGAACGCCTTCTGTCCCCTCAGACCTCACCCATTCCTGAAACACAGCGTGACCCCTCAAGACTACATGAAGACTACGTGAAGGTAAGGCCCCATGACCTAACCACCTTCCACTAGGCCCCACGTCGTTAAGATTCTGCCACTTCAACACGGCCGCACTGGAGACAAGTTTCCAGCAAGCCAACTTTTGGAAGACAACACATACAGAAACTATAGCAAATATAACGCACGTACAAACCATGGCAAAGAACTTCTCTCCCATTCCCAAGTCACGAGGTGGTGTCTGCTGTCCTCTAGGCTTCCCAGGCCAGCTTGCTTCTGTCTGAGGGAACTGTACCAGCAGAATGGCTGAGGTTGACTTCTCCCTCCCCATACAAAACAGCATGTCTTACTTCTCAGCGCTGCAGTAAAATACCTCAGCCACACACGGCAAACATGTTAAATAATGAGTTCTTGTAAATTGCACGAGTCTCGTTTTCCATATCACACTCACATGGAAATCCAAAAACCCATGCTAAGTTTAAATAGCAGCGAGTTTTGCATTGCACACAACTTTGGGTCAGCCCTGGTCCTATTTTGCCATCGACACGGATCAGCCAAAGCTCTCCCCCAATCTGCTGAGAAATAGCCTTTGTTTGTGCGGATGCGCGCATAGTTGCAGTGGGTTCATATGTACACTGTCACTTGCTACTGTAGCTTATTTTAATTTGGTGACAGATTGTCACATATTTTGAGTTTTTCTTCAGTTTTTTTCCTAAGGAACTAAGTAGAAAATATATTATTTCTGAATGCTGGAGGAATACTTATATTTTGGTTTTGATAGTATTAGTAAGAAGCGCTAGAAAAGCCATTCAATCTGAATTTATGCTCTTGTCAAATTGTGACAACTCGGTTGTCTTAGCATTTTTATTATTTGTTTCTAAATTTCACAAATCCATGAGTATGTGGGCTCTTGACGTGTAGGGTGGAAATATTTAGATTCTTTCTGTTTTCTTTGGAAACACAGACCCTCTTCTCCACGTCAAGGGAAGCTCCTCAGAGTTACCACTGGACCGAGAAGGACATCCACTATGCCCCTGTGCATTTCCCAGTGCTTAGGGGAGAAAGTGTTTGAGTTTCTAGCCTGCTTTGAGACTCCCTGAGGGAGGACCATACGTGTCTGTATAGGCAGATTTAGTTTTATATCTGTTTGGGAAATTCACCACTTAGTTGTGTGGTGAACTCATGCTTTTTTTTTGTTTTTTTGAGACAGAATCTTACTATGTAGTAGTTCAGGCTGGCCTTGAACTCATTAGGTACCCCAGGCTGGCCTCAAACTCACTGTGATCCTCCTGCTTCAGCCTCCTGAATGCTGGGATTACAGGTGTACATACCACACCCAGCTCATGCTTCCTTTTTGAATTGATGAATTGGTGGGGTTTTGAATTGGGCTAATACGTTTTATATTTAACGGGCCATATATTATTGATTTGGTTTTTGAGACGTTTCCTCTTTTCCGTGGCCAGTTTTGAATTACTTATCATTTTAAAACTTTATTAATTTTGATTTTCCAAAATAAAACCTAGTTGTGTGCTACTTCCTTTAGATCATTTAAGAAAAACACTCCAGAATATGTCAGTACTATAACTGACTTAAAATAGCTCTTTCTTGTCTTCTGGTATTTTGTGGGAAGTGTGTGGTTCTGATTGTTAGATGGTCATGGTCTTCTCCATGTCCTCTCTTAGCTCTGTCTTCATATCTGAGAAAATTATTAACTTCTTATTCTTATTTCTGTTTTTAGATACCATTGTTATGGAGATTCTCAAGATTATATAACACTCTATGTATTCTGAACTTTTTCTGAAATCTTAAGATTGTACCAGGTTTAGTTTTGATACACATAATCATACTATTAAATAATATTTCAATGTTTTTTTGAAGAGCATTCCTATTAAGCAATGTTTTCATAGATGTAGGTGGAAAAGCTTACTAACAATGTTTTTAAAGTTTTTGAGGTTTAAATATTCTGGAAATGTTAATTTTGGAGTAAGGGTTGGGCGAGCACTAACATAATCCCTCCAGTTTATAAACAGAGAGGCACCAGCCCCTCTCCATTCTTCCCTTTCACCTACCGGAGCAGAGCTGTGGTCTCTGCCCATGCTCTGAGCCCGCCCAGCAGTCCTTGGACCACACCCTGCCCAAATAAGGAGCATGTTTAGAGTCTCGGATGGCAGCATCTGGGCTCCCAGGTTATTGCTCATTCTCAACCAGAATCTGCGCAGTTCACTAGACCTGGGA
>PVJO010000698.1:0-215442 GCA_004026905.1 Hystrix cristata
ACAGTCGTTTTCTATGTCATTTAACTTTGCAGATATATTCTAAATTTCTTGACCTTGATTGAGGAAGCCTGAGAGAGAGAAAATTTACTCTATTGTAAGTTGGGATTCTGATAAGTGCCATATTCAGAGTTACTTAGGACGGCAAGAATTGATCCCAGAAAAGAATCTCTGTTTCCTGGCAACCAGCTCAGCACTCCCTGAAGGGCACTTTGAAGGAAAGCTCAATCAATGGAAGGGTCAAATGTTTTCTTTTTCAAACATCCATTTTGCATGTAATGGCTGCTCTGAGCAGACTTTGCTGTGTGTTCTTCTAATTGTTCATAAGATCGAGGGTCTTTCCCTGCAAATGCATGTGCTGTGGGTGAGAAATTACTTCAACTGAGTTTATTGGCATTTTTTAGAGCATATGAGTTCAAAGAAAATTATTACAGGTAAGAGCTCTGTCCGTTAAAACACCACTGTATAGATTACATAGTGATATATATGGTCAGGAGACATCCCAGAAGAGCCCGGTACAGACCTGGCCGATTCCAAAGGCTGGTCTCTGCAGTGGGTCGGTAAATCTTTCCCCCACCCGAAAGCCACCTGCTTGGCCCTAACTATTTTTTCAACCTGATGAATTCTCTCTAGTGGAAATATATGGCGTAACGAGAGGGTGCTGGAGTCAGAGAGAATCTCGGTTGGAACCTGGATTTCTTCATGGCCTTGAATAAAGTGTTAACATGGCCGAGCCTTGACTCCTTCACAAGGGACTGAAGGTAATAATATTTTAGAAAGTGGAGGCAATATTTTCTTAGAATGATGTGCTCGAATCAGCTGCTTGGTAATCTTTGACTAGCCACAACATGTTATTACTTGTCAAAGACTAGCATGGAGGTTGGGACCAAACTGAAAACAGAACACTAACCAAGGCTATGTCATCAGTTCTAATCAGCTAGGAACTTAGGCCACTTTCTCTGTCATCTCTCAAAAGTCTACATTAAGCATGCGTGATAACTCCTGAGTTCTTAGAAACATGCATTTCCAGTTAAAAGAAGGAAAATGGAATCCTCAAGAAGTGAGGCAATAAACCCCAAGCTACATGGAGTGCTGGTCAGCTCTGTGCACAAGCAGCACTCATGAGCTCCTGTGCTACTGGGGAGGGGGGAATGTGTGTGTCTGGGATGCACTGGTGCCCCGAGGGCTGTTTCTGACCTACGGGAGACATTTCCTTAAATTCCCACTTGCCACTTGCAGACATTCATTCCCCTATTCGTACCCATTATTCCTTTGTGTACTAAAAATGATGCGTTAAGGGGAGCAAGGCAGCCTCTTGCAAGACAGGCCCATGAGGAACAGCAGGTTTCTCATTTCTCACTTTGTCTCTCAACACATGCTCTATTAAGTACTCATAGTGTGCTAGACTGCGTGAGTGCTGCATAGTAGGACAATCGTCCACGAATCATACGCAGCCTGTCTGATGGCGGAGCTACAAAGGACTCGAAAAGACTGCAGGGCTCAACTCCACCAAGTGAACCTTGGGTGTTTCCTCAGACATGAAAAAGAGGCCTGGCCCAGGTGATTCTCCAAGATTCACTCTATTCCTCTGAGTTATAATTACAGGAAACTTTACCCTAAGTTCCTAAAGAAATACAAAATACAGTAATATAATAAGAAGCATTTAATATGATTTTACATCATCTTAATTTTCTCTCTGAAAGGATTTAGATTGAGCCAATCATGATGGCTTCATCCGAGCGCAGACTTGAGCTCAGCGCTCAGAAATCATCGCAGAAGTGGCTCGAGATACTGTAGTAACTGTTACACAGTTTTCTAGGTAGATTTTCTCCTTCTCTGTTGCCTGCTGGTTCCTCCATATTGTTTATTGCCCGTGTCAATTCACTTTTATTTGACCTTAGCGTCATCCATCAAATTCTCACGTGCCTATTAGAGTATCATTGTTTCAGTAGGAGCCCAGCAGCTTCAATCGATCTCTGGCCAAAATTCCCGTAGCAAGGGCTACGTTTCTTCCTCCTTCCTCAAATGGCCCTAGCCATAAATGGGTGATATTAGCATTTAGAGGTCTTCCCCATCCACCTCCAGCCCCTCCGCCTTTCTGCCACAAAAGCAGCTTACAAAACTGAATAAAGTGATAATAAACACTATTGTGCCAAGTAAGAACGCTGAGATTTTGCTTATTAAAGAAATGGGGTTTCGAGACCTAATGAATTGCAATTTTTCTTTTGAAAACTTACTACATTCAATTAAGTCACATATGAACTAAGCTCCCAGCCTGCAGTTCGTATTGTTATAATCGGCAGATAAAGACTGTAAAACACACTGAAGAGGGAAACGCAACTGAGAATACCTATAGTGTTCATTCTAAACACGTCAGTGCTGTTTTCCCCATCAGCCTCTTTGCAATTAAAAGCATAAGCTAAATGAAACTAAAGAATCAGATAATAGGAAAAGATTATTTTTAAAGACTCAATTCAAAGTAATTGTCAGACATTCTCAGGTTTCCCCAAGGTCATCTCAATCTTGTCCATCTAGTATAGTATTTACTCAACAGCTGGATATGGAGAGAAACAAACCACACAGCCACAAAACTCAAACGCATACACCAAGCAAATGAATTAATGAGGACAATAAGTTCATAATGCTGTAACCACCATGAAAAAATGGCAGTGTAGGAGAAAGGGCTGAATATGACTGGGAACATTGTCAGATATTGAAGTCTGAGGAACTGACATGGGAGGCAGGAAATCCAACGATGACGAGGATCTAACCTTAGAGATATTTGAACAAAGAGTGATCTGAAGTGGAAATATTGATGTGCTTTAAAGAGACAAAAGGCATTCAATCCAGAAACATGTTTTCTAGGGAGGCTTTAGGAAGATGAGAAGCATGGCTTCTCTGGTCATCCTAACATAAATGCCCTGCTCCTGCTAAGGCTTTATTTTCTATATTTTTCCCCATAAAACTCATCATGTATATATATACATATATACATATATATATATATATATATATATATAAAATTTTATTTTTCCTCCATCCATCTCTCCTTTAGCCTGTAAGCGTAGGGAATCCTGTCATCTTGTTTAGTGCTATATCCCTAGGTCACAGAGTAATGCCTGGCAGGACTAAATTCCTAGTATTATAAAAGAGAATTATTATACTTCAGGCTAAATACAGTAAATAGAATACATGTGTTTATCTCTGTTCCTTCCAGAAATACCTCTGAAAGAATATAAAAGACATAAACTCAAACACTAAGAGAACAAGAGAAGTGACAGCACCAGACAAGAGATTTCAAGGAAATTACAAACTGACCATGGTGGTGCACACCCGCAATCCCAGCGCCCTGGGAAGCTGAGGTAGGAGGATCACAAGTTCAAGCCCAGCCCAGGTAACTTACAGACTCAGTGAGAATTGTCTCAAAACAATATTTTTTTAAGGGGCAGACTGGAGGTGGAGTTCAGTGATTCAGTGTGAAGAACCTGGGTTCAGTCCCCATTCAAAACAATTTATGATGAATGATAGTCTTAAATATCTTACTAGGCTTAAGAAGGCCAAAACATTGGCCCTCAGGAGAAAAGCCAGTAGGAAACAAGTTGTTTGATCCCTAGAAGGCTCGGGATTTGGAGGCATCTTGTACCTCCCATACACCATTCTCAGGAACCTGCTAGAGGATGGTTTCCACCAAAATAGGAAAAATCAAGGAAGAACAAAGGCCTAGAATTGAGGGCACCAAGAGGTAAAGGAAATTTCCAGGATGAGAACACGGGCAAGTCCCAGTCTGACAAATAGTTAACGGGCCTCGGGAGCAGCCAGTCCGGATAGTAGCATGAGGACAAAGGACATCAAGGCTGAGGTCTTAAAGAAGGAGAAGCAGCAGCAACAGCAGCTGAAAGACAACCTGGTGTACATGAACACTCGGAGAGGAGATTTTACAGTTCCGTCAGAGGATGCAGAGGCCAGTTAGGTACACAAGTGAGAAAAGAAAGCACTTATCATTTCCAGGGAAAACGAAAAGCTACCCAGAAAAGGAAATACAGTTTCTTACTATGCCTTAGTTATTCAGCAATATTAACTGTGAATAATATTTACGTATTCATCATAATACTGTATTGGCAGATTGAGGGGGAGGACTAAGTATTTAATATGTGTGGGAACAGGTTAATATAAGAAAATAAAATCAATATTTACTAGAGTTGGGAGTCAATAAATACTATATGACACTGAAAAAAAAATTTAAAATTGTAATAGAAACACATGGCTTAGAACCATAGAACTAAAGACAAAAAGGAATGGCTAAAAGTTGAAGGTGGTGGCCACTGGAAAACAGGATTAAGAATAAGGAAGATTGAGACAGGAACTGAAGTTTTACATTAGAAGCTCTAAAAGCCTTGACTTCTTAAACTATGTGTATATGTTGTATTTTGATATAAGTAAGAAAATAAAACTAACAAAAGGAATTTATGCTTTTGTTAGTAACCTCCAAAGAAAGATCTTGAAGGAAGATGTGTTTATCTTTTAATCTTTATACATAGGAGACAGTTATAAATGGTGAATGAATGAATGAGAGCTGTCATACACTTATTTAGAGCCCACGATGTATCACTGACTGTTGGCAGAATAATCAGAAGTCTGCAGCAGAAAGCAATTTTAGGTTGCCCAGAAAAGATATGCAATTGTGTACCCCACTACAATAGAGCCCTGGGTTTCTGCTCAGTTTAACCTATTACACAGTGTAAGGCTGGCAAAAATTGCTCATTTCCATAGAGCTGACTCCACAGATTTAAAAAGTCCTGAATGGGAAATAAATATGCTGCTCTTAATAAATGTCTAGTTAAGGTATAGTTAATATAGTTAAATGTGAAAGTGTATAAATGATATATTTTAATAGCATTCAGAGCACATTTCGGGATTGAGATAAATGCAAACTTTAAAAAAATCCTAACATCTTCTAAACACATCGCCTTAACGTAGCAAATGATAAATTACTAAAGAAAAATGTTATTCTGCAATGTTTTGAAGATTAAGTAGCGTATGAGTGAAATTAACATTGTGTATAAGTGAAGCTGTGACTATATCATGTCAGAGTGGTAATGAAATTGCAAAGGAGAGAGAATTAGAGTTTTTTATACCACAGAAATGGAAGTAGTTTTCATTTTAATTGTTTTTCTTTAAATGGATTGTTTCTGTAATATACTATATTCTTTCCAGTTCACAGATGTTCAGGAGGGATAAAAGAGTTATAAAATATTCTAATGTGCACTTTTAAAATAGCTTTTTTGGAACAGAAAAAAGAACAGCCTAAAGAATTCAGAATTTTTAGAGTACAATAAAGCACTCATACTGCAAATTTAGTGATTCACATTTTGTGATATGGAAAAACAAATGGCCTTTTAACATTTACTCTATGGCTGGCCTTTTAGTCAAATAAATCAGTTTCATTTATGATTTTCTTTCTTCTTTTTTTTTAACCCAGGTATCTTTACAATTCCTTTTCCTTCTTCCTTGTCTCATCTCCTGCTGGCAGTCTTCATTCCTAGCATGAGAAAACTCCACTTTTCCTCTATCATCCCCGTGGTTCAGGGCTTTGCCAGGGCCAGTCCAGGTGGGTGGGTTTGCTATGCTGAGTCCGAGGCCCTCCGCTGTCCCTCTGCATTAGCCCTGTACCAGGGCTACTCCGAGCTCAGCTAGGGCGACAGAAGTGGGGGCCTGCACTCTTCAGACACCCCGCACCTGGTATTTCCCATCTCCTCCTCTTCATAATTTTCTTCTGAAAGCCATTATTTTTCCATGATTCTTCCTAAAGTTACTGGTACTCTTTGTTCTGGATGAACAAAGACTTTTATTGATTCCCATGGTCCTCCGATGTATTTTTGTAATTTTGCCCCTTCATAGTTGCTTTTCTATGAATCCATTCATTTCAAACTATCATCAGTTGAGAGAGAAAGAAATTCAGGAAGAGATACGCGTGCATAGAACTGACCTTTTTGGGTGGAGCATTAGGAAGAATTTCCTTGCGGACAATGAAGAGCTGAAGAATATCCCAGTGTCAGCGGGCCAGGAAAGGAGGAATACTCCCCATAGGAGGCACCTCAGGAGGGGGCGCCTGAGGCCTGCAAGGCAGGAATGCAGACTAGGTGGTGGCTGGAGGATGAAGACCGGGGTGGGGGGGTGCCACTTGAGGGCATGGGGCCTAAATGGCATCAGATTCGTGCTTTGACAAGGCTGATGTTGTTCAGAATGGATGCAGGGAGAAAAGTGCAAAGCTGGGAGGTCCACTCCAGTTCCTCCCCTATATGAGGCAAACTGGTCCTCCAAGAGTCAGGGGCTGCCTCCTGGGGCTTCCTGCGGTCCTGCACTCCGTCTTGGTGAGCTGTCCTCCCCTAACAGGAACACGACTCCCTAGATTTTTTTTTTATTGGCGTGTCTCTCATTCTTCAATACCCAGCACACGTCCATTTCAGCTTCGCCACTCCCGAACAGCCGATGCTCCCATAGGTGGGGGGAGAGGAGCTACCGAGGCAGCAAAGGGACACGCGAATCAGACCATCAACCAGCAAATAAAGCTTCTTCAAGCCTTGGAAAACTGTGTAATTTTGAATAGAAAATGCAGTTGTTAATGACATTAAAAAAAATTAAGAAGAAAGGGGCCAATGATAGAATGAGACATTGAAGGAAAATACGAATACCAGAGTTTCCAATTTCTGCACTGGAAAGTTACATTTTCTTTGGTTTTGAAATTCCATCAGTCAAGCCAGAAGGTTAGGATGACCCTGCCCGCCTATCCTCCCTTCCACAATCTAATAAAAATGTATGCTCTGTGGGAAAGAACATCATTTGGTGATATTTTATATCAGCTATTTAAAGAATTAAGTTATTCTACTCATTATTCCATGTACTCTTTCCAGTCTCAGAGTACTTTCTAATTTTTTCCTTGTAATTCAGAACTTGGTTTCACTGGGCAAAAAATGCTTTCTGAGAGTAAAAGTAAATTACTTTCTTCTTTTCCTCTTCCCTCCTTTCTTACTTTTCCCCTTCCTTCCTTCTTTCCATTTCTGTTCCCTTCCCTCTTCCCCTCCTCCTTATAAATAAGTGTTATTTTTGACATTCAAAATACTAACTTTAGTTCAAAATTAAAATTGTGTGAAAATTCACATACCTCCACCTACTGAGGACACATAAATACATTGACGCCCCCAGACCACAAAGTGTCTCTTTCTTGAGGGCCTGCACTGTATTCTCTCTGACTGTGTACTTTTAAAATTCTGTCTAGTAAACCTCTTTATGCCTCTCGAGAAACTGTGCGAAATACAGTTTTGTTGAGAGTAATTCCATCATTGCCCTAAAAATGGTTCCCCACTTACCAATGGCCTACTTTTGCCTGGTCAAGTCAGGTGCAGTCTTGGCCACTCAGACCTCAGGGCTGCTAATCCTGACCAGTGTATTTATTTTGATTCGCCTGGGTCTTCCTTATGTATGTGTCTTTTTTGGAGATACATAAAGATTAAACATTTGAGTAGAGAGTGTCTATTCTTTTCTACAAACAGCAAAAGACGACAACGCTTGTATGGATAGAACCCAAGGAAAACCTGGGAGGTTGAGTGGGAGCCAAGCACTGTGAGAGCAGAGCTACTGAGTAGCTGTGAAATACTACAGCCACAGCCTCTATGACAATAGGGACACTGCCCGGGGAGGCAGAGCTGGACCCGCTGGCAGCTTGCCAGGGTAAGAACTTGTGATCTTATCACCTCACAGACCAGGCAGACCCAGATTGTGGTTAGTGGCACGGGAATGGGGTTTCTCATCAGCTCAATTCTGTGAATGGCAAAGTACCCCGACTCCCAAGGTAGACCCACTCTCCCTGCCACTCCTTCTCATTGTTACTCCAAGCTCCATTTCCTCATCTCCATTCCCTTCGTATGTATGCATGATGGGTGTATAACATGACACATGGCCACACCATATGCTGGGGGTTAGGCATACTAGTATCTTTCCTTTGTCAAAAATTACATTTATTATTGTTATTTGTGGGGCTACTAGGCAGTCAAAGTGGCCCTCGTGATGATTTAAAATGTCCATTTACAATAAAATACAACCTTCTGGAAATATCACAGTGTCTACACAGTGTCTACAGTAAAATACTATATTCTAGGGAAATGCAAATGAGGCCAGTATTTCCAAACCACTCTTCTGACATTTATACCACATGGGTTTATAACATTAAATACTTCACTCTTTTGTGTGCATTTCTATTGTTTTCTAAGTAAAACTCTCTTGAATTCAAGTTTTATGCTTTCTGAAAGTGGACTGGAGATGCCACATTGTTCACATTCTCTGATGTTTTGTCTATGGAGACCAGAAGCTTGAGCAACACCAAATTCAATTAGGTCAAAAAGTTTGGATGTAGAAAAGCAGGTATGTGCCTTACTGAAAATCTTCACCTCCATGCTGCTAATGCGTGAAAACTCAAACCTCCCAGACAAATTCTGTTGATGTTAGACTCTTCCATTTACAAAACTTTCATTAAAAAATGAGTTCCTACCATGGCCTCACATAAAGGCGGTTTTCAGGAGTTAATCTTCTGCACAATGTGAAGCATGTATGCCTCTCATTCTGCAGGAAGCATGCCAACTATTTTTAATCATAAGGTCTGGATTTAACTGCTTTTCAAAGAGACCTCCTCCTCGTGTTTTCATATTTGTAATCAGAGGATATATAGCAACGTTCTAAATCATCGTTGGAGCCAGGGAAATAGAGTACTGGAGAGCAAACCAAGTGAACGGTGATTCCTAACTCATAGCAGCCCTTGGCAGAACTGCAAAGCCAAGAGGTCTGGGTTCGCATTACCGGCAGGGTCCGGCTTGAGCACCCAGGTCCCTCTCTTGCTAGGGCTCCCTGCAGAAGGACGAGGGAGCCCTGGTTCAGAAGCACAGCCACTCCACTGTGAGCGCAGACCTCACTGGGCTCACTGTTGCCCAACATTGTGCCCAGACCTGGTGGGTTTGCCCGACGGCCCACATGGGTTATTGTCAGAGTACTCCTGGACTGGAGGGATCTTAGAAAACCATATAGATCGACCCCTTCATTTACAACGAATGAAAAGGCAAATAAGAAGGCCAGGACCACAGTACAAAGTGTGGTGAGAATTGAGACTAGCTTAGTGCTCCTGGCTTCTTGTCTAAGACTCTTTCTGGGCCTGTCATTGTAACTCTTCGGCCTTCTACCTCCCACATGGGGAGACTGTATGTGGTTGATCTGTAGTTAACCTGTTCATTGGTAAAGGGTGACTACTGTCAGCTCCGGGTACTGAGCTTCTCTAGCCAGTGCTCGGCTCTCTGGCAGGTGGCATAACACACCCAGCATCCCAAGCCCAACTCCCTTCCTTCACCACCTCGCTCTGCCAGGGCTGCAGCCCTCTCTGCTTCTCTCCTGGTGGAAGCCTCAGGGCTTGTCACCTTCGTCTCCTCATCCACAGCCACCTGGGACATCGTGCCACCTTGATTTCCTCCAGAAATGAGCAATAGCTCCCAGAGCATTTTCTATCCGCGCCACATGGCTCCCACGAGAACTGCCAGCTCCCTCAACAAAATTGGGAACTTTGTGGACCCCATGAGAGGCCTTATTTATTACCTCTCCCAGAGAAAGCAGACTGGGGCAATAATCGTCAAAGTAATATTTACCCCTTAATAACTGCCTATTTTTATACCGGTGTTAGAGGTTAATAGCAGTGTTATTTACTCCTCTGCCAAAAAGAACTGAAGGATGTGAAATGTAGCAGTCAATAAAGCTGAACAGTCAGATAAATAACATTCATATTATTTCCTGACAAATCCTTCTGCAAACCAGGGATATAAATAACCCTAAGAAAGCAGTTCCTGCATTACAAGTTTACTGATGTGTAAAATGTAATTTTAAAAAGGACTTTGAGCCCTAGAAGCAGTGGATTCTTTAACTATATATACTGACTGACAGCCCCCATGACTGTGCACATACATATGTGTGAGCCATCTGGGGCACACAACCACTCTCAGATGTGTGTAGTACCAAGTGTACATGTGAACATAGAGTCAGTGGCACAATCATTACCGCTCACCTCCTCCCCACTCCTGGGATGTGCACTTTTCTCCTTCTTTTCCTTCTGCAGGGATGGCTCTTTCGTACTCTCCTTCTCTCCTGCTCTTAAATTGGAGCACATGAAGGCTCCATCCCAGAGCCGGGCTTTGTGCTCTGATCCCTTCCTCCGTGATCCAACCATTCCTGTGTCTGACTTACAAACCTATCTCTCCTGCCCTCCATCTCCCCAGAGCCCTAACTCCTAGATTAACAGGAGCCATGCTTTTTCCTCCTGGCATCACAGTCATGGTCTGACTACAATATAGCTCTCAATTTCAACCCTAAACTTCCCACTCCCCCATCCTCTGATATCTTGCCCAAATCAGCACCACTTTCCATTCAATTATTCAGCGAAAGCACCTAGCCCTTTTCTAAGCCTTCTCTCATATTCTGCTGTCCCTACCCTGCATCTGAGCCACAAGCACACTCTGTAAACTTCTTAAATATGGAATCCACTACGCATCTTCTGTCTCCACTAGTCTCCCCAGTCCAGTTCACTGTTTTCCTATGTTCCCAGCCTCCACACCAGACCTTTTATCCATCCTTCTCCCAGCAGAATGAGCTTTTAAAATATGAATCCCATTGTTTTCTGTTGGTTTGCAAAGCTCTGTGTGACCTGGCTCTGTTCCTCTGTGGCCTCCTTTCTTGCCCCTCCTGCCTTCACTGTCCTCCAGCGACAATGGCCTTGTCTTTGTTCCTTACACAGAACAGGCATGTTCCTTCTGCCCAGGATGCTTTGCACCAGGGTTCCCATGTTGGCTCCATCTTGTGAGGAGGCCTTTGCCCGCTGTCCGTCCACCCTATCCAGATGTCTGTCTCTTCCTTCACATCACTATTACTATTTTGTTCAAAGTATCTTCAGTTTCTTGAAAATTATGTCATTCATAGATATGTTCACATGTTTACTATTTATCTCCACCAGAACATAACCTCCACAAGAGCAGGTCTTTGCCTGCCATTTTCACCAGCCTATATCCAGGCTTAGGAAGCAAGCAAGCACACAGTAGACCTCTGCATTTGTTTCCTGGGGCCACTATAACACAATATCACAGGGTGGTTTGAACAACAGACGTTTACTTTGTGAAGTTTCTGGGAGCTGGAAGTCTGAGATCCAGGTTCTAGCAGGTTCTATATCTTCCGAGATCTTGACTTGGAGACACTGTATCTCCCCGTGTGTCACATGTCTCATGTGGTCTCCCCTCTGTGTGTGTCTGCACCCACATCTCTTTTTGTAAAGACTCTAATCATAGTAGATTAGGGCACACCCTAAAGATCTCATTTAATTTAATTACTTCTTTAAAGACCTTATCTCCAAATATCATCACAATCTGTGATGTTGGAGATTAGGATTTAAACATATAAATCTGGGGAAAGGGCAGGAGGATACAATGTAGCCCATAACAACATCTAATAAGCAATGATCATGGTAATGCTGGACATAGTTTCAAATACTTTCCATGTATCATCTTAATCTTTATAAACACCCTATAAAAATGTCACTATCGTCAGTTCCATTTTCCAGGTGGGGAAACTGAGACACAAAGAAACCTGCCTGAGGTCCCAAGTTATACGTCCCCTGCCCTGCTCCCTGTGTGTGTAAATGCCTGTTGAGTGACTGGATGGAGGGAGGTGTACCAGTGTCCCATACGCTGTGTGTGCAGATAGCCTTGGTGAGCACACACCTCAGGCTGTCCACACTCGCCCAGAGTGCTTTAAACCTCATGTTATCATTTTTAAAAATGATTTCAAGGGTTAGGAATGCAGTTCAGAGGCAGAGCACTTGCCTCACATGTACAAGGCCCGGGGTTGGACCCCCAGTACCTAACAAGACCCATAAAAATGATTTGACACCAATAGAGTGGCTAAAGTTGAGTGCCAGCTTTGTCTTTGGCTCTAAATTTCCCTAGCTTTTTTTTTTTTTATTGAGAATGAAAGCAGACCAATTCCTTAGAAGACAGAAATCGTCCTAAATCATAAATACTTGTCTTACATGTGCCCTAACAAAATGATGATCATTACCTAACAAAAGGCACAGTGCCCTGGACAATGAACTGCCAGCAAATGTGGGAAAAAACAGAAGGTGAAGAATCCTGAAAGGATCCACATTCTTTTCTTTTCTTGTTCTCATTCTCAGTTCAGCTGTCCATTCTGGGTTAGGCCCAATAATTTCCACCTCCTACCAGTTAGGCGGAAGAGCTTGCTGATCCTTGAAGTCCGTCCTCCAGCAGAAAGCCCCAAGAGGCATTTACATGGTGCAGAAATGCTAAGCACTGAAAAGTAAGTTGGTATTTCAAAGAGAAGAGCTGGAGATAATGCAAAATATCCAACACATCGTTCTCGCTCTTTTTTCTTTGTTTCTTTAAGTTTGTATGGCAATGGAGAGTTTGGAGGGGCAGGGAGATTAGCTTCTTGTTGACTGATTGATTGAATGGTTTCTGTGTTGGGGATTGAACCCAAGACCGTGTGCATCCTAAGCAAATGCTCTGTCACTCAGCTACATGCCCAGCCCTTAGTTTTTCTTTTAAAACCTAGTTCCTCAAACAAATCACTGAGACCTTCAGCTGTGACCATTACCACAATCTTTTATAAAGGCTGGAGAGTAGCCCACATGAGGATAAACTATTTCCTAGTTCTTACTAATGTACATTTATATTTCTTTCCATTTTTGGTTTGTAACACAGTGATCACTAATCACCCTGGTACATACATGGTTGTGTATATATACAGATAGATCCACGGTGTAAATTCTTGGAGGTGGAAACTGCTGCATCAAATGACGCATGCATTCTAAAAGTCGATGCACATTGCTATCTGGCTTACCAAAGTAATGGCAATCAGAGGGCAGGAGAATCCTATTTTACCTCACATTCGCCAACAGTGGTTGTCACCAAGCATTTTAAATAGCTTGCAATCTAAGAGATGAAAATTTTCTCTTAGTTTGGCCGCCATAACAATGTACCATAGACTGTGTGGCTTAAACAACAAAAATAAATTTTCTCCTTGTTATTGTGCTGGGAAGGCCAAGATCATGGTCAAGTTCTAGTGAGAACCCTTTTCCTGCTTGTGGATAATGCGTCCTTGGTGGATGCTTGCTTGACTGAAGGAGGGAGAAGCATGCTTTCTGATGTCCAGTGTCTCTTCTAATGAGGGCCCTAGTCCCATCATGGGTTACACCCTTATGACCTATTCAACCCTAATCAGCTCTCAAAGGCCGTGTGTCCAGATACAATCGGGGTTAAGGATTCAACATACGAATTTCGGGCAACACAAACATGACAATCCGTAACAGTCCCCCAACATCATTTCTACTTGTATTTGTGAATCTGCATGTGCTTATTTGCCTTTGTATTTATTTTTTCATTAACCATCTGATTAAGTGCTTATCTGTTTTCCTACCCTATTGACTACCGAGAAATTTTTGAATCTTATTCAACATAGTCCAACATATATAGCAATTTTTTCCTGAGTCATTTGCCTTCTGATTTACTTTACATAGTTTTTTGTGTAGAAACTTAACACTGTTACAACATTAAATATATCCATCTTTTTCTTCATGGTTGAAGGTTTCTTGTCTTGCAGAGAAAGGGCTTTCCTTCTCCAAAATTTATACATGTGGGAATAGGCTTTTCTCCTTAATCTCAAAATACGACATGTTACTTAAATTGATCACGAGAGTAATTCTTTTTGTGCTGACATCCAAAAAGTTTTCTTAATCAGAAAACTGGAATTTTTGGTCTTGAATAATATGGTGGTGGTGGTGGAGACTTGGAAATTTGTTGTGTCCAAATATTCATCAGGATTTCTACCCCACAGACCTCTCTTCCATGCTGTGTTAGACACTTGGTAAATGATGTGACACTTAGATTATTTTTCTAAGCCAGAAATCTTCTGTTTCCTGATGAGGACAATTTTTGATTTCTTGGAAGTCTCTGGAGAGAGAGAGAGAGAGAGAGAGAGAGAGAGAGTCTGTCTGTCTGTGTGTGAGAGAGAGAAAGAGACAGGCAGGCAGACAGGAACAGGGCGTTTTGTGAACACATAATGATCAGTGCCCTTTCTAGTTGGAGTCCCTAAAAATCATGGCAGAAAGAATGGAGAGGATTTAGAGTGAGCAGATTAGGGAAAGAGAGAGCAAAATACGAAGATGCTCCAGAAGAAATGATGTGACTCAGATAACTTGGATATTGACCCAATAAAACCTAGAACCCTTTTAGTTATAAATATATTTGTCTTTAAAAACAAAATCAGACAGTATTGGAATGAATAGTAAAACTCCAGGCAGCTGCCCTCTGGCATCATGTGGAACATCATCATGATCTCATCTGTAAATTTCTAAAAATTACAAAAAATTAATCAAAGAAGCTCCTAATATCCCCATCGGTTGTAATCAGTGAATACAGTAAGTGAAAAGAGTTGGCAGCTGTGTGCAGAGAACATTATTTTATACATCTTGTGGGAGAAGTTGAGAGGATCCTGTTTAAAAAGGCTGCCCCATAAATGATTTACCAGGGCAGCCAGAGATCAAAGAAACTACTCAGAAACTGCATCTCAGGGCACCTAAAATTCAAAGTTTATGGAAGTCCCCAGAACCCCAAACCTTTTATGACTATTATATTAGCTAACCACTAAATTTTCAAAGCAGTGTGACTGCAGTGGATTTTAATAAGAGCTGTACGGCTCAGTCCCTCACACCTTTAATAAATGTGAAGCATGATGCTGCTGAGATACATTTTGAAAATATGGCACATGTCATGGAAGATATAACAAGCAGCAAGGCTCAGGCTGGGTGGTGGAAATTTTAAATTTTGATGAGAAAAACATCACCATAAAATAAATCTCGCCTAGTAACAAACTTATAGAAATTCTGCCTCAGACGTAACATCATAGCTAGAGTCTACACATAGGAGTACCAGGGAAAGGCTAAATAGCTCTAGAAACTGAAAACTGAATTTAGAACTCTATATAGTACACTGGACGCTGGCTTCCTCCTGATTACTAAGTGACAATGGTAAAAGTTCTCCAGGGCCCTTGGAGCTTTCCAGTTTCCCTAGAGCTTGCTGATATCTGTCCTCCTAGACCAGACTTGATCCAGTATAAAAATGGAGAACGAGAAATAAGTAGGATGGTGGTTCTCAGAATATGTTCCAGAGATCCCATAAAGATCAGTTCCTGAAATCCTTCTGTATGAAATATAAGGTCCAAACTATTTTCATAATAATACAAAGGTGCTATTTGTCTTTTTCACTCTCGTTCTCATGTGTGTGACCACTAACAGAACTAAGAGGAGAACCATCCAGCTGAACTCTGCTCACATTTCAGAATCAAGAGCAAATAAAATAATTGTCTTGAGCCACTGAGTTTTGGGATGACTTATTTTGCAGTATAGATAATTAGAACGGGCATGTCAAGGATGCATATCGAGGTTGGTGGCATTGGTGATCTCGATTGGAATTCCTCTAGTTTTTCCCAGCTACCTGGAAACTGAGTGTAGATGTCACTAAGGAGAACTCAAAAGATCACTCAGAGACAGAGAACAGAAGAACTGATTTCTTGAAATGTTGATGGCTTAACTCAGAACACAAAGCTATCCGGCCAGTCATGGTTTCCCTTCAGGGACAGAGTTGAAGGTGGTTACTTTGCTGACATTTGTAGATTTGTGCAGATGAATAACTTATAGGAAATTCATAGAGATGATGATGACAGTGATGACAATGACAACGATGACGACGATGTGATGATGAAGAAGGTGACAAAGATTGTGCGATGAGGATGGAACTTGGTCCAGAGACTCTAGAGTCCTAAACCAAGAGAAATGACCCCTGGGGAATAACATGTGGTAATGGGGAGCGTACAGGCTTTGGCATCAGAAAACCTGGTTCAAGTCCTGACTTCATAATCTTGAGACAGGTCATACGTCCCTTCTGAAGTTCAGGTTCTGATTGCTAAATGGGAATATACTTCCTGCCCGCTCCCCTCACAGTTTTCCCAGGAGGGTCAAGTAACATGAGGATGTGAAGGTGCTCTACAAAGTGCCACATAGAAAGGAAGATGATAAGTGAGACTGTTTTGAGAAGGGCTCTTCCCTATACTTAAGGAGTTTTGAGAAAAATACATAATACTCTATTAAAGTCCTTTCTGTAAAAAGTTTCTGAATTTGCTTGTGGGAGTCGCTGAGCATGATGCCCATATTACTGCTAGCCAGGAAAAGTGAAATGGCCCAGCAAATAAACATAGGCTCCTTGTTTCCCGATGTCCGGACTGTGTGGCTGTTTACCAGCATCCTGTATAAACCAGTCAACATCTCTTAGATGCTCAACACTGAGCTAAAAACTGGGGATGGTGGCTGAAGAAGAAAAACAACACCTTCTTTTCTACCTGCTTGGGCCCTAAAGATGGCCAAGTCCTAATCCCAGGACCCCATGAGTATGGCAGGCTATGTGGCAGAAGGGAATTAAGTTTTCATATGGAATGATGGTTGCTGTCAGCTGATGTCGAAATGGGGAGCATCACTTGGGTTATCCAGGTGGATCCAATAGAATCACAGGGCTCCTTAAAAGCAGGAGAGGGATTGCCAGCTCCATAGACAGAGAAAGAGGCCCACAAGGCGAGAGTGTGAGTGGCCTCTGGAGGGTGGGGAAGGAAAGGAAAGGAATTCTCTCCTAGAGCTTCTAGAAGCAATGAAGTCCTGCCAACACTTCAATTTAACTCCATGAGACCTACATTGCTCCTCTGATCTCCAGAAACCACCATTGTGGTGGCAATTTGTATGACAGCAACAGAAAATTAATACATTGCCTGACAACCTCTTAGACAAGCTACCTTTATAGGAGTACTGGGCAAAGGAATGCAAGGTTTGACCCAGTGCCACACATGATGTTGGTGGAATTTTTGGTTCATTTACTATGATAAATTCAGAGGCCTAAACTCGCAGGCAACAAGTAAGGTGTAGAGATTTTCCCATTTTTGAAGCTACTTTTGTATACATGGGAAGAAGTATTAGTGCCAAGGTCGACCGTATACTACTTGGTAGCAAATTAATGTATTGGTTTATTTGGTTTATATCTGTCTCCTGCTCCCTAGAACATAAGCTTTGTCAGATTCACTACTAGAGCTTAAATGCCTAGAATAATTCCTCGGTCAGAGTAAATAAGTGCTCAATAAAATTTTATTAACAAATTTGCATATTCAGCAAATTTTTGTTAAGCATATGCATTTATACTGGAAAATGATTGTGGGCCAAGATTTTTATCTCTTTTGCTATATCTAGCGTTTCTATGCAGAGAGCAATACCCAGCACTCAGTAACATTTGTGGAATGAGTGAATGAATGAATGAGTGATTTAAAGTATGATATGCAAAGACTCCTGCTCTTGAGGAGCTTGTCATTTAATGAACTTTGGTTTTCTTATTTGTCAGTATACACAATTGACCCAAAACTGAATTTGCTCCCCCTACCTCCATTTTTCTATAATTGGCAATGATTTATCAAGTTGATGTGTTGCAGCAAAGGAGAGGAGAGGAAATGGGGAAAACCTGGAGAAATAAAATAGGGTTTCTAAGTTGACGACATTTTTCCCAAGTGATATAAGGATTCATCTACACAAATAGATTATTTTCTGAAACAAGTGATCTCTATTTTTACTATTTTCATATATTTCTCTTTCTACTATTTTCATATATGTACACATAGTTGTAGTTTGGCCATATTGCATGCTTATTGTGTGTCAGGAAACAACACATTCCCTGACCTCCTAATTCTGCTCCGTTGTCCCTCAGAGTTAGCCATAGTTAACGGTTCCCCTTCAAATATCGTAACTGAAGCCAGGCTTTCTGGCACACACTTGAAATTCTAGCATTCTGGGAGGCTCAGACAGAGTAATTGCAAGCTCAAAAACAGACAAACGGGGATGTAGCTCAGTGCAAAAGCCCTGGGTTCAAATCCTAGTGCTGGGAGGGAGGAGATGAAACTTTTACCAACTTGTTGGAAAGAAAGAAGGTATTTTGTTTCATTGCATTTCATTTATGAGCCGATACCCCAAAATGTTAAAAATGTACCTCTGAGTTGTGACGCAGGTGGAGAATGGACTTTTCTTATGTGCACATGAGCATCTCTGACTGTCCTGGAGCGCTGACGCCCCGCTCTGACTGGAGCACCAAGTGGCCAGTTTCACATGAATCGAAGGCCATGAAGGGTCATTTTGCCCCACAGGGCACAGGGGCCTCCACCGCATGCTCACCAGCAGCCCCCACCCCAAGATCTCTTTTCCTCTGGCCTACTGTCCTGCTGTCCACATCCCCCGTGCAGAGACCAGAGGGACTGACATTCCAGGGGGCTGCCTGTCTGGAAAGATGATAATCCCAAAGGTGGGAACTCTCTGTCCTCCTGGAAGGTGAGTCAGGCTTCAAGTGTCCTGGCCCATTAGCACCATTTTTACCGTGATTGGAAGCAGAACCTTGTGTGGAAACTCTTCAGTGAGTAAGTGCAAGATGGATAGAGATAGGGTAAGGGCAGCTGATATTGCATCCTGCCTTTGGCACCTCGTAGCTAGAAGTCGCCCACACTCAGCGTCTCCCTCTTGTGGAGGTGAAATAGAGGTAGAATTAACTGCCATTCCTGGCGCGTAAGGCTGTTATGATGACTCAATGGGAAAAGTTTGTGAAAACACTTTAGAAAATATAAAGCACCAAAAACATCTGCTTGGTTTTTGTTCTTGTTGGTTTGTCTTCCAGATGGAAATACATCTGCCCGTAAAACTCTTCCACAGTAAAGGGACACTGATATAAAAACACATAGCTCATCTCCATTACTCTACTGTCTGTGTGCCCTTTAAATCATTCGCCAGCGAATTCCTTTCTTCATCCTCTTCTTTATGGTGATTTGATCCCTCTCCGGGGAAATTTATCTTAATACCAAGCTTTGTTCCCCCTTCCCAAGTAGCGCCATCTAAAAATAAATTGAAAGAGACCCATCTAATGGATGGGAAAGTAACCACAGCATAAAAATGAAGTTTTCCTTCTGTTCTTCCAAACATTAGCAACACTACTACTTATTAACTCTAGGAGTTAATAAAATTGAGCTTTTACAGTGGGCACTGGACTTTTTGTCCCTTAATATATATGTACTCTTGTATAATAACAGAGCTTTTACAGGGCATGTAGCCACTGAATTAAAGACCACATTTCCCAGCCCTCCTCAGGTGTGGTCGCGTGACAAAGTTCTGGCCAATGAGAGGCAAACAGAACTGATGTACGCAAATTCTGGGACCTGAAGAGAAGGCGCGTTCTCCCTCTTTCCTCTGCCTGCTGGTTGGAATGCAGACGTGATGGTGCTTGGCAGAATAGTCATCTCAGACTCCACAGGGAAGCTGCGAGTTGAGGATGGCAAAGAAGACATTAGAAGGAGTGTGGGGTCCTGACTACTTGCTAAGCTATCCCACCTTACTTGTGAGAAAAACTCATTTCTCTGCAGTTTTCTCTCATTTCTCTTCTCGGTTTTCTGTAAGTGGCCTGACATACACGATAATGGAAGTTATAAACAGGAATACTCGAAGGTTATAGCTTTATACTTTTTGAGCTTAAGAAATTCAATCCTTGCTCTATATTGTGGTCTAAAATAGCAAAAATTCATAGATGTTCTTCCATGCCTTCCTTACTCTTTGTGTTCATTATTACTAGTGCTGCTTATTATTATTATTATTATTATTATTATTATTATTATTATTATTACTATTGTAGTTGCTCTACTGTTAATATTACTGCTAATAAGCTATGGAATATAAGCGAGGGTAACAGAAAGAAATAGTTAAGTTGGAGTTCATCAAAATTAAAAATGATCTATAGTCATACCACCCTGAACACGCCCAATCTTGTCTGATTTTGGAAGCTAAGCAGGGTCGGGCCTGGTTAGTACTTGGATGGGAGCCCACAAGGGAATACCGGGTGCTGCAGGCTTTGGGGCTGGGGATTTAACTCAAAGGCAGAGCACATGCTTGGCAAGCACAAGGCCCTGAGTTCGATCCCCAGCACCGAAAAAAAAAAAAAAATAAAAATGCAGAAGGAGAAAATTGTTGTAAATTATTATGAGGCTAGCACCCAGAATACATAAAGAACTCTTAGAACTCAACAACAAAAAGATAAGCAACCCAATTAAAAAGTAGACAAAGAATTTAAGTCAACATTTATTTTTTCAAAGAGGGTATCAAAAGGGCCGAAAAAAGCACTTGAAAAGACGATCAACATTAGTCATTAGATAAATGCAGATCAAAACCACAGCAACATGCTGTTTTATACACATTAGGGTGGCTTTTGAGAGAGAGAGAAAGGAAGGAAGAGGGAGGGGAGAGGAAAGAGGAGAGGAGAAGAGGGGGAGGGGAGGGGAGAAGGGAAGAGAGGAGAGGAGAGGAGAGAAGAGAGGAGAGGAGAAGGGAAGAGAAGAGAAGAGGAGAGGAAAAGAGGAGAGGAAAAGAGGAGAGAGAAGAGAAGAGAAGAGAAGAGAAGAGAAGAGAAGAGAAGAGAAGAGAAGAGAAGAGAAGAGAGGAGGAAAGAAAATGGAAAAACCACAAGTACTATGTAGGCTATGGGGAAATTGAATCCTTATACACTGATGGTGGGAATGTAAATAAGTCAGCTGCTGTGGAAAACAGTTTGGTGTTCCCTCAAGAAGTGAAACAGGATTACCATATGGCCCAGCGATTCCACCCCTGGGTGTATATGCAAAAGAATTTAAAACAAGTACTCAAAAAATACATGTATACACATGTTCATGGCAACATTATTTATAATAGTCAAAAGGTTGGAAAAATTAAAATGTGCATCACAGATAAATGAATAAACATGTGGTAGTATGTACATGCAATAGAATATTATTCAGCAACAAAAAGGAATGAGGTACTAACACATGTGAGAACCAGATGAAGTTTGCAAACACCATGCTAAGTAAAAGAGGCAAGACATCAAAGGGTCACACATTGTATGATTCCATTTACATTAAATATTCAGACTAGATAAATCTGTAGAGAAAGAAAGTATTTTCATTGTTGCCAGGGGCTGAGGCGAGAAAAGGGAGGCGTGTGTCTGCTATGGGTATGGGGTTTCCTTTTGGAATGATGAAAATGTTTTGGAACTAGAGAGGTGGTGTTTACGTGACATTTCGAATGTATTAAACAGTTCACTTTAAAATAAAATGGTTAATTTTATTTTATGTGAATTTTACCTAAGCAGAAATTCTCTCTCTCTCTCTCTCTCTCTCTCTCTCTCTCTCTCCCTCTCTCCCCCCTCTTTCTCTGCCTGCCTCTCATTCACACAAAGCCACAGAGACCCCCAAAGCTACAACAGGGTTGTTTGCTTCCAGAAAGACACCCAGCAGTACAGGAGTCTGCTAGAAACAAAACCGTAGGCCATCTAAGCGACTAAGCCACTAATGAGCTCTGCTCCTCCCAGAAGCAAAAGATCCTTCTCCTCCACATCATTTATTAGGCTCCAACCTGCTACTTGTCAGGTAGCATTAGTTGTACGGGGATCCAGGGACTGGCTTCCTGATTCCTGATTTATTATGTTGATGAGAATATGACCAAGGCTCCAAGGCACAAACTTCAAGGTGGATATCTGGGCTGTACTCAGTGGCAAATGGTCTGCAAGGCCACCATAGAGGGAGCCCCTCCAAGAGATCTGGTTTCAAACCCAACCTCGTCACACATTTACTTAACATTAGACTAAATAACATTTTCCTCAGTTAATTCCAATATCCTGAAACAGCTTGCTTTGCAAAACCTCAGTTGTAGCCACGCTGGTCAGAACAACTATCATCTCTCCCTTGATGAATGCGATGGCCTTCTGCTTGGTCTCCTTGCGGCTGCCTTTGCCCTCTTTCCAGCCTGTTGCTACCCTGCCATAAGACTGGCACTGTCGAGCCGAAGCCACAATGTGTCACTCCTCCAGAGCTGTTGTCTCAGGATAAAAGTCAAGTCCTTACCCGGTACTCAGTGTCCTTCCTACCTTTGAAGGTCCTTCTCCCTACCGTACTCACAGCCTTGCTCCTTCCACTGGGTGCAATGGGCTCCTTTCTGTTCCTACTTCGGGGTTTTGCACCCGCTCTTCTCTCAACCTCAAAGGCTGCTTCTGTCCTCGGCTCCTCCAGGTTTCCATTCAAACATCCCTTACCAGTGAGGTCTTCTCACCTAGGCATCGCTTATTCACCTTCCTTACTTAGTTTTTGTTTTATATTGATGGCAGTTAATGCCAACATTTAATACCAAACATGGTCTTATTTACTTATTTTATTGTTTCCCCCTAAGAGGTAAGTTCCATGAGCTAGTTTTTTCACTAATGCATTCCAAGTACCTAAAATAATTTCCTGGCACATAGTAGGTGGCCTGTAAATAATCACCAGATGTATGCATCAGTTTTTCTAAGATCAAAGACAATGAAAGGGGCTGGGGTAGAGCTCAGTGGTAGAGTGTTTGCCTAGCATACACGCGCATGTATGGGTCTGAGAGAGAGAGAGAGAGGAAGGAGGGAGAGGAAAATGGACACGATAGCTTTATACGATGTACAGTGTTGTATTATTGTATTATTTATATCAAAATCAGGTTTACCTCAATACACCAAGGCTTATACAAGTAGTCTGTGATATTTAGAGATCACAATAGCAAAATTTAAATTTTTCACTCTGCTGAAAGTGCCCTGAGCCCCAAAGGATAGATCTGTTAGAGCCTGATTTTAGAATCGTTCCCCGAAGAGTGCTGTTTAGTAATCGCCCCGGAACTCCCTTGCCCACCTGAACAGAACAGACTGCAGATGAACAGGTTCCTAATGTGTGTGCATCCACAGAGCTGGGGCATTTCCTAGCAGCTGTGGGATTTTATGGACATATCAAGTTGGCTTTTTATTTGATACCACAAAATTAAATTAGGAACGAAAGTAATTTGGTTCAATGGAAAAAAAAAAAACACAACTAAACTCAAAGTAGAGGGGGGTGGAGGCCAAATCTCACAGAGGTCAGGACTGCCAGGAAGGTTCCTTCTTAAAGTCTTATAAATAGAAGGTAATTTCTAAAATGTCAAGGGTTTCTCGGCTCAATTAAAATTATTTGTAGCACAAATGGTTGAGACGAGGGAGTGCTTTAAGCCAGGGAAATGCAGTAACAAGAATAATAAGCACCCAGTTAGTGTTGTTTGGGCGAAGTCTTATTTAGATGCTGGAGAGTTTCCATCATGTCAGATGCCAGAAGAGGCCAGTGATAAAGGGAGCCAAGCTGCCGTCCTTTGGATCCCTTTCCTCTTGCTTCCACTTAGAAATAGGAAACAGCCGAGAGCCATTTCGCAACTGCAACAACTTCATTTCCCAGGTTCGTCTGGAAGAAAGAGCCATAACTCAGCTAATCCACGCTTAGGACAGGTTGGGGGTTGGCTGCGATGCTGTAGCCCTGAGCTAAGTACATATAACTTCTTTCGGAATGTGCTTCAGACGCTGGCTGTCATCTACTAAAGGATGAATTTTGCAAATATGAACTTATCCATTTGGGAAGCAAAAACAAGTATCCGATAGACCCCGCTTTTGTCATAGATAAATAGTTCTTTACATAGCAAGCCCAGCAGTGTTCAGATACAACCTTGCAATGAAGTGTCAATTGAAGCCACAGGCATTGTCATTTATTGTCAGTGTAGACTGTTATCATTCACAGCCATAATCAGAAAAATGACTGACGATTGATACTGACAGCAATGATGATTACTCCTGCAATAAGCTTAATTAAAATAATGAACCACTATTGTATGTGGCTTATTTGTGGCACAGGCGGAATAATGTATATGTGCCACACGGAAGTCACCAGCTAGCATGGCATTCATATTTCAGTCCTGCCACAATCCAAGGCATCGTCTGGGATCCCTGCAGTCCTCTCCCTTCTCTCTGAGGCCCACAGTTCCTCATTCTTCATGCACAGGTAATTGCTAGAATACTGCAATGACAAGAATTCTGCTGGCTTATTGGCTTTGCTTCAAATCCAGGATGGTGGGCACTGTCACCTCCTGGTGGACCTCCCGTGCAGCTGCTAAGTAAAGTCTCCCGGGATGGCAGTTTAAGATAGGTGCTTCCCCCGACCTTTCCCCACTGGCAAGCTCCCGGATCAGAGGTGAGGGGAGCCCTCCAGAGAGAAAAGTCTGGCAGTCTGAAAATCTGGCCCTGTGTCAGCCTGTAACATCAGGTCGTTTTTCTTCCCAGAGATTTTTGCTGCTAACTTTTCCTCTGTCCCTTCAGCACCTGGGGCGTGGGAGAGACAGGAGGGGAGAAAATAAAAACCTCTGAGGGATTTTTGAACCACCCAGAAAGCCAACCTCAAACCTAGCCCCACGTCCAGTTCACATAATTGGTGAGGGCCTTAAAAACACAAACAGCCCTCATCCACTGCGGGAAGATCAAAGGAACATTTACCCACTCACTTAACTCAGAAAAAATAGAACACCCAGTGCAAATTGTGGGCTTTTAACTATCTTGTGGGACCAAAACCTAATCAGAGTGTGGAGGACTATAAACATCTAGGAAGGGAAGCAGACAGTCATTAAAATTTGATTATGAGACTAGCAGCTCTGATAGGGCCTTATGGGCTCATAGAAGAAAGACCCAGGACTGACAGGGCTCCTTCCCTGTGGAGGGTTCTGGGCGAGAGAGTGGGGAGAAGGAGCAAGGCACCCCCAACATCTCACTTTCACACAGCCAAGAATTTGGAGCCACAGAGCCCCTGCTTGCCTCCTGCCAGGAGGAAAATTGGCCTCAGTGGTTCAAGGATTTTTTTCCCCTTCCTACTTGCTTACAAAACATTCATTGCCTGCTAATCATAGCAAAATGCAAACCGAGCCAGGTGTGGTGGCACACACAGCTGAAATCCCAGCTACTCAGGAGGCTGAAGCAGGAAGATAACAAGCTTGAGCCCTGTCTAGGCAATTTGGAAAGATTCTATCTCACAATAAAATTTAAGAAGAACTGAGGACGTAGCTCTGTGGTAGAGTGCTTGGCATGTGTGAGGCCCTGGGTTCAATCTCCAGTTCGTGAATAAAAAGAAAAAAGCAAACTTTCACGTGGCCTATTGTAGCAATTCTCTTTGACTACCAGAAACTGGGATTTGCTCTATTCTTCAGTTATTCATTTATTTATTTATTTATTTTTTCAGATGAAAAGAGGTTCATTTAGATGTTAAAATCCTTTAGTGACTGGATGAGATGGATGCTGAATAACCGACCCAGGCTTTGGGGCTGAGCTGCAGAGCGAGCCCTGCTGAGATCTGAGCTGATTTCCAACATGGCAGAGAATGGCCGGGCACTGTGCTCACTGGCCACGGTCATTTCACTGAACAAATATTTATTGAGCATCTGCTTTGTTCCTGGCTCTGTTCTGGGTGCCAAACAAAGGTCACTGTATGCAGGCTATTACATTGGGGTGTCTGTACCTCAACTCTAAAATCCTCTCCAAAGTCTTAAACAATTCAAAGTAGTCACTCTTAGATTAAAGTCTTGCCTGCAGCAAAGCAAAAACATACTTCCTGGCCCCATTTCTGGCTGTTGATCAATTCTAAGAAGTGTCTTTTCCTGTGCTATTAACATTGGCTAGTTCTCTCTTGTAGAAGACTATCCAGTGCATTTTAAGATGGTTAGCAGCTTCCCTGACCTCTACCCAGAGATGCTAGGAGCATTTCCCCCAGTTATGACACCAAAAATGTCTCCAGCCTTTGCCCTAGGGGACTAAATTGGCCTGTTGAGAAGCAGTGATCAAACATGACCTGAATTAACTTCGAAAATACATGTAATTAGAGACTCAGAGAAATTCCAGTGCCAATTAGCCACATTCGCCCAGCCACTCTTTGTGGAGCCCTCTGCTATGGTTTGGATCTTGAACGTCCTCCAAAGCCCATGTTTAAAGACTAGGTCCCTAGCTCATGGCACTGTTGGGAGGTGGTAGAATCTTTACGTTGTGGGGCCTAGTGGAAGGAAGCTAGGTCACTGGGAGGTGGCTTTGAATGAGATATTGGGACACTGACCCCTCCACCTCTCTGTTTGCTTCCTAGCTGCCACCAGATGATAACTTCTGCGCAATTCCTCTACGATGTACTGCCTGACCACAGGCCCCAAAGCTACTGGCCAACCAACTATGGCCTGAAACCTCCAAAACTGGGAAGCAAAATCAACCTTTCCTCTTTATAAGCCGATTATCTTGGATATTCTGTCACAGTGATGGGAAGCTAATATGTCCTCTTACATACCAGAGGTAGGATGATACTCTAGGTTCTACCACACCTGTCTGCTCCCACCTGGCCCATACCAGAACGCTCTTGTTCGGTCTGCTCCTGGCCATGGCTTGTGCATCCCCCCATGTTTCTGTGAAAAGATCTGATCCTATCGCTCCTCTCTTTAAAAGCCTCTGATGGCTTTACAGGACAGAATCCCAATGCACATTATGATACACAGACCCTTCACAGTCTGGCCTCAGGACCCGTGCCTGCACCTGTCTCCCACAGTGTACTGCCTCAAACCAAATGGTACAGCCCTTCTCTACTCAGTATGCACATCCCAAATGTGGTCATACCCTCTCACCCTAATCAGACTCGCCTGCACTGTTCCTCACTTTCAAGTTCTACCTCTTTTGCTAAGTCTTTCTCTACATTCCTCTCAAGCCTTTCAAAACAAATGGCTTCTGGAAGTCCATTCACTAGATCGCACCTCCATTACTGCATTGTATCTCATCTCACACATCCACCTAGTCAACAAATGTTTGTTGAGCACCTACTATGTGCTAGATATTCTTTTTGGACCCTGAGGATGGGGTATAAATAAATTTGGCCAACAGTGATGCCTTTGCTGAGCTTATATTCTAGTTAGGAAGTTAGAAAATAAGTAACTAAATATACATCAGACGGTCATGGTACCAAGCACTACACTAGGATTTGGGAGTAGAAATGAACTGGGCTCAATTCCTACTTTCATGGAGCTTCTGATTATAAGAGGAGGGGATATAAGAGAGAGTGATGTGTGGGGTTACAGGAAAAGGAGTAAAGAGCATTTCTGCACTGTGCCTTGGGTCCCCTAGGTCACACAGAGGTCCATGAGAGGCTGGAGGAAGGCCGTGATTTGGAAACTTTGGAGTTAAACTTCAGGAGAGCCTTCTGAGCAGGTCCGGACTTTTACCGGTTAGGTGCAAGGCATTTCGGGACACGCTGAGCCTCAGAGGAAAGAAAAACAGTTCTAGAAGTGGTCAGGTGGAATCCTCACCCAATTCACCTCAGGCCACAATATTCCCCTTGGCTTCTGTGCCACCTGAAGTGGTAAAGACAGGCCTGGAAACCCTGTGGCCACAGCCTAGTCTGATTCACATCTTCAGATGGGACTTCCTGTTGGAGAGGGTGCTAAAGGAACTGATAAAACACCTCATCCTTACTGGGATAGACTTCTTCTGTACTTAAGATCAGGCAGACTTTCATGATGCCCAGCTATGTACTGAATGCATGTGTTCCTGAAAAATTCCTATGTTGAAACCTAGCCCCAGTGTGGCAGCATTAGGAGGTGGGGCTCTGGAGGAGTGAGCAGGCCATGACGGTGGAACCCTCAGGAATGAGATTAGTGCCTATATGAGGAGCGCAACAGACTGGAGTTTTCCCCCTTCCACCAAGAGAGAAGCAGCAAGAAATGTTCACGTGTAAGCCAGTAAGCCGGTAAGCAGATGCTTACTAGACACAAAATCTGCCTTGATCTTGGATGTCTCCAGCCTTTAGTATTGTAAGAAGTAAGATTCTGCTGTACATAAGCCACCAAGTGAGTAGCATCTTGTTATGGTACCTCCATGACCTGATGTCACCTTGAGGGGATATCCAGGAATCATAAAGGCTGTGTCCCCTGCCTCCCCGCGAAGCAGAAAGCATGCAAGAATATATAAAATAAAAAGTCAAAAATCATGTCAAGAAGGCCACGTGGAATCAACGTAAAGGCCCTGCGGGTCCCTACTTGCCCATTTGTTCTCCATGAGCTCTCACCCACACCCTAGCCTGCTCACACTGCATGGATGTATGTTGACTTTCATTTCCTTGAAATAGTTAATCTTTGCAACCAAGGTTCCAAACGGGAGGTTTCAACCGGGGATCAGCTCAATCTGCGTGCAGGTCATTTAAGAGCTCAGTCTCATCTTTGAAATATAGATTAACCAGGAGAGTATGAGTTCAGCATTTTTATGTAATGTTGTTTCATTGATCCTGCAGGCCAGCTGGATGTGGCTTCAGACAGATACCTAAAAATCAGTTTTAAAACTTTCCCATCTTTTAATATTTTATAATCTGTCAGAAAATCAGTTATGGACTCTGCCCCCTTTCAATGCCTGGTTCCATGGGAGCCGATGTTTAACCAAAGCAAGGCTCTTTTCTCTTCTCTACAAAAAGCAATGGGCAAGTTCAGAGTGAATGACGACTTCAGGGAAATTCTTGGCTTTGTAAAGATTTAGAGATGAAATGACTAGCTTTGACCTGCCAGGTCCACAGCTGGGTTTCTCTTTTTCTCCTGCGACAGCCACAGAATGGCTTCCCTAAACCCTGGGAAAGATCAGGGATCCATCCGGAAGGTAGTACTGCGGGAACCCAGCCATAATTTGAATGTGTCCGAAATCTTGATAAATTTCTTCAAGCCCAGTGAATCACAAACAGCTTTCTCCAAATCCTGCCCTTCCTCTTATGCATATGAAGATGGTCTTTCTGGTTCAAAAATATGTCTTTACTTTTTTGGAGTAGAGAAGGATTTAAAGGTAAAAAAAAGATTAGGAAATGTGTAAAAATGATTTTTATTTTCCTCTTTGTCTTTTTTGTATTTTGTAAAATTTCTCTTACAAATCTGTATTGAGTAAGGAAAGATAAAGTTGTTTTCTTTTTAAATAAGAATTTAGGTAAAGTTACAAACATAGAATCAAGAGCCAATGGTAAAAGAAAGCAAAAATATTGCTTTCGGCATCGAGTTAACAATAAAAATTCCAACCTCCATAGTGTGAATGCACCAATCTCTTCCGAGTGAACGGCCATGTTCATCCTCAGGAACTATATAGTTCATCCCATAAAAATCGGTATATTAAGCATCATATTCCAGAAATGGGAGTGGAGAGAAAAAGGAAACAGAGAAAGGAGAGAAGAGGAGGGGATAAATCCTAGATCAGGAAGAATAGGGACAAGTCAGAAAAAGTGGACGGAGTGAGATGGCTGCAGATCTGATAAAATGTTCAGCTCAGTGCAGGGGAATTCCAGCTCCCCTCACACCCATGTTTATTGCAGTAGGTAGCAGGGGCAGCACACTACCTCCCACCTGGCAATGGCCATGGCACAACTGGGTGTTACTTTTTAAATGGAAGTAAAACACTGCTATCTTTATGACACCGACATTTAATAACCACTAGAAGCAAGGGAAAGACACCGACAAGTATGGCCTTCGGTGTATTAGCCACCACTCCCAGAGTATGAATAGCACTTGTCTGCCTCTCTTCATGCTGTCTAACAAACTGTAGCCCAAAAACCAACAGTCTGACCACCAGCTGGGCTCCCAGCTCTCCCAGTGGCTAAAAAGCTGGAGAAGCCCTGGGAAGAAGGTGGTATGTTTAGCCTGGGGCACAGGGGAAGTAAAGAGATTGCTGATAGCAGGCGCTGGTGGTGGGGGAGGCCTGGCAGGAAGTGCTGTGAACCTGAGTTTATATAACAGAGTCACAACGAATATGATGTTCAACTTCTGCTTGCTGGCCAGCTGTCTGGTTGGTTCTAAGAACTCATTTCTTCCTTACTGCACTCACCAAATTTCCCTGAGGTGCACCACGAAGCAAATTAACCCAGTTGCTTGTTTGCTTCCGCCAAATGGAAGAAACAACTCATAATATTTTTCTCTTCTTATTCCCAATTGTCCATGTCATTTTACTTCGCATAGTGAGAAATGCCTACATATCTTCCTGCTTATCAGTTACAAATGTGCCGTAACACAGTTCCCAGTCTCAAATCCACCTCTCACTGTGGGGCTTTGGACAAATTAACTTACCACGCAGTAACTTAGCTGCTCAACCTCTAAAATACAGAAAGTAGTAATAGTACCACCTTGTGTGGTTATTGCAAGGACTCCCCATGGTAATGAACACAAAACATTTAAAACAGCGCCCAACATGGGTTCAGTGCTCTGTGTTTACTCTGATTCTTTCAAACGTCCATATATATTCTTGAGTACCTGTTATGTGCCAGGCACTGTGCTGAACACCAGAAACAGAAAAGCAAGACTGTCTTCGGAGCTTACATTCCAGTGGAATATTAGCTTATACCAATACAATAATAATGGCAGCTCATGTTTAGTGTGAATATAATAGGCACAGTCTTATTCGATCTTCATAATAATCCTAAGAGGTAGGTGAGAATAATATTTTGGAGGAACAGAATCACCAGGCTTAATGGCATTAAAAAACTTGGTCACACAACACAGCTGGCAAGTGGCACAGGCAGGGCTGGCATGGGCCAACACTGCTCCTGATTCTCAGTCTTAACCATGTCTTCCATTTTAGGTAATGTGGGCTATTTTCAGATAACAACCGTGGTTCCTGGGAACAATCCATCCACCTCATTCCTCCACATTATTTTTAAAGAATCATTGCCCTGCCTCCCGTTTCTTTCATGCCAGCCACTTAGGTTTTTGTTTTGTTTTTTTTTTTTTTTAAATCTGCTTATTGAACATGACAAAATTCAACCACGCAGTGTAAAACATTTTACCCGCTGGTCAGAGTAACAACTCAGCTTTTGAAAGAGCATTTAACACTGTACAGTGTTGGGCTTCACGCTGGGAGACAAGCGAGTCTTGAGGCCTACCCGGAGCCAATCACTGGAGAATGGTTTAATTGGTTAATCATATAAATTACAATCACTTAATCATTTTAAGCACCATCAGCCAATTAGCTCAGAGTTATGGGCTCTGAAGTAACAGTTATGCAAATGTTTGTTCCACTGCAGCCTATTAACAACCATATTTTCTCTATCAAGATGACAGAGACTGATGGGTGGAAGAAGAAAAGGAAAGTGAGCGTTTGTTTAGTTTAAACTTCTTTCCTGTTGGGTTATAATGAAGCATCCAGAAGGGAGACGCTCCAAACTTGGTGATTTTTTTTCCCAATACTGGGGGTTGAACCCAGGGCTTTGTGCTACAAGTACTCAGCCACTGAGCTACATTCCCAACCCTATTTTTATTCTATTTTGAGAGGGTCTTGCTAAATTGTCCATTCTGGGCTCAAACTTGCAATCCTCCTGCCTCAGCCTCCCGAGTAGCTGAGTTTAGAGGTTTGTGCCACCACGCCTAGAGGGGATTTCATTACCTCATTCAATTGGGGGGTCAGAGAGGGGCCCTCCGGGATTCACAAGAAGAATCTGCTAGGAAACTGCTGAATCAAGGATGCAGGATCATAGCAGAAAGTGTTCACTTTGCTGACCACCAGGCACACACTGTCAGGTTACAGGTAAGAAACCGAGGAGCAAAACGGAAGCATGATTTCCACTGCTGCATTTTCTCCACTAGGCAGCAAAGTGTCCACTAATAATGCTGGAAGAGTGAATTGAGTTCAGATGAGGTAATAATGGTAATAATTACTGTATAATAACAAGGAAGAATATAGTACTGCTCTGGACAGTGAGATAAGTTGTCAGCAGCACACCAAACACTATGAGGAATTCTTGGATCATCTAGCATGAGAGTAGACGTGTCCTGTGAGCTCTATCTATCCACGGCCTGGTGCAGGGCTTGGCAGATAGTAGCTATTCAACAAACACTTGTGAATGAATGAATGATTAATGGTCAAATGTGAATCCAACAGCCCAGGAAACAAAGGAGTTCTATCTGTTTAATGCAACCAAGTTCTGCAAACACTCATGTGCTGAGATGCCAAAGACGAGTGGTCCTTGGAGTGCCGCCTTCTGCTTGCTTATGTCTCCCAGAGCACCTACTATGGCAGAGGTCCCCTGTTGGCTCCTCATCTGAGTAGACTGAGTCATTCAGTGGCCTTCAGTTATGCTTGCGAGTGTCACGATGGTGAAGAGCAATCAGAATCTCACAGATAGAATTAATTTTCCAGAATGTGCAGGGAGTGACAAGGTTTTGTGCTTCCCAATCACTTTGTGACAATGCTACTGTAGTCTTCCTACAGGGAGCGCCTTAACTCTCCCTGAGGCATCTCAGCATTGCCTGGGTATTTAAATGTAGGGTTGTGGTTGGAGACCCCTCCACCCTTCATTTTTTGAACACAAACACGAACTTGCAACACGTTTGTCACAGAATTCCATTTGTCCACTTGATAATACATTTCGAACTTTTATCATGTGCCAGAGATCACGCAAGGGGCTAAGCGAGAAGCAATGAACAGCCCAACTCTTGTCACATGATGAGCAGTATTAAGGAATTCGGAGAGGAGAAGGAAGGCTCACAGTCACAGGGCACTTTCCGGAGGAGGTGAGGTTCCATCCAGGGAGAAAGGGACAAAGAGACAAAGGCCAGGAGCTTTAGTATCTCTATCTGTTCCAGACGTAGAGCTGTCTGGATAATTCACATCATTAGGATACTGATGGTGCCGTTGTTGCTGTTAAGGCTTTCTGCTTTCCAATTTGGGGATTTTAATTGCCTTAAGGAAGTAACTGGCCTGGTTTTATCTTGTTTACATATGGCCCAGAGGTGCCCTGCCCACAGGCTGGGGCAGGAGAACATTCACAGTGGCTTCCCTGTGACCTGAGCTGGTGACACTGCCCCCTCCCTTGCCTTGCTTTCTCTTCCTCAAACAAGGAAAATGATACTGACCTGACCCACCACTGCTGTGAGGAAAAACTGATTTTAAATTATGTGTATGGCGCCACACTTCAGAGAGTGAGGAGCTGCTAGGGAAGAAAAAACTGAACAGTGACAGTACGCTGAGACACTGAAAACAATGGGTGGAAACAAAACTGGACCCAAATCATATAAAGAGATTTTAAAGATTTTCTTCCTCCTCCATTTACAACACTCTGTTATTGACTTTAGATTTTTCCTTGCACTTAAATAGTCAAAAGCCAGTCTGACACTCTCTAAAATCCTTTTACAGGTCACACACTAGCCAGAGTCTATGTTCCTGGGGACAGGGCTGTTGACCACTCCCATGTTTGATTACTTCTCTTTCAGTTTTTGTACTTACTCAACTTGGACTAAATTTATTTGCCCTCATAAATGGAAGTCATTTTGTTTGTCTCTGGGGAATCCTCCCACCTTCTCTTTTTTTTTTTTTTTTTTTTTTGGTGCTGGGGATCAGAACTCAGGGCCTTGCACTTGCTAGGCAAGCACTCTAACCACAGAGCTAAATCTCCAGCCCCCTCCCACCTTCTCTTGATAATAGGTTCCTAACTTCCTGGGGGGCTTCCTTAATGAGGGTGGAGTAGCAGGGCAACTTTTAAGAGACCTTAGTGATTCTGCCCAAGGCACCTAAGAGTTGTGGTCAGCCCATCTGCTGGGTTTGGTTCCAACTCCTCCCTACTTTTGCAGTTCAAAATGGAGTCGGAAAGTTCCCTGGGCATTTCCCAACAGTACTCTAAGTCCAGTTTGATTTGTATACTATAGGATAGTTTGTGTCTCAATTTGAGTTTCCCCAGAAGTAGGCCCAGAGATAAGGATTCAAAAGTAAACAGTTTACTAGGGAGAAGCAGGGAACACCAGCAGGGGAGAGGGACAGCAGCCAGGGCAGGGTGTGAGTCAGCTGCTGCCACCAGAGCTGAGCGTGGGAAATGGTGTAGGGCGTGGCCTCCTAGTCAGTCCACCAGAGGGTCCAGCGAGCTGGGGTATTTGCACACCAACTCTTGTCAGTTATTGGTTGAAAGCTGCTGGGTTGTTAATCCCCAGCAAAGAGCTGCTGATAGGTAGTTCCAGAAAGAGCCCTTGGGCTCAGAGATTTGGGTACTGGCAGTTAGAAATTGTCTGTATTCTCGAGAACACACTAGCCAGTGGGGTCCGAGAGGGTGTGGATGGGACCGGCAGAGCATCTGCTACACTTTGCAACATAATCTGTGCAATTTCTTATGCAAGGGTGCAAGATGGAAGGTGCTTTGGGGACATGGCTGTGGGCTGTGATCTTGCTTTGAACAGCTGTAAAGGGGCCAGGACATTTGGACTCGTTGGCAATGTGCCCCAAACCATGCCTTAGTCACGGCTCAGGCATCTGAAAGGGCCCAGGATTGCAGGCTGATTATAACACAATGATAAGCTTATTACAACATGATCACAAATGTCCACTGGGGCTGGAGAGTAAAGGGCACAACAGCCCCTATTCTTCTTTAGGATCGCTGATGACCCACGGCTGGGCCCTGTGTGGACTCTCGGAGGGGGAGCGTGCCTGGTGGCTGCAGCCTAGGACTTCTGTTCCCGCTTTGTCGCCATGGGGAGTAATCGCCAACACAGGACAGCAGACAGGAAAGGTGGAAAGCCCTGAGCCTCTGGGAGGCAGCCTGCCTCCGGCTTGTTCTTTCAGTTCAAGGCACTTGTGGTTTTCCCTCAGTTTATGACTCTTTCATGTTCCTTGTGCCCAAACCGATCCTAAAGGACACAATGTTAGCCCAGCCCTGCTCTGCGTTAGAGCGATCACACATGGGACTTTGCGGATACAGTGGGTCAGGCAGGAAGCCTGTTCCCAGATCTTCTGTCCTACTGTTAAGCTTCAGCTGCCACAAAAGAATGGCCGCCTTCAACACTAGCAATTTGTTTTCTCACAGTTCTGGAGTCCAAAAGCCCAAGATCAGATGTCTTCAGGGTTACAGATCAGGACTCTCTTTCTGGCTGCACATGGCCACCTTCCTGAGTGTCCTTGCATGGCCCTCCCCCCATGTGTGCCCCAATAAAGACAATGGATGTGATTTTTAGTATCGTATAATGAAACGTTGAAGTACATTTTTCAAATGGTGAACGTGTGATGTTTCAAAATGATGCCTGAATGAATTATTTAATCACAGTGAAAAAAGATACCAATGATTTTTAATGTGGCTGCTCACTGATAATGGTTTTAGACTCCACATTACAACTAACATTTATGAAAGTTTTTCTTGTCGAGTCTTGGTGTAGTATTGAGGAAGAATATATATAACTATTTTAAAAGCCAATAATATCTCTGTAAGAACAGATTTTCTTTACATCAATCTAAACAACACAATCTAACAGATTAAATATGAATGACAGGAAAATCAAGCTGACTTATATTATTCAGACATCAAAAAGGCTTGCAAAAATAAAAATATGTGACATCAATGTTACACATTGTTTTAGAAACTGTGGTAACTTTTCATAAAAATATTTATGATTATTTATGAGCAGTGGTCTATGATCAAGTTTATTATTATATATGAATTAATAGAAAAATACTTTTCAATTTTAAGATATAATATGGCAAATATTGACAAATGTAACCTGTATAAGTAAAAATTTCTGTAGTTCTTGGTAAGTTAAGAGATTTTGAAACCAAAATGCTTGAGAGTTACCAACTTACATCAACAGCTAGCTATGAGTAGCTAGCTATGTTATGCTTCTCCTTACCGTCTAGCTAGCCAGTTTAAGCAGAAAATGAATTCATTTTAGAATGTGAAGTAGCTCCCCAAAACTAGATGTCTCCTTGGGCACCTCTGTGAAGACAGTGTTTCATCTTCTTACCAAGCTCGCTTTCCAACCGGAGCTCCAGGGGCTGGAGAACTCGTGCTCGGAGCTCAGGGCTGCGGCTGCAGGTGACAGTCCAAAGTCAAGTTGGGTGCATCTTGGGACTCAACTCGTGAAATGACTCAAACAGGGAGGTCATGGAAAAGATGCCGGGCAACCACAAATGCCCACTACAGTAACTACTAATACGCTCATTTAGCGCAGGTCTAAAGTAAGGGTGAGATCCAAGCCATAGGTGAAGGAGCTGACACTCAACTCAGTTAGCTAGATGCCAGACTCCACTTCAGAACCAAAACGTGTGAGGGTTCATGTTCGCTCCCAATTTAGCTGGAATGAGAGACACCTAGAAAATTGGTCCTGCACACCTCCGGGTGTGTCTGTGAGGGTGTTTTCAGAGAAGACTGACATGTGGGTCAGTAAATGGAGGGCGGAAGACCTATCCTGAATGTGGGCAGCACCACCCAATAGGCAGGGGCCTGGATGGAAGAAAAAGCAGAATGGGGAAGCTCCCGAGGGCACATACTAGACCCTTCTTGACTTGAGTGGGTGTTTTGTTTGTTTGGTTGGTTGTTTTGCTCTACATCACCCGTGGACAGCAGACTCCAGATGCTTCAGCCTTGAACATGGGCTCGCATCACTCCTGGGGGCATCTAGGTCTTCAGCCTCAGATTGGGGCCACATCTCTGACCCTCTTGTTCTGGGGCTCTGAGGTTTCTTGCACTAAGAAGCTGCTGGTTCCCCTGTCTTTCCAGCCTGCAGATAGCTATCAGGGAACTATCCAGCCCCAGGCTGTGTAAACCAGTCTAATAAATCTCTTCCTCTACTCCTCCCCTCTCCCTTCCCCTTCTTTCGCTTCTTCTTCTTTTTCTCCTCCTCCACCTCTTCCTCCTTTTCCCCCTTCTTCTCCTCCTCCTCATACTGGGGATTGAAGCAGAGCCTTTCCACTGGGCAACATCCCCAAGCCTTTATTGAATTTTATTTTTTTATTTTGAAACAAGGTCTCAGGAAGTCACTAAGTTGCCCAGGCTGAGTTCAAATTTGCTACGCTCCTGCCTCAGCCTCCCAGAGTTCCAGCAGGCCCAGCTAAATCCTCCTTTATATAGAAAATCATGGTGAAAATATCTTGAAGCTTAAAGAATTCCTGGGTCCCATGTTGTATTATTCAGAGGAAGGGTTCTGGTCCACTAGAGAAGTTGGACTTTAAGCTTCAAGACATTTTCACCATGGTTTATTTCACAGAGGTCTCAGAGATGCCAGGACTCAAGAAGAAGGTAACATTTTTAAAAAATAGCTTTCTTATTATTTTTCTTAAGATAACAAAAATGAACCCTTTGTTAGAGAAGATTTGAAAGCTGTGGAAAAGCACAAAAATGAAAATAATCCCTCACTGCCCCATCGTGGAGTGAAATATACTATTGGCATTTCAATATATTTTCCCCCACATGATACTTAACTCAAAAGTGAGTTCATACTGTGTGTGGTATTTTTTAACCTTTGTAATTTTCACATCAGGATCATCTTTGTGGGTTATTAAGTATTAATTTTTAATATTTAATATTCTTAATTTAGTAACTATTGAGTATTCCACTGGAAGAACATAATTTATTAAATGATGATACACTGCTTTAAAAATACATGCCATAGAGACTGGAGATTTAGCTCGGTGGTAGACTGCTTGCCTTGCAAGCACAAGGACCTGAGTTTGATCCCCAGCAATATATATATATATATATGTGTGTGTGTGTGTGTGTGTGTGTGTGTGTGTGTGTGTGTATAAAAATATATGCCATAAGTAGTACTCTGCTTTGAGGGCTGTCTGCCTCAAAAACTAAAGACACCAAAGTCTGTTTTTCTTCCCTTCTCCTCGTTATAGAGCTGAGCCCTCATCATATCCTCAGTGCCTAGCACCCAGGAGACAATCCAAACTACTTGGTAAGTGATGAAAGAGCGACATAAGGGCAACACAAAAGAAGTATTTGTTCAGCCTGAGTGCCACGTTTAAGGTCTCAAGATTTGGAAGGTAATAGGGGGACAAGGAGAGGACATTCTGAAGAAAACGTGTTCTGTCCTGTGATTGTCAGACATCCGACAGTCACAGGAGGAGACCCGGGGGTGGGGCAGACGTGTTGCAGGCCATCTGGGGCGGGGGGGGGGGTGACTCTTAAACGGCACTATGACACGGAGAAGAATTACAAGTAAAGAGCCATGATAAACTCCTGAGTTAAACTTTCAATGCAACTGAAATGTGGCATTGCTATCAACGAGGAGAATGGCTGAAAAAAATCACGCCTTTGTTTATTCTTAGAGGGCCAAAGACAGAGGGAAACAAGAGAAGGAAATGAAGAAGAACAGAAAAGCAATATGGATATCTTTTTTTTTTTAAAGCAAAAAGCATGTAAATTAGTGGCATCAAATAATTGAAAGAGCCTATTAAACTTTGATGTGAAGAGAAATTCTCACTGCTCATTTTCTGTGTACCTGGGGGGCAGGGAACTGCCCTGTCTGGTTGTCGCTGCACCTCTAGTGCCTACAACAGTGCTTGGCATGTGGTAGGCACTCAACAAACACCCTCTAAAGGACCAAAGGAAAGACACTTCCTTGCTGTTCCTGTATACTTAAGCCACTGAGCTTTCTTCAAAAGTCCCTGTATTGTTGTAAATGTGTGTCTTTGCATATAAAACACTCAACTCAGCACAACAAATGACCGAGTTTCCACTAACTTTGTCCAGGTTAAGCTCAAATTTGCAGTCCTCCAGCCTCAGCCTCCCAGAGTGCTGGGATTACAGATGTGTGCCGCCACCACATCTGGCTGTCTTCGAGGAACTCTTGCCTGATCGGTGTATGTCAATGCTTCTCAGACTTTATTGTACAAATGAATCTCTCAGGATCTCTTTAAGAGGAAGACTTCAGGAGGTCGGGGGCAGGGCCTGAGAGTCTGCCTTTCCAACCAATTTCCAGGTGAGGCAGATGCTACAGGCTGCAAGCCCTTGGGGGAGCAATGCATTCTGGTACTTCGGATGGTAGTGTGGCCACTGGGGAAAATGGTTCTGTCAACAAACTGCCTCGGAGTCTGATTCCCTTACCGAGTACAGAGTCACCTCTGGTCTCACTCTCCTCAGAAGAGTTTAAGGCCCAGAGGGCCCCTCCCCCGACCCCACGCCCCATCACAGATGACTGGAGGGCAGGTCGCGCCACCCTGCCGCTCCGTGTGGGGAGGCTGAGGCGGATGCGGTCTGCATGCTGACGGGAGGTGAGATATTTACACTCCTGGCAGCGGTAACAGAGTCAGAGTCTCCTCCTTCTCCGCCATGGGAGACACCTGTGCACATTCTCCTTGTCACATCCGGTTGAGGGATTTCATAAATCTGCTTGGTAATCATTTAAAATGGAAGTTCTTTCCTACTAAAAAACTGTTCATAGAGGATATGAAGCTTAACAAAATGGACAGGAATTTTTTTCTTTCACACCATAAATCTGCTTCCTCAGCAACTAGCAACTTTAAAATGATCTGTCAGATTTTGCATAATTAAATCTGGGTTTCAGGGACAGGGCATCGTTGCTGGGAGCGCCGGGCCGCACTAATAGAACACGGACGTGGCGGTGGGGGGAAACGACTTGATTGTTAGTTGCTCTTATCTCAGGCTAAATATCCACATCAGAGGATGGAGGTGGAAGGAAGTAAACTATCAGTTTAGATCCACCGAAAGAACATTTATAGGGCACAAACTGGGGTGTGGTCCTTGCCCACGAGGAGTTTATAATCTGATGAAGACCAGAAGATCAAAAACAAAACAGAGTTTACTAACAGTATTTCTAGAGAATCATCCAGGTAGTGATGAGATAATTGCAGATCGGTTGCAAGTCATTTCATAGAGGCATGAAAATAAAATGTTCAAGTTGCGCATGTGTTTGTGTGTGTGCGTGTGTGCATGTGTGTGTGTGTGCGTGCGTGCATGCATGCGTGTGTATGGTTCTGGGCACTGAACTCCAGACCTCATGCGTACTAGGCAAGTGCTTTCCATTGAGCTATACCCCGACCCCTTTGAGTTCTCTTAACATCCTTGCCTCAACTGCAGCTGCCAAGAAATAATTACAGTGAGTCTGCCATAAAGCATAGAATGCCGGCTAGTCCCTCACGACAGTGTTTATTTATTCACCTCTTTTCGAGTCCTGGGGCAGTGGCCAAGCAGCAGCAGTTCAAGATGTTCTCCACTCTGGAGCCCCCAGACCTCCTCTATCTCCCAGTGCAGTGGTCCACGGTCCCGGCTGCACACGGGGACATCTCTCTCCGTTAGGAGCCTGGAGACGATGAACACTGTCCCGGTGGGTCCTGGAGGGTTGGAGAGAAGCCTGGGTTGTGCAGATGTGCACCCCAGGTTGAGGGCTGCTCCCGGCCAGATCAGCACAGTTCTGCACGAGCTTTTCTAATCCTTTTCTCCTGCTGTACGTACTTGGAAGTGATGTGCATCTGCCCTTTGCCAAGGCTAAGGTTCTCACTGTTAGAGAAGGCCAGATTCAGCTCTGTCTTCAATTTCCTGATTCCTGCTTACTATCTCCTCTTTCCTTTTCCTCCAGGGACACTCCTCCCATCGGCAGTCTGCAGCCTAAAGGAGCCATTATGTGCTAACCCCAATGAGGAGGAACTAAAGAAGACATTTGTCCTTCTCGCATCACGTGACTCAATTATTGCAACTAAGAACTTTTAATGAATAAGGATGTGCAATAATATGACACAATGCACACTAGCTAAGATAGGGAACCAGCCTAGGTTTGCATCAATAATGAACAGATGAAGAAAATGTGGTTGAAAAATACGATGAATGTTTAAATTAAAAATATTTATTACAGTAAAAGTAGCTCCCCTAGCAAGTAGTAGCTCCCCTAGCAAGCGCAAGGCCCTGAGTTTGATCCCCAGCACCTCCCCCAAAAAGTCACATTGCAATTAACACCCCTCAGAATACTCCCCTTCAGTCTTCACATACTTATGCTGTTGATCTTGCCACTTTCTAAAGCAGTTCTGGAAGTCCTCTTTTGTGAGTGTCTTTTTGTGGCTGCTTCAATGTCCTGAATCAATTAAAGATGTTTACAGCAATTTCTGTCAAATAAAAACAAGGATGTATCGTGGTCCACCTTATTTACTGGCTCTGGCACCGTGTAACTTCTGGTCCTTCCCCAAAATGAAAATGAACATGAAAAATAAATGTTTTGAGCCATTTGAGAACACTGAGGCAGCCTTGAGAGTGTAACTAAAGACATGCAAGAGGACTTCCAGAGCTGCTTCCGAAGGGGCAAGAATGATGGGAGAAATGTGCTTGAAGCAAGGGGGAGTATTTTGAGGGGAATTAGTGGCAATGGGATTTTTACTCTAATGATTTTTAAATTTGAAGTATTCACCACAGTTTTTTTTATTTTTTATCACATCTAATACACAATGATGTCTTATCCGATGGAGTAGAAGATCATCAATGTTAAATGAAATAAGCTGGATTCAGAAAGATGAATATCATCATTTTCCTAATATGTGGAATACAAAATGAAAAGAAAACCAAAAACAGACAAACAACCAAACCAAAGGTGACATAAAAGTAAAAAAGTAGCCAGATGTGGTGGTGCATGCCTGTGATCCCAGCTCTTGTGAGGCTGAGGCAGGAGGATCACCATGAGTTTGAGGCCAGCCTGGGCTACATAGTGAGTTCAAGATCAGCCTGAACTACATAGGGAGACCTTGTCTCAAAAAAAAAAAAAAAAAAAGGAATAATATTATTGGATAAGAAGAAGGGAATAAGGGAGAGAGGGAGGGTAATGGGGGAATGAATATAATAAAAATTGCACATATGAAAAAGTTTTTAAATCTATGCATATCATTCTATGTAAATTTTAACTCCAGAGAAAACAGATCTCTATGCAAATATTAAATTCAAGTAAATGATGTGCATATGCTAAAATATTTAACATTGAAATGCACTGATATCCGTTACTTACTTCAAAATACAAGGATGAAATGATGGAATCCAAATGGTAGGTTTGTGGATGCTGTTTCACTTTTGCTGTATATTGGGAAATTTTTATAATAAACTGGAGATTTAAAAAAATACAATAAAACTACTAGCAGACATATAATAAAGTACTTAGTACATGCCAGGGGCTGTTCGGCACGGTTTTTATATATATCTTATGCAGCCCCCACAGCCTCCCTAGGAGTTAGGAGCTATTAGTGCTGTTTCATAGACGAAGATCTTGAGCTAAAATGCAGGCTAAGGAGCCTGCCCAAGGACCCACAGCTGGAACACGATGAACATGGAATTCAGGGAGATTAATAGTAGATGCTTTGTAACAGGGCATTGAATTTTATTTAAGAAACATATATGTACATGCTTTGTCTTAACTTAATTCTGTACCTATCGTTAACGATGAGTTGAGTTTTAATGGCGGTATGACCAGAATTTCTAAATTAAAACCAAAGTTAAACAGCTGCTGTCCCCTGGCCTACAATCACTTATTTCTGTAGTAATAGCCTTTTAAAAAAATGAGACAGAGAATGTGGGAGGGTAATTGACAGCATTTTATAGTCTGCATGAAGGCCAACAATTGTCTAATCCAACCATGTCATGTGCTAATATTGATTAAATTTAATGCTCAGATTTTTTAGCAAATGAAAAAAATTCAATCTATTTGTATCAGCCTACAAGGGGCCTTTATGGAATTCTTACTGTTTCTAATTGGCAGCTGGTGGAGCAGATACTGTGTGCTACAGTTACCCTCTGTGGCTATTTTCTGCTTTCTTAATGACCTACATTTACTGTGGTGCTCGGGGGGAGCGTGTTGACCACCCCAGCCTGCATGGTGGACAGGTGAATCACCCAGGTGAGTGCCAGCTGGGCCGAGATCAGGCCTCCATGTTCCCACCATCATACCCACCTTGGTCCCCAAAAGAAACTGACTACAGCTCAGTTAAGCAGAAATGAGACTGTCAGTCATTGGGGGTGGAGACTGAGAATCGCTTTGTGTAGTCTTCAATAGCAATCTGGGTTTAGGGAAGTTATTTTACAGTGGAAATTACAAAGGGAAATGGGGTCTTCTTTTGCAGTGTTACCAAGTGCTTGTCCTTCCTTTATGAGCTTGATAAACAGCCCCCCTGGGGCAAAGCCACTGGCTGGTCTGCTAACTGGTTTTATTACACAAATACAGGGCTGAAATAAACACAATTTAACTGAGGCAGCATCTTAAGAACTGGGGAGGTAGCTGTTCCCGTGTCCCTACATAAACTTTTGATGAATATAAGATAGCTTTATTAAGGCAACAAAATTCTTTTAGGCCAAGAATACCACATTTCTAATCTAGACTTTTAATTTAAAATTAGATTCCATGAGGTAGGATAAACATGTGGACTTGTTTCAAGCCCTATAGGATCACTGGAGACAAACGTCATTGTGTGACAACCTGCAGGTCCTGAGTTCGAAATGGGAAGAACAAGACTCCCTGGGGGCGCTGCTTCTAACCGCTAGGGTCCAGCCTCAAAGTACATCCTTTCACTTTTCTGTGCTCTCCTTTTATCTTCTGATAACCCCTGTTTTCTCAACAGAGTCTCTTGTAAGGGGAGGTACCAGGAGGGATGCTCTATAAGACCAAAGCAGAGTCATGGACTCCCAGAATGCTTACTGGGACCGGAGCAGCCATCCTGTCCAGTCCCCTCTTTGACAGTGGAGGAAATAAACATCCAAGATGTACAGTGATCGTCCAAAACCACTCAGTCACTTTGTTGCAGGGTCACAAAGGGAAGTAGGTCTCTGAGTCACAAGGCAAGAACCTCTTGAGGAAAACCTTAATGCCAGGCGGAATCCAATAACAAAAAAGCACAACTTCCTTCTTAAATTTGACATATAATGGGTTGCAAGGCACTCAGCAACCATCACAAAACTAATGTCAGCTAATGATCAAATGGTCAAGCCATTTCTTCTTGAAACAGGCACCACAGCCATATCTATGTTAAACAGGACGTCTATGATATGACTTTTACTAAGCACGTGCAATCTCCCTGGAACTACCCTGACCAGTAAGCTTATAAATGGGATTCCCATCACCTCCAAATAAACGAGAGGAGCAGAATCCTTATACATCCTTCTGCCTGAAAAGTTTCCTCTAAAGCTCAGACACAACAATGAAACTAACCAATGAAGCCACATCTCCCAAATATTTCGGAAACTCTACACCTCTGGTGGCCTGAGTAGGAAATCATTTGCAGAGAGTTGGGTTGGTGTGCTAAGAGCTAACCTTCTGACCCTTGCCATAAACAAATAGTAAAGTTGTCTTTTGCTAGTCGGTATAAAACTCCCTCTTGCTGCTCTAAAAACCATTTGGAATTGGTCCAACTTACATATCTGTTGGCTGTTTAAGAAATAAATTAAGAGGTCAACAGAGAAAACGAGACATCTCCAGATGGTTGTCTAAATGGACAATGGTAAGAAGAGAGCAGTGAGTGGGGGACAGTTAGTCACAGTGAAACAAAAAGGAGCTGATAAAGACCACCAAACCAGAGATGCCTAGAGTCACCAGGGGAGGGAGCCTGCGGGAATATTTGTTAAATGAAGAGTTGAAGAAATCCCGAGTCAGTAAGATTGGGCAGTGCTTCTTAAACTTTCAGGTGTATGTTAATTACTTGAGGATCTTATTCAAATGCAGGTTCTGACTCAGTAAGTCCAGGGTGAGACCTGAGATTTTGCTTTTCTAGCAAGCTCCTAGCTAATGCTAATTCTGCTGGCCCTCAGACCACATTGGTCACTTTTGCTATAATTTGGGTATAGTTTGAGTTTGTCATCCAAGAGTTTGTGTGTTGAAAGCTTGATCCTTGATGTTGGGAGATGGTGGAACCTTTAAGAGGTGGGCTTACTGTAAGGTAATTAGGTCTTTTGGGCCACTACCCTTGGAAAGGATTGAGGCAGGTCTTGTGGAGTAAGTTAGTCCCTCTTGAGAGAGTGCGAGATTATAAAAAAAAAGACTGACTTCCAAAACTCTCCATGGCTTGTCTTGCCATATGATCTTTTCCACATGAACTCTCACTACAAGGACCCCAACAGGAGCTGGCACCATGACTTAGACCTCCCAAACTGAACTAAATAAATCTCTTTCTTTCTACAAGTACCCGGTTTCAGGTATTTTGTTAAAGCAACCGGACACAGAGTTATACAAGAATTTAATAGGTCACATGACTGACAAGACACTGTAAGGGTGGGCTTTGGATTTCTTGACCCAGGGGCTCCATCTCATTGTCTTGGACCTTATTTCTTTCTACTTCTCTCCATTGCTGGTTACATCTTTGGCTGCAGTTGAAAAAGATACTTCATCTAGTGCTCATACAACACCTTCTAGTCATAATAACTATAATCTGCCTCTTTGGTCTCATACAGTAAGTGAGAACATGCAAGCAAATTCTGGATATTTCCCCCAATTAGACCAGCTGAGGTGGCACGCCCACCCGTTAACCAGCACTGGTAAGAGGAATGGGGTGTGTGAAATGCTTAAGCCCATCAGGCCCCATCCCTTGAGCTGGGCAAGGGAGAAGGTTTCCTAAAGCACAAGGACTTCAAGCAGAAGAAATGGCTCCCGGATTTTAAAAACTGGGTAAAATAGTAGGGGTACATGGAAGAATGGATCCTGGGTAGCTGGTCAACACAGCATTGGCTTGTGAGAGTTGGTGAGGAGAGCAGAGTCTACATTCTTTGCCAGTCTTATGTCTTTCCAGGTCTGAAGCTTTCATTCTGTGTTTGCAAGGTCATACTGAAGACTTCATACCCACAAAGTTGCTGCAAAATATTACCCTCCACCCACATTTACAAACCACTCAGCAAAGATGGCAACACAGAGATGGGGTCATTTGTGTTTAGCAAAGAAACCTGCTTCCCAGTCTCCTGCTTCTGTACCGTGAACTCCCTTCCTTGTTCTTGCCGACCGTCACTGTACTGCTATGAGTCACGTGTTTTCTTGAGGGAACCCAGTATGAAATGTACGTAACCTGTGTTTCAGCTTCCAAGGTGACATTAGCCGACCTGATAAAACTTGATATCATGTGTGCAATGTGTTCCTTCTTCCAGAGGGACCATGATTGTAGTTGTAAGTGGTGTCCTCTGGGGTCTCAGCATCTTGAGTCAAAGGACTCAGCCCAATAATGGGATTTCAAGCATCATGATGGGTGTGGGAAGATATTTGGAGACAAGGAGCTGCTGGAGCCCCTCAGGCCACAGCATGTTGGTAGCCATGTATCCTCACCCAGAGACAATGCTAGCCCAAGATGGGGGTGGGAGGGTGGGGGGGTGTTTAAAGGCTACTTCCCACAGGCAAGCTTTTATTACAGCATGCACACTCCCCTCAATATATATATTTTTAAAAAGCATGCTGCTTCCGCATACATTTAGAACTTATTTCCCTTTACCTTACTGCCATTTTTCTCTTCAGTATATTGCATGCTCCTTGCAGGCAGAACTTTTACATTACCATGCATGGCACAGTACAGATATTAAATGAACACATAGCAAGAGAAGCTGAAGTAGTTTGTGCAGTTGCAGGCCCCCATTAGGTTCTTACGAAGCATCTTAATAGGAATATTCTCCAAAAGCAACACTCATGCTATCACCTGATTCACCTATGCAACTGATTCACTTCAGTTGGCTTTGACATTAAAAGATACCATTAGAAAGAGTGATTATATTCAGCCATCAGGAAACATATTTTTTAAAAAGAGAAAAAAAAAGACCTCCCCCCAAAAATAGACCCATGGATGGAGAGCGCATTACATTGAAACAGCTTTTCTCCAAATGTATAACATCCTTCTAGAAAAAGGAATGGAGGGAAGGAGGAAGAAATTAGTGGATGGGGTGGATACTGAGAAACTGTTCAACTACTAAGCAATAGGACTGAGTACTAAGTTACCATCTCCATCCCCATCCTCATATGTTAAGTTCAAGATTAAAATTAAAATATTTTTTGAGAATTGCACTGTGGTGTCTATACATTTTATCACGTCTCCAGTTGGGAGGCAGCCACAGCAACTGGCAACATTAGGGTGGAACCCTGCCATGCCTTAGTACTGCCTTTTCCGTGGTCTCCATCCTCCACTCTGACATGGGATGACTTTGTCAGAGTCCCAGAAGGACTCTGCTCCAAGGGGGCCTTAAAACCATCTTTGCTCTTTTACTTTTAATCCCCGCCCCCCAAACTGGCAGGAAAACTATTTAAATTTCCATTTTAAAATGTCCTAAGTTTTGCTTTATACTAGCTTAAATTGTTGTGTAGAGCACCAATAAGAGAATAGTTTCAGACTGTAAAATGTTCCCGGAATCAACTTCCACCATAAGTGATAAAAGGTGCTATCCTGTCGAGAAACTGCTGAAGGTAATTTTCAGCTCTTAGGTCTGGCTAAGGGAGGAAGAAGTTAAGAGTAAGGGAAGGGAATAGTTTGGGATTCCCCTCCCCCCAAAATGGGCGGTATTACTTTGGGAAAGGGACACTGAAGATGGCATGAATTGACATGGTTCCAGGGTGAGGAGAGAGGCCTAGAGAAATGGAGGAAAGGGGAATTTCCTGTGGTGGGGCTTTCAAATGGGAACTTCCTTCTTGTTCCACGGTGAATACCAGGACTGTGAACTTTTCTTTGTTACCCCTGTAACGGATGTAAAGACAGAGTTTAGTAAATTAGATCCAGATGAAAATGAAAGACCATCTTGTTAAAAAGCAGAGTCCTTCTTAAACACTAACTCTGGGGCTTGGGGATTTAGCTCAGCGGTAGAGTGCTTGCTTAGCAAGCGCAAGGTCCTGAGTTCAATCCCCAGCACAAAAGAAAAAGAAAACTAACTCTGTTGTCTTATTTTGCTCTTATTATTATTGGCGCAAAAGCAAAACGTGCTTCCAATAAAAATTCAAATAATAAAATGGATGCAAATGTAAAGTAGTATTTCTTGTTTCTCCAGATCTGAGATATGCAAGATATGCTTGCGTATCTTTCTAGAAATGTTCTACTGAAACATAACCTTGAGCATCCCAGTCCACCAAAGCCACAAGAGATTCATTTTCAATCTCACTTGCTAAAGTAAAAATGGCTTAGCTTATTAGCCACCCCAGAAAGCGCATTTCTGCAATATGGGGCTTTGTCAAATGAAGTTCTGTGCCAAGGCATGATTTGGAGGACTGATGGAGCCAATAAAGTTCTTGACTGTTCATTGTAAGGAATTTGTTCCTTTCTTCAGAAGAGCAACGTGTGTTCTTGATATACTCCAAAATGTGAACTCTTGTTATCCGTGGAATACTGGCAACTTTTATGCTTTCCTGTTTTTGATCTTTTATAAGTTTCCACAAAGAATGTGTATTGATTTTGTAATTTAGAAACAAAGCTATTTTTAACAGCTTTATTGAGATGTAATTCACATACTATACAATTCGCCCATCTGTCGTGCTCCATTCAGTGGTTTTTAATATATTCACAGACTTGTGCATCCATCACCACAATCAACCTGAGAACATTTTTATTATCTCCCGAAGAAACTCCCTAACTCTTAGCTATCAGCCCCCAACCCCCCATCCCCTATTTTCCGTCTCTATAGATTTGCCTTTTCTGGACCTTTCATATAAATGGAATCTTTTGTTATTGGCTTCTCTCATGTGGCATAACATACTTCAAGGTTCATACACTTTATATCATGAATCAGTATTTCTTCTCTTTTTATTGCTGAATAATATTCTACTGCATGGATATAATACATTGTATTTGTTCATCGGTTGAGGGACATTTGGGTTGTTTCTATTTTTTGGTGGTTATAAATAATGCTGCTGAGAATATTTGTTACAATCCTGTGAGTGTGCACTCAATTTCATTTCTGTCAAGTGTACCCCAGGAATGGAACTGTTAGACCATTTTGTAACGCAGCTTAACCAGTTGAGGAACTGCAGACTGTTTTTCCAAAGTAGGTGCACGCTTTTGCATTCTCACTAGCAGTGTGTAAGAGTTCTGATTTCTCCGTATCCTCACTGTCTTAGTCACTTTCTCATGGCTGGGACAAACATGTGACACCCACAACTTAAAGGAAGGGAAGTTTATTTTGGTTCACGGTTGCCTTGACCAGCTCTGACGAAGGAAGGGTGGGATGGAAGGGCCTGGGCAGAGAAAAGCTGCTTGTATTATGATGACAGGAAGCAGAGGGAGAAGAAAGGAGATATCCTTCCGGGTCACAGCCCCAGTGACCAGGGTCCCATAGTCCTTCATGATTCAATCACTTTCTAAAATCCCTGTCTCTGATTCCGTGAGGCTTTGAGGGGACATTCCAGATCCAAACCACAGCTCTCACCAACATAATGATTATCTGCCTTTGATACTAACAATCCTACTGAGTCTAGAGCTCATTGTGGTTTAGGTTTGCATTTCCCTAACGGCTAATGATGTTGAGGACCTTTTGATGCATATCTCAGCCATTTGTATATCTTCTTAGGAGGTTGTCTTTTTATTATAGAATTTTAATAGATCTTTATATATTCTAGATACACGTCAGAGTAGGATTAGATATATGATTTTCCAAATTATTTTCATGTTCTATGGGTTGTTTTTTCAATTTCTTCATGGCCTTTTGAGGCATAAAAGTTTTTAATTTTAGTGATGTCCAGTTTATCCTTTTGTTTTGTCAGTTGTGCTTCAATGTCATGTATAAGAAACTAGTGCCTAAACCAGATCACAGAGATTTGCTCCTGTTTTCTTCTAAAAGTTTTATAGTTTTTGCTTTTACATTTAGGTCTTTGATCCATTTTTGAGTTAATGTTCTATATACTGTGATGTGGGGATCCAACTTCATTTTTGTGTGTGGACTCCAGTTGTTCTAGCACTTTCTTTTTTTTTTTTTTTCTTTTTTTAGTGCTGGGGATTGAACTCAGGACCTTGTGCTTGCAAGGCAACCACTCTAACCACTGAGCTAAATCCCCAGCCCCTTCTAGCACCTTCTAAAGAGGCTCTCCTTTTTCCCTCTAAAATTATTTTGGCACTTTTGCCAAAATCAATTGGCCATAGATGTAAGGGAGTGTTCCTGGTTTCTCAATTTTCTTCACTGATCTATACATTTATCCTTAAGAGAATACCCTAGTTTATTGATTACTGAGCTTTGTAATAAGTTTTGAAATTGGAATGTGTGAGTCCTTCAAATTTGCTCATTTTCAAGATTGTTTTGGCTATTCTGGGTCCTCTACATTTTCACAGAAATTTAAAAATCAGTTTATCAATTTCTGCAAAGTCACCCAGGGGTTTGAAAACGATTGTGTTGAATCTGTACACCAATTTGGGGAATTTTGCCTTCTTAACAATATTATATCTTCTTATCCATGAACATATGTCTTTCTCTTTATGTCTTTAATTTCTTTCCGCAATATTTTGTAGTTTGCAGAGTATAAATTTTGCACTCTTTCATCAAATGTATTCCTTTCTGATTGCAGTATAAATGGAATTATTTTCTTAATATTATTTTTGTTCATTGGTACTCTACAGAAATCCAATTGATTTTTGCATGTTGATCTTGTATTCTGCAACTTTGCTAAATTCATGTATTACTTTTAATAGCTTTTTTGGTGGATTTCTTAGGGTTTTCTAAACATAAAATCAAGTTATCTGCAAAAGGGATAGTTTTACTTCTTCATCTCCAACATGCAAAACTTTTATTGCATTTTCTTGTCAAATTGCCTTGTTAGACGTAGTCTAACAATGTTGAAAGAAGCAACAAGAGTAGATGTAGTTAGTAGTAGTAAATCTACAAGTAGTAGATGTAGTTAGTAGTATTAGACTTACAAGTAGTAGATGTAGATGTTGTTCCTGATTTTAGGGGGAAAATATTCTTCCACTATAGTTTTACCTGTGGGTTTTTAATAGGGTTTTTAAAAAATCAGTTTGATTTCTATTTCTACTTTATTGCGTGTTTTTATCATGAAGTGGTGTTGAATTTTGGTGAAGGCCTTTTCTGTATCTATTGTGATGATCATTTGGCTTTTGTCCCTATTTTATGTATGTGGTGTTTTATCCTAAATGATTTGTGGACATTTACCATCCTGGCATTTTGGGAATAAATTCCACTTGAACATAGTATATAATCATTTTTCACTATTGCCAATATTTTGTTAAAGACTTTCATTCCATATTCAGAGACACCAGTCTGTACTAGTCTGTGGGTTTTTTTTGTAATGTTTTGATTATAATATCAGAATGTGTTGAATAAAATACAATATATTCATGTAGTACATTGCTACATACAATTATGTGGATAACATCATAGTCATAACTTTGAACAAAAGAACCCATCCTAAAAGAGAACACACTGTGTAATTCCGCTTGCATAGGGCTAAAAAACCAGGCAAAACTAATCTGTGTAGAAAGTCAGGAGAGCAGTATCTTTAGGATATTGTGTGATAAAAAGGAGGGGACATATGGGGACCTCTGGATTCTGGTAATACTGTCTTTCAACTGTACATGGGTGAAGCAGAAGAGTTTATTTTGTGAAAATCCATTGAGCTGTCACATTGCAGTTTGTACACCTTCCTGAATGTCACACCTAAGCAAACTGTTAAAAAAGAAGGAAAACTGAGTTTTTGAGAGAATGTGTTAACTAACAAATACTTTTTATTTTCTATCATGTTTTTGTATATAGTGTGCATCTCACTTACTGTATGAAGGTGGTTTTTTTCCTTTGCATTAAATACTTTCCTTGTTCATGTTTTCTTTATAGTTTAAGGGTAGAAATTTGACTAATAATAGGTCAATATCAGAGTTTAACTTTTTCTTGGCTCTGGACTGTGGACACTTTGGCAAATAACACCATCTGAGTTTCCTAGGGCTATAGCATTTTAAAATCTGCCCCTTTCCATCAATCCCACTGTGCTGAATACAATGCTCAGACAATGAAATGCTGCTGCTAACACCACTGTAGCTGCCCCTCAGGGATTCATTGTAAAAGGGTTTCACTGTACTTTGTAAAGCAATTTGAAATCCTTCATGATGAAAGGTTCTATATAAAGAAGGTAATATAATGGACTTGGCTTTCAACTTCTTTCATTTAAACCTTAACAGAAACATGAATCTACTATATTAGCATCATAAACCAATAGGTGCTATATAAATGCTGAATAGAAGTATTCTGGGTGAATTAAGTTTCAAATATAGCCATGTGTTAGCTAAGTGCTTTACCAAGTATTATGCAAATGCTAATTAATAAGGCAATTATATTCAATTAAGATAATAACAATAATGCTATATTGTCCTATATTCTTCCATTCTCTGGGCACCCGATGTCTCAGTTACTTCATATGCTTCTATCACCTAAATCTCAAGCCTAAGTGCAGGCTTACAGAAATGTCTATTTGGAAGAAATAAACTTCCTTCTCTGTACCAAACAAAACTCCAGCAAGGGGTAGGCTGGGGTAAAGGAAGTCCTCTAATACAAAAGACTGACATGATGTTCTAAGCAGTGAATGACATGCAAAACTATACTCTCATGTCCTATGTAATATTGCCCAGGTGATTTTTATGCTTTTTAGTGTTTCTTTAGAGACCAGATTCTCCAGGACTTCTCCACATTACAACCAGTATTGCCATGTCATTAAATGGTTACTGTCCTTCACCCCAAAGGCAGTGACCAACAGAAATACTCAATATGATCCCTACATGGAGTCTAAAAATTTACTAGAATGCTTTTCATGGGGGATATTAACATGAATTACTATTGCCATTACTATTGCTTTATTACTATAACATCTTTAGGGATTGAGAAGTGATTCTTACTTCTATAGGAGCTGCAGTCTGAATATATATACATATATGTGTGGATATATATATGTGTACGTGTGTGTTTACATATGTATATACACACACACTTTAATCTTCAAATTCAGATTTACAGAGAAATGTACTCATGGTGAAATGTACCTACAAGTATTTGTTTTGCATGTGTGTCAGATGAAGTATTCAACTTGACGGGTGAAAAATAGTGTTTCTAGTTCAACCTCCCATTTATTGTGCCTTACATAGTCTTGCTGTGATGCGGCCGAGCACAGTAATGTTCTTGCTAGAAGTCAATATTCTCACACCACCAGCCCTCTGTGTGCAATAATATAAATTGCACATCCTATTCAAAGTTTCAGATTCTACCTTGGATAGGCACACATTTGCAGATGTGAGGAGGAAGGGCCGCCAGCCTGGCGAGGGATGCTATAAAGAGAGAACGGCGACAGCTACTCACTGTCTCTGAAGATGGGGCTGAGCTTACATGAATCAGGAAGCATGGAGTTTATGACCCCAAAAGGAGCCACAGAGAAATGTGCAAGCCCCACCTCAGAAAGCGCAGGATGAACCCTGGTCTTGTTTCTCTTCCTTTCGGTTGCAACGTCATAGATACCTTAACAAGTCACAGCATACTCTGTGCACGGAGATTTTTAAAGGTGGTCCACCTGAGCACAGTGGCACACGCCTGTAATCCCAGCTACTTGGGAGGCTAAGGCAGGAGGATTGTGAATTTGAGATGAGACAGGGCAACTTAACAAAAACTCTGTTTGGAAACAAAATAAAAAGGGCTGGGGATATAGCTCAGTATTGGAGCTCTCACATAGCATGCATGAGGCCCCAGGTTCAGAGCACAGCACCAAGGGGGATGGAGAGGCAGTCCACGAGGTTTCAAAGCTCTTGCATGTGTGAAACACTTTGTTGAAAGATAGCTTCACGTGAAACCCCAATAGCAGCAAATAAAAGCCCCTGGACGTTCTGCAGGCCTCGTCGCCTTCTCCCCCAGTCCTCCAAAGGGAGTCCTCTCAGCCGGTTATCCCTGCTCTGCTCTCGTGGGATGAGGCTGAGGTCATTGTGAGTTAGACCCACAGAATCTTCAGTGAAGCTTCATGAAGAGGACGAGACCAGATCCAGGTGCCGCATGTTCAGCAGACTTCTCGTGGAATTTTCTCTCCCGGGGTTCTGTGTGGGACAGAGGTCAGGAAGGAGTCACTCCAGGCACATCACACAGCAAGGGATGAAACACAGGGAATCAGGTGTCTAAAAAGGTACTGGAAAGGCTGGAAGAACGAGTCAAGGAGTGTCTCGGAGGATGCTGAGCTTCAAGGCCGCACCGCGGCAGCTGTGAGACAGAGGCAGGGAGACAGCCAGAAACCGAACTGCCCCATAATGGCTGCTGCCACAGCCACCCCGCACCCACAAACCGGATGTTAGTGTCTGCTTGCCAGGCAGCAGCACTGCAGGAAGATGGCCTCTGCTTCGTTGCGCCTTCAAATTTTCATCCAAGTGCATCTCACTGCAGGACCTAGAGCTCATCCGGCAATATAGCCTCAAAGGAGTCTGAGGCCATGGCGTTTAGCCTTCCAGCTCTGTGACCCCGGAATGTGACACAGGAGACTTGGGGGAGAGGCAACATCTGGGAAGATTCTGAGCAACACTGGAGCTAACGCGAGCCAGGGGATGGTGTCCGGAAGTGGAAAGCTGCAACCCTGCTGTGGCCACGCCAGTGAGAGGCGCTGGCTGCCTTCAAGGGCGTGGACTGTCCTCTGCAGAGAAGTTCAGGAGTCGCATGGGCCGTCCTCAGGAAGACGTGAGATGCGGTCCTTGATTTCTTTCCTATTTTGGTAACATGAGCAATTTATGTTCATTGTAAACAATTGGAAAATATACCCCCCCATATTTCCATACCTAGAGATAATCACATGTTTCTGAGTCCCCCTTTTGCCGGACATGCCAATATTTTAGACTAATAGTAATGGAATGAATTGAAAATTCAACATTGCAGAGGAGGTTTGACCTGGGAGGTACTTAAAGCAAAATCATCAAGGAGATGGGAGATTGTAGCAAAAACAACACTGTGTTAAGGCTGGAAGGAAGGCAAGTCATCCTTGCTCACTTTCCCCATTTAATGAACAGGGACAGTTGAGGCCACACTGCAGTCTGTTTATCCCAGACTGTCTAGTCCATATTTCTTTACCTGCCCTAAGCCGTGTGTACAATACTAAGACTCCAAACAACAACCCAAAGGTAGTATGACTTAAAGAACAAAGACAACAAAAGTCTTAACTGTGGTGATTCCAGTTCATTATTCCATCTCCCAGTATTTACTGAGAGGCTCCTCTGGACTAATACAGTGCTATGGAGGGAGGGACTAAAGCGGCCCGATACAGGCAGACCCTGTCCTCAGCGCACTTACTGTCTCACGAAGGAGATGAAAAGGAACCTTTGGGTCACTGTTGTGTGTGTGCAGTACTGGGTGATCACACCCAGGAGGAGCTCAGGTACCTTTTAATTACGAGATGGTCTCACAAAGTGGCCCAGGCTGGCCTCAAACTTGGGATCCTCCTGCCTCAGGCTCTCAAGTAGCTGAGATGATAGGCATGTGTTACCACGTCTGGTCTTGCAGTCACTTTGAGGCGCCTGCTTGTCCCAGAAAATTTCTTTTAGAATCCTCACCTCTTTGGTTTTCATTATAAAAAAGTAGAAAGTGGAGAAACAATTGCATGTCATTTTATATCTTCCAGTACAAGAGCCTTTAAGACATGATGTCTAATGTTTTGCTTGTCTAGACATCCCCATCTTTTTATTTTTTAATAAAGCAAAAGGCAGTTATTCCCTGCGGTTTGTAGCAAGAGTTCATTACCAGAGGAACACTTGGCTTTTAAATGGTGTAAACAGTGAAATCCTCTTCTCTTGTCACTTTCTAGTTAAGATTTCCTCGTCTTGATCCTCCCTGCCCACATATCGATCACACATTGCATGCTTCAAAGTGTTCGCTTAATCATTCCACATTTTTCCAAGCGAGTAGCTCAGTCTTTATATGCCACAGGTTTCCTATTACATTTCCTTTGCCTTAAGAATATCTTCAAAGAGCAAATCTGCCAATAAAGAAACCACCCAGACCAAAAACCCTGCACAAACTCTCCCAAATGGAGCCGGACTGTAAGCCAGGAAGATGTAGCAATAACGCCTGCTCACTTCTGGGGGCTCCTGAACCTGGGTCCAGCTCAAACACAAACAAAATCTCAGGCCCTCACTCCCCCCACTCTTGACTTAAACCTAAGATCCCAGACACACATGCGGGAAGCTGTTTGGAGTTATGAATTCTAAGTGTGGTTCAATATCTGGTCATTTTGCTGTCTTCTGTTTGACCACTGAAGCTTTAATTTGGAGGGTGGGGGCAGAGTAATAGCTTTTAAGTGGTTGGCTGCAACTGGCCCCCACCGGGGAGCCAGGGAAGGAAGGTTGAATGAGACACTCACTGAGGTTCGAGGGGTTCTCTGTGACACACCTGGCTTGACCCCAGGCCAGGACTCAAGGTGCTGATTGTCTCCATCCTGATTTTTTTTTGTTTTTTTGGCAAGTAATAAATGTCAGTTGCTCTTTTTTCTTGTGGTATGGATGATATCCATGTAAGAGAACATGAAAAATAATGTGTGCTAAAAATGTATTCACAGGAGCCAAGCCCATGCGTGCTTAGAATTAAGTTGTGGCTTCCAGTCCATTTGTCATTTTTTATGTTCAAGTTTTAGTAACAGGATGTTTTCAAATAGTTTATATTTCTCTTGGGACAGCTTCTCTAACCAAATGTCATACTAGTGTTATCTGGGAGTTATTTGGACTTCTTTAATTCTTGTTGTTTGCAACAACAAGACTTAGGCCTTTTCTTCAAGTGAAACCCTGTTTTGAAAATAATGTTTTTTTCTTACCTATCCAGAAGGAGAAAAATGATTAGATCAGTGGGAATTTTACAGAATATACTAAATCTTTGACCATTAAACGTTTCAGTTACTTGGAATGCACACATTAGAAGCAAACTACAGATGACACTAAAATGCATATTTGCTGAAAATGCTAAAACTAGTATTTGTTTTCATATTACTTTATGTAATTTCCAGTTTTCTCTAAGATGATTATATTTATTAAGCCTTTTTTTCCTTCAAATCCTTTGATTGTACTCCCAAATATTTTTCTTATCTAGTTAGAGTAATATATGCTCATTGTAGACAATTTGGAAGATACAGAGAGTATAAAGAAAATGTAAGAGCACCTAAGGTCTTCAAACTAGAGTTCCTCATTTTTTTAAATGTTAGAGGACATTGTTTGAAATCTTATGAAATTTAATGTTTTTTCTAAATTAACCATTTCTTGATTTTACACCCAGATTTATTATTCTGACTGGGATCTTCCAGCATCAAGGCTCCCTGCTGCCGTACTCCAAATGAAGATACAGAGTTCTAGAAGGACTTCCTTTCAGATAAGTGGACAAGAAGATGGGACAATGGGTGGGTTAGCTGGTCCATCTCCTGGGAGCCAGGTTAAAGTACACCTCCTTGTTAAAGTAATAATATATGAATAAAGCCAAGACCAAAGCCATGAATGCCATTGAAAAGATTACCAGTAATAATGGAATATATTTACAAATTAGAGACTGAAGTACCAGCACTGGCTGCAAGGGAGTCTGAAGAGTGAGAGTTTTGAGTTGGACCAATTGGTGCTATGGCTAAAATGCTATTTTTGAAGCAAGAAAGAAGAGAATACCAGTAGGCAGCCGATGTCATCTGCCAGGGACATACTCACAGGGCCACTTGGGCAAATCTGAGGTGCCCGTCGAGGCCTTCTAACCCCAGATCCCAAGCACTTTGAACTATAGGAGTTATTATATCCATTTTTCCATATAAAGTTGAAATGAAGTCAACAAGACTGTTATGTTTTAGAATTGTTCAACACAAAAATAAAGTAATTTCTAACAGGGTCCATGGAGTTTTTACTGAACCAAGTCATATAATGTATTTATAGCCAAATTCACCTCCTATCTCCAGCACACATTTTAGAGCCAAGTTTCTGGAAGCAAATTCTTTCCAGATGCAACTATCCTAAGACCCAAAAATGTTTGTTCTAGAGCTGTTAGTTTTCACACAAGCACTTTTTAATTTGAAATATCTACCCAGGCTAACAAACATCAGGTAGGAAAAGCCTATGTTTTAGTTCAATAGATTTTTTGTAGTGACATAACCTAGTTCCATGGATTTGTGTATAGAGATGACTTTAATCTTCCAGAACATCATTCATTTAATGTGCTATAAATATATCTTGACATTAAAACTCTCTCTTAGGGGCTGGGGATTTAGCTCAGTGGTAGAGTGCTTGCCTAGCAAGCACAGGGCCCTGAGTTCAATCCCCAGCAACTTCCCCCCAAATTCTCTCCAATGCTAAATTTCTATGACCTTTTCTTAGGCCTACATATTCCTATTCCAGTAAAGACAAAGAGGTCCTTTGGGTTAAGGTAAGCCACAATGTGCACTTGTTCATTGTTGTGTTTGATTTTATGAGATAACAAATCCAAATGGCCCATGGCCGTGCCTGGCACATAGTAGGCCACCTAGAAATGCCCCTTTTCTTCCCTTTTCCCTATTTCACTTGTATCCTGTTGCCCTTTCTTCTTCTTAGAAGTCATTTTGAGAGAAACTAGAATTTCAGTATAGAATCTGACAGAGTCAGAGGGACTCTCCTAGTCCCCACCATTGTTTCTGACCACCATGTCTCATATTGGTGGGCTCAATGAATCCATGTTGAAGCTGTTTGCCCCTTCTCAACCTGCCATGAGTAAGTCAGCAAATAGAGTGTTGGTCTTGTTGAGAGAGAGAGAGTGATGTACATAAATACCTTTAATAATAATACTGTATACCAGGGACTGGTTGAGAATACATAATAATAACCATTGTTAATACAGCTAGTAGTTATGGACCATTTATTATACGCCTAACACTGTTATCGGATGGGTTCCAATATTCCTGGGTTCTTTCTCTCCTCAAGCAAAGAATTGAATGAAGGGAACAAAAAGCAGTTCTAAAGTTTTATTTAAAAGTATAGAGAAAAGGAGAAAAGGAAAATTGAACATAACAATCAGCAGCCACCATCTTCCATGGGAGGGGAAAGGGACAGCCCCCTCTCTGGAGGCTCTGTAGGAAGGAAGAGAGCGAGCTTCCGGCATTGCTTCTATTTATCTAAAGGAGTTCAGGTGGAAACTTGCAAGAACTCCCTTCAGTTCACGTGAGGGGTGGTGCTTGAAAATCAGGCTGACATCAGGTCCAGGCCACTCCCCCAGGTCATGTTCCCTTGCCAGCCAGCCTTAGCCTTGCCCTATTTCTACCTCAACACTACTAATTTTTTTTATATACTGTATATAATTATGAACAGAATGGGCTCGATTCTCTGATTCACTGATTTAGACAAAGGGTCTCACCATATTGCCCAGACTGGCCTAAAACTAATAATCTCTTAGCTCAGCTTCCAAAGTAGAATTACAGGTAAGTCATTACCACACCTGGCTGAAACATCTTCATTTATAGCCTTCAAATAGTCTTTCAGAAATTGGACAATATCAATACATATCTCTCCAGGTCACTTTTGATTATTCAAACAGTCATGATTTCTGGTGTGATAAAGTCTAAAGCAGACTGAAACAGAACTTCAGGCTCACATCCAGTTGAAATCTGCCTGATTCCCCGATGGCTTCCCTGCTGCCATCTGCAATCACCGTGAAGACCAGCTGTGCCTAACTTCCCAGAGATGTCCCTGTGTTTGATCAACAGCCTCCACTCTTCATTCCAGCTACCTGGCAACCTTATAACCAACTTCCTAGACTCGAAGAAGATGGGCAATAAATTCTCCACAGAAACAAGACTCTCTGGCTGCTACACCCCCTGTGTTGGCCACAGCCCAAAGGTTCTGGCAGCCACCAGCCGTGGCTCTCTACTTTCCTCCTTCAACACCGCATGCACTGTGGTTTTGTGATTTTTAACAAACATCTTTATTTGTGTTAAGGGAGGGTTGCTGTGGCTAAGTCTGACCTAGGTACCAAGAGAAAGGAGAGGAGATTTTTGCAGGAGGGCACTTTGGGGAACCCTCACCCTCTGGTGTGAGGGAGGATCCTGCCTTCTCTTGTCGGGCGTGGTGGGGCTGCCATGGGCTACACGCAAATGTAATATGGAAGATCTCATATGTGTACTGGAGCGTGGCTGTGGGTCCTCTTAGTTCTTTCTTTGTAAATCCCAAAGGATGTGCTTGTTCCATTCTTTCATGTGTAAGGGTCCTTCCCCCACATCTCTATTAGGAAGTTAAATCAAAAACTGAAACTGCAGGATGAGTTCCTTGCTCCACACACATTGGATTTAATCCTTTTAAAAGTCTTCAGAGAGAAGAAGTAAGATTCCTGCCTTATCAATGAGGACATGTAGGGAGATTGAGTCTATGTCCTAGAACACATATTTAGTAATGTGTTATAGGATTAAAGCCCAGGTTGGGGCCTGGGGGTGTGGCTCAGTAGTAGAAAGTCTATATATAGCATCCAAAGGTCTTTAAGCTTGAACTCATCAAAACAAAATGAAACAAAAATCCCCAGGTTAGTGTGACTCCAAAGCCAGTTCTTTGCACCATGCCCAGGCAGAGAAGAAGGGAAAGCTGCATCAGCAGGGCCCTGAGGGGTATTCACCCGGGCCGTCGGAGGTCCCACTGGCTGCAGTAGGAGAGGCTGTGAGGGATGGCAGGACACAGGGCTCCAGAGGAGGGATCAGGCCAGGCCATGAAGACCTTGAATGTGGGATACGCTTGTAAAAAACGATGGGGCAGTCCACGTTCTGCCAGAGATAATTGAAAGTCCTTCAAGCTTTCCCTGAGTCATTTGTCTGCCTCGGAAGACTGTCCAGGTGGTAGGACGAGGGGAGCAGAGGTGCAGGTACGAGCATACTAGAATAGTCTGAGTGGAGGTGGGAAGAGTCCACCCACAGCTGGGCTCATGGGATAGGCCTGCAATTGCAGCTACTTGGGAGTCTGAGGCAAGAGGATCACAAATTCAAGGCCAGTCTAGGCAATTTAGCGAGACTCTATTTCAAAATAAAAACTTATAAAAACAAACAAACAAACAAACAAACACCTAGGGATAAGAGTGTAGCTCAGCGGCAGAGTGCTTGCCTACCATTTGCAATGCCTGGATACTGGGGGGAAAAATCTACCTAGGCAGCCAGGTGGTGCTATGAGGATGGGGGAAGAGGGATCCAGAGAAAAATCAGCACGCTGCAATGATGACTGGTTCTCCACACACAAAGAGAAAACCAAAGCGGAGACAGGAAACAAGTGTGGGTGCTAAGAGCACGGGTGCTGTTCAGGGTGGCCCAGGGAAAAGCAGGTCCAAGGGATTCCCCGGCAAGCCCAGCCCAGGTGGCACACTGAACAACAGCAGAGAGGGGCCAAGCTCTACAAAGGCAAGTTCTACAGGCAGCAAAACTCACTCCTGCAGCATTAGGTGGTGCCCGACCAGGACATGTGTTTTCAATGGATTCCCAGGCTGCTAACAGTTAACATTGTTAATGACCTGTGGAGAGCTCAGATCCCTGGAGAGGGGCTACCTGAGAAGCTCCATTATTGTTTAAAGTACACAAAATGAGCCTGGGTGCTGTTTCTCTTCTTTTCCTTTTCTTTTTTAAAACGTAGATTCTGAAGTCTTAAGGGATGTGTGTGGAAGGAGGGTATCTTAGTTCATACTTATATCATTTTCTTTCTGCATTGAACAGAGTATTTTCTCTGCCTGAGTCAGGTCACCTTGCTAAGACCAAGGAACTTCTTGTCAAGCACAAAGCTCTTCACTCCAAGTCAGATTTTACCTCCAAGCTCCACAAAACAACATTAATCTGGATGAAGATTAAAGATGAGGGCTCCCTTCCTGATCCCTTGAGATCCTTCATCATCTGCCCTCCGCTTGCCCTTCCAACATCACCTTGGCCACTTAGTCACTGTTGTTTCATCCAGCGTGCTTCTTCACACGCCAGGGCCATAGAACATTGTGTCCTTTCTGCCTGGGACGCCCTTCAAGTGCAGCCCGTGCACACCCTCCCTGCCTCACCCACCCGGCTCACCTTTGATCCCTGGCTCAGGCAACACCTTTTCCAAGAAACTCTCCCTCACCTGCTGCTGCTTCTGTCTGCCTTCACACAGCCTTGTCGCAACCCCCTCACAGTGCATTTTCAAAGTATTTCCCCCTTGGATATAAAAGTCACTTATACTTGCAGAAAATCTGGAAAAAGTCTTAAAAGGAGAAAAAAAATCACACATACACTAACAAGTTGTGGTTAGAAACACTATTAATGTTTTGATAAATTTCTTTCCAGTATTTTTCCATGCGTATATTTATACATTTTTATATGATCAGGAAGGGCATATAAAAGACAAAGAGAATATTGACTGAGAAAAGATGAATGTGTTTAGTGTTTCTAGGTGACTGGTAACTTTATTTATTTATTTATTTATGTGTGACTGGTAACTTTAAAAAATAACTTAGATTAAAAATCAAATTGCAGGGGATTTTTTTTCTTAGCTCCAGTTTAACAAAAGGGTGTGCTAAAAAATAAAAGCTTAAACAAATCCGAACAGTATGTATTCTACTTTTTAATTAGCATTTTATCACGTCCTTCTCTTTGCAAATGCATTTTCACTCCATAATCCTGTTTTATGAGTCTCGTTATATTGCAGTCTCATTATCTTCACTTACTTTTTGGTACCCCCACCACACTGCAAGCTTATTTCAGGCAGAACTTATGATTTTATCATTTTATATCCCCTACCTAACACAGTCTGACTGGCAGTGAGTGTGTAATAAACTGAATTAATGAAAGTTTACTTCCCCTCCCTGAATTCTCTAAGTCAAAGAACTTCTGTTTATTATCTAGTGCTGAGGTGTCCGAGATTATGCCAGGGCCCGCAGGTCTGGGATGCTAGCTGCACCACCCAAAGGCCCCCTCGGGATGAAGGTCCAAACTCCAGCTGTGGAGACTGCTGCCCACAGAAAGCCTTTGGAGATTAACCACTCTAAATGGAGTCCCTTCACTTACAGTCACCTCTTTTCGGGCGTGGTCTGCATTCATTGACAGGTCCACGCAGGTACAAAGGCCTGGGGATGTTCCAGTGGGACCAACTCTGAAAAGTCCTCCTTCAGAACTCTCCTTTCCATCTCCTGAGATTGTGGTCACTGAGACGACTTCCCACCCGAATGTCTTCTTCTCCCTTATTGTGTCTGCTTCTGTCTTCCTCGGTGTCATTCCACATGAGCCTCCTGCAAGTCCATCTGAGTCTCAGAGCTGACTTTGTGGGGAGCCCACCCTACATCGGCAGGGCCTGGATGGTCCACAGACACAGCCCTGATTTGAGGTGACATCCATGCCACCTTGCATGCGTCTGGAGGGCAGGCTCTGAGCTCCTCAACAGTGCCATGTCGTACACCCTCCACTGTGCTCAGCTTGTGATAGCCCTCGGAGCGGAAGATGCTCCCAAGCATGTCCCTCAGTGAGAGGACAATAGTTAATGGGGTGGGACAGTGAGACAGTTCTGAGGAAATTTTAGCTGGGTGTGATAGTTACTAGGATAAAAGGCAAAATGACAACTAGGTGGCTCCTGGGTTTCTAGCTTGAGAGACAGAGCAGAGATACTGCTGGAGAAGAAGTTGATTTTGTGGAAAACTTGTTTGTTATCAGAATGAAGCAGAGTGTCAATTTGAAGTGTCAGAATTGTTGAGGGGATAGATACTATAAGTACTAGTTGAAGCAGAGCCAGTACTTAGGTACAGAATGGTTTGCAAATATACATTAAGGCACAACGGATTCATATAGGGTCAATATCGGGGCGGCGGTTCTAGGGATCGAACTCAGGGCCTTGCGCTTGCTAGGCAGGTGTTCTACCACTGATCTATATCCCCAACCTCAGGGTACAATATTAGAAGCTGGGGATGAAAGGAAATTCTCAGAGGCCTTTTATGTCTCTACATTTAGACATAGAAGAGTAGAGACTCCATTAAATAATAGCCAGATTTGAACTGCAACATCATCTCTTCACTGGGTCTCCAGTTTACCACCTGCCCCAGAAATTTGGGTCTGCCAGCCTTCATGGGCCAATTTCTTAAGATAGGTCAGATATAAGATAGAGAGATAGATAGATAGATAGACAGACGTAGCTCTCTCTATATATATATATATACACATATACATATACTTATACATATACATATATATATATACACACACCAATAGAAATGTGCTCTGTTTCTCTGGAGAACACTGACTAATACAGATTTTTATTAAAATATGACTAATTCAGATACTTGATAAAAATAAGGGAAAAAGAGGCATTAGATGGAAAGAGGAGAAGTCAAATGTATGCAAAGAGACTTAGTACGATGCAGTATCTCCAGAAGGAAAACAACTTCCAATAGCGATTTCCTTCTTTAATTTGGCTCAGTCAAAGAGTTTTGGCGCGTCATCTAGCCCATGCTTCAAGTCTTATAGAAGACACAGAAACAATCCAGGGAGCAGGCCAAAACCTCAAGGAACACTGATCGAAACATTCAAAACATTTAAAAGTAATCAATGGATTAGAAAGTAATCGACTCTCACAGAAAATAGAAAAACAGCCAAAGAAATGGAACAAAGAAAATTGGAGAATCAATTCAGGAGGTTTAATTTCTGAAAAGATAGGACAGATTAAATGAATTAGGGAACTATTGAGGAAATTATACTGAATTTTTTCCTAAAGAGAGTTTTCAGGTTGTATGGGTTTAAAGGCATCTTGTAATGAATGAAAATGACCCACAATAAAGTACATAATCATAATAAATGCTAGGAATAAAGAAAAGATCAAAAAGCAGAGAGAGAAGAAGAGAGAGAGATAGACAGAGAGAGAGACAGAAATAGAGAGAGAAAGGAGAGAAGAGAGAAAACAAAATAAGTAGTATCAGTATTCAATACAGTATTAGACTTCTCAATACCAATACAAGCAGTCAGAAGACAATAGTTTTCTAGAATTATGCCTTTGAGATCCTAAGGCAAGATAATTTCCAAAACAGAGTCTTATACCCAGCTAAGTTTTCAATCAATATGATGGGGAAAGAAAGACAAGGTCTCAAGGTGTAACTTTTATATATCACTGTCCAAGATCAGTTACTTGGGGTATGGTCCACCAAAACACATCTGATAGTCAACAAAGGGAAGACACGAGGGTAACAACAATAACCAAGAAAACCTCGAGGATTTCTGTAGAACACGAGGAAAGAATTTCAAGAAAGATGGGATGGAGGAATATGAGAGAGCTGAATCCCCATCTTTCATGGCAGCAAATTAGTGGGTAATTGCTACAACTGAAGAATAAGGAAGTAGGGTATAATGCTGTTATTTAAAAGTTTGAAGGTCAGTAACAGGAGGAATCACTAAAGAGATGAAATGATTTCCCTTTAGGAAGTGGGACTCAGAGGAGGGGTTTGAGTGGAAAAAAGGGTCATGTTGTGCTTTACAAGTCTTGTAGTAGTGTTTGACTTTTAAACTAAGCACATTTATTACCTTTAAATAAATGAAATTTAAATAGGCAAAAGTCCATTAATATGCCAGAAATAATTTGTAAATTGTGGGTAAATATAGCCCCTTTACCCACATGATTAAAAGTGGTCTTTCTAGAGAGAAGACAAAGCCCTCTTACTTGTCCTTTTCCCTCTGCAAATGGTTTTTAAGCAAAATCTCGAGAGCCCATCAATCTACCAATTAGAAGAAAATGCAGAAGGAACAGCAGGAATCATGACTGCAAGGAAACAGTTACCATCCCATAAAATTATTGCCTTTACCAAATTAGAATAAACCTGTCAAGACAATGTTTAACTATCTTTATGTGAAAATCAAAATGGTCTGGCTTCGATTGTCAAACAGACTCTTCCAACTTGTCTGTAACAAAGAGTTCCCTTAGTACTAAGTCATATACTTCAAGGTGCATTTGCAGTCTGGGGAAGTGTGGTTGCCAGGCCCACAAATCCAGGGAGCCTGCCTTTCTGTGACTGCATCCTGCACTTTGTAGAACAGCCAGTTCATTTAGCTGGCCTGCCGGTTGCAGCAGGCAGAGTGAATACTGCTCCCACAGAAAAACCACAAAGTAAAATAGCATTGCACCTATCTATTGATCAACAACATGAAATAAAAGATCTAGTCCCTCCATTTGGAGAAGAGGCAATTTTCTGTAGCTTCTCACATATGCTAGAACTTTACAAATATGTGTCTTCCAAACCACCAGATGAGACAAATAGGTACAATACTAGTCATTTTTATGAGCTGCCGCATCCTTTATACAAAGTATCTCAGATCATTTTAAAGTGAGAAGGCAGAATGGAAGGTGTGATGTATAGAACCCAAGGGAGAGGGCTAACGCTGTGCACAGTGAGGAATGGCCACTAAGGATGCTGGGAAAGGGAGGGAGGGTGAGAGTCAGGTGCAAACCACACTGGCATCCCCTGTCAGGAACAGGGGACAAAGGGGTCACAGAATTCACTTCTATGGTTGATGGAGCTCCTCATGGAGGGACGACCAGAACTAGAAGAAAGAAGAACACTAACAAAAGTTGAAATATGTCTGTCTAAATCTCACTGTTTGATCATTTCTTTTTAAAACAGCTTTATTAAGATATAATTACATAACATACAATTCACCCACTTAGAGTGTAAAATTCAATGGCTTTTAGTATTTTTACGAAGTTGTGTGATCATCATCGCAATCAATTTTAAAACACTTTCATCACCTTCCCTAAAGCCCCATCTCCCTTGGAAGGCATTACCCATTCTTTCCCCCAAATTCCTATCCTTTTACACACACACACACACACACACACACACACACACACACACACACACGCAGCCCCAATTAACCACTATTCTATGTTCTGTCTGTATGGATTTACTTTTTGTGAACATTTCATATACACAAAATCATGCACTATTGTAACAGCAAGGGGGTAAATGCTTGCTGTCGCCATGTACAGACGTACTGTTTTAGGGCTCATTTCGCAGGGAGGGAGACAAGACACCACTTACAAAGATCAATTAAGTTATTTAATAACAATAAAAGAAGTAAGAAAAGGGGGAAACTCTAGGAAAATCGTACCACCAATCCATCATTTCTGTCACTGACAATCTGTAGCACAGGAGTACGTTAAACAGAGATCTTAACTTTTGCTAAGAAGTAGCAGCCACATGGGACGTGAGAAGAAAACAGCAGTCCTGGAGGTGCCACTAACAGCTGCCCTCCCCGCCACCGACACACAGAGACATCCAGCAGCTTCAAGGGCGCGAAAGACAAAAAGAAGAGAGAGAGAGAGCCCACCTGGGTGCTGCACCCGTGGTTATCTATGTTTTGACAAAGCAATGCCCCCCTCCAGGAAATGGGCGTGTGTGACTTTACCTCAGGCATTCACCCCAGGTCTGGCTAGGACCCAGGAAGTCACCAGAGCGCATATCCAAGTAAATTCTTTGTTGATAGTAAAACTGTTCCTGCAGGGTTAGCCAGACCTTGGAAGAACAGGTGCGCACCTGGAAGGTTAGACCTTTATCAGAACACAGGCATTTGAATCAACTCCTAATAACCATAGAATGACTCTTACAACTATGTGGTCTTTAGTGACTGCACCCTTTCATGTAGCATAGGTTTTCATGCTTCATAAGTTGAGGCATATTGATACTTAACTCCTTTTTTTAGGGCAGAATCACATTTCTAGGTATGTATGTATGTATCTAGTGAATTAAAGATGGCTGCAAATTCTCTGCCACTCCTTTCATGAAGAAGTGAAGTCTACATTGTTTCACCTTGAATCTGCGCTGGCCCTATGTCTTGTTTCAGCTAATGAAATTTAGCAGAAGTAACACTATGTAACTCCTGAGGCTCAGCCCGAGAGATGTGCAGTTTCTAGTTTGATGGGCTGGAAATGCTCCATCTTGGAAGACAGACACTGCTAATGCAGGTCATGTGAAGGAGAACTAAGGTGCTCTTGTCAGTGTCCAGGTGAGCTTCCAGAGAGCAGCCAGCGCCATCTGCCAGGGATGTGGGTGAGGCCACTGAGGCCTCTGGATGACTGCAGCCCCAGCCAACATCACATGAAGCAGAAGAACCACCCAGCTGAGCCCAGCCAACCCACAGAATTGAGAGCTATGACAAAAGCCTAATGTTACTTTAAGCCACCGCGTTGGGAATGGTTCATGATGTGGCAATAGGTAACTAAAATGATCCCTGACTTATATTTACTATAGCATGAGACCAATTCAGAATTCTGCTCATCTCTAGTAATAGCAAAATGAGACAGTAATAAGGCTTTCTGTCTCCCAGGCAGTTCCCAAGAGAAACCTCTTAGTTGGCTGTGGAAGAATTAATAAGAAAAATGCAGTAAAGTGAGACAAACTATGCTAAGTCAGCAGCATCAATGACAAAGTGTGCAAAACCTTATCATGCCATTAAGGTAAGCAATTCAATTACTACAATATGTACAAAGTGAAATAATAAACCTGCAGTTTGATGTGAAAGGTATATAAAATCAGGGGCTGTAAAGAGCACGGTAGAATCAATAAAGTTTATGAAAATGAAGTTAGTTGTACATGGATGTGGGTAACAAATGTGAAATGTGTTCTGTATTGGGGAAATGAGGAGAGGGCTCTCTGTGCTCTGAGACCACATGCAAAATAAAGGAGTAAAAGAGACCCGCCAAGGGCTGGGGTTGTGACTCGGTGGTAGAGCACTTGCCTAGCATATTTGAGGCCCCGTGTTTGGTCCCCAGCATTGTTAAAAACACAACAAAAACAACAATGAAAAACATGAAGTGCTTGATGTGTTTTGATTACATTCATCATGTTGGATTTACTCTGATTTTCTTAGGCTGTGCTCTTGCCCATGCATGTTTCGCCTGCCCCTTGTGCCTTCAACACAATGGACCTCCACTTATCAAGGTCCTCTTCACACCAGCTATGTGAAGTCGTCTTTCATTTCTCCTATCAATGATAAATCATTACCATCATGATATTCTAATGACACTTGTTTAAAGTTGTTATACTAGTATGTCACCCTTTTTCAATTTCTGGTTAAATGTAATAAATAGTAGTGGGATTAAGCCACTTTCAGCTTGATGTGCTCTGTAACGAGTAAGACTTGATTGCAAGCACTCATAGTGGTGCTCAGTATACTGATCAAATGGACAGAGAAATGGATAAATGGGTGAGCATGTAAATTCCCCTTAAACTGTGCCTTAAGGAATGTCATCCTAAGAGCTAGGAAGATAAGAAAGGGAAGAGTTAAGTGGTGTCTTGAGTATTTCTCTACACGAAAGATCTAAGCATGGTGATATTGTTGGAGGGAGAGGTTGGAGAACCAGCCTTGAAGTGTACTCTTTTAATTTAAGTTTCATGTTTATTTGGGGTGAATTCCGCGGTACTGTTCTGGATTACAAAAAGGCCCATACTTCCCCTTATTCTAGCCAATAGAAGAGTTGCTTACACAAATTTGACTGGTTTTCCAAGGTTACTTGTTGGCAGTTGGTAGCAATATCTGATGTGTCCAAAGAAGGTAATTTGGACTGAGAACAAAATTAAAAGGTTTAAAACTCTGCCATAGGGCAACAGCAAGAAAGCATCATAGTGTGACATAGCACTGGGCAGAGAGTCCTCTGTAGGATAGTGTTTCTTCATAGTGCCTGCTATCTGTTCCTTAGAGACATGGGTTTGATTGGTTTGAAGGCAAATCTTCTGGTAGGTTTGAAAATCGTCTTAGGGGTTTCTAAAGGGCAATCAGGATTATGAAACATTCATTGGTCTAAAAATTTAAATTCTGTTCCAGACACAATGACAAGGACCACAACGTGGTCAGGACACTGACAACAGAATAAAAACATCGTCTGCAAATGAAGAAAGCCATATTGTATATTCATTAATTCAGCTGACATTTATTGAGTGCCTGTGACATGCCAGGCCCCATCTGGGGGTCTGGGATACAGTGATGGGCAGCTCTTGTACAGTTTATAAAGTCTACTTATGGTATTAGACATTAAATAATAAACACATTTATAACTACAAAGTAGGATAAGTGCTATGGGGGAAAGGATAAGATACTGTGATACCGAAAAATCCAGTTTAGATGGAGCAGGAACAGAAAAGGGAGACAGGAGGCAGGTGCCATTTAGGTTGACAATTAAGAATATAATTCAATGATACATGTTCGTGAGGAGTTAAAGGTTTATATTTAGGTTGCACCACATGGAATTCATGATATTTAACCATTTATAACTTGCAAAATGGCAGTTTTGCATGGTTCAAGAAAGCAAAAGGATTCATTATAGGCAGGAGCAGGGCTAGAAGGTGTATGTCCTACCTTCCTCAGAGCAGGAACGGATGGCTGCAAGATTAGAGGCAACTGTAGCAATGGGACGAAAGCTCACAACCCCACATTATTAGAAAGAACACTGCAGTTTTAGCAGCGTATTTAATGTTTATTGTATCCTTTTGCTTTTAAATACCCATGCTTGTGCTCACATCACTGAATGGATGATTGGAGAAATAACTGAACTTCTATTATCTTCTGTCCTTCTAAAATAGAGGTGGAAAAGAGGATAAGCAGAAGGTGGGCTCAAGTGGCACCAAGCTCTGGAGCACCCCACATGGCCTGGACATCTCATTAACTGGCAGCTCAGGTCAGAGAGGAAAGGCCCCAAGAGGGAGCCTGCGCAAAGTGAGCCTCTCGAGGCCAGCCCAAACTGCCTGGCCTTTCCTGACCTAATTTCAGAAGTCATATCACATCCCTTCTGTACTTCATTGATAGAAGCAATCATGAGCTCACTCAGACCCAAGGGGGTAGGTGGGTGGGACAAAAATTTTGCTTCTCAATGGGAGGAGTGTCACAATCACATTGTAGAAGAGATTGTGGGGTGGGAGCTATTATTGTGGCTGTCTTTGAAAATATAATCTGCCAATTAGATTGTAACAGTCGGAGCAACATGAGAACCAGGTAACAGCTTTGCACAAGATTGTTCTAGTCTGCCCAAAGCGAAGGTGGGGGTGAGAGGACCTATGATAAGAAGGCAGTGACTCCATGAAAAGACATGTCCCCAAACCAGTCATTTTTAGTCATAGTGTGCAGAAAAACACTGGCTCTTCCTGAGACGAGACAGAGGACTTTTGAAAGTGGAGCTAGAATTTTGCAGGGCATGGTAGGGGAAAACAATCTTCCAAAGCAAAAAGGTTCAGTTTGAAAGGACTGTTCTCAGAGCAAGTTGCATAAGCAATATTTGAAATGTAGTAGCTTGAAGCAAGAAGCAGATATCCAGATTTAGACACGATAGCCTGCATCTCAGAAGGGAGGGAAACAGTAGAATAAAGGCTGTGACCCTTCTCAGCTCCCAACATTCAGCCTCTTGCCAGTGCCTCCCTTTGGCCAAACCAAACCAGAGCCAGTGGGCAGGAAGCCAGGACACTGTCCTCAGAGGCCAGCATGGAGGAACAAAGCAGGGTGCAGAAGGGTAGAGGGTGAATCTGAGCACACGCTCTACATGAAATAACCCAGGATCTATAGATTCCTGGACCAGGTAGGCCCAACCTAACAAATGCTGTTGATGCTTTTGTACAACAGAAGCTTTCAGAGGGTCATTTCTATGTGGAAAGCCCTAGATTTTTGAATACGGGATAATTAAAACATATTTTATGTTATTTTAGTAACATCTCTTAGTTATACTTTAACCTTTACCCATGATATTTTTCAAATACTCACTAGTCAAAATTTAAAACACACATACCCTTTGATCCATCAATTCTAATACTAGGCTTTTTAAAAAACAGATTTTATTTTTTAGAAAGGGAGATGCTCAGCAAAATTGAACAAAAAGTACAGAGATCTGCCACGTACCTCTCGTCCCACACATGCACAGCTCCATTATCAACATCCCTCATCACATTGGCACATGTGTTACAACCGATGAAAATACACTGACACATCATTCCACCCAAAGTCTGTAGTTGAAATTAGGGACTACTCTTGGAGTAGTACATGTTATAGGTTTGGATAAATGTATAAGGACACATATCCAGCACTATAGCATCACAGCATTGTTCCACTGCCCTGAAAATCCTGTGTTTCACCTTCTCAACCCCAAGCCACCTGCCCACCACACATCCATATGCAATCCCTGGCAACCACTGAGCCTTCTACTCTCTCTCTAGATTGTTTTCTTTTCCAGAATGTCATATTGTATTGGAATCATGTATGTGGCCTTTCAGATTGGTTTCTTTTACTCAGTAGTATGCATTTAAGTTTCCTCTACATCTTTTCTTGGCTTGGTAGCTCACTTTTTTCTAGTACTGAATAATAATCTTTGCCAGTTTACTTTCAATTCACCTACTAAGGAAAACATGGGTTGCTTCCAAGTTTTGGCAATTATGAATAAGGATGCTATTAACATCTGTGTGCAGGTTTTTGTGGGAATATAAGTTTTCGACTCCTTTGGGTAAACATCAAGGTGCATGCACTACTACTAGGTTGTACGGTACAAGTATGATTAGTGTTTTCTTCTCAGTGCTTGAAATCAAACCTAGAGCCTCACATGTAGAATATGTCTAGTTTTCTAAGAAGATGCCAAAATGTCTTCCAAAGTCAGCAGAACATTTTGCATTCCTACCAGTAGTGCATGGGTGTTCCTATACTCCACGTCTTTTTGTGGAGCGTTCCTACTCAGTGTCTTTAATTTTGGCCATTCTCACAGGTATATACTGGTATCTCACTGTTTTAATTTGTATTCCCCGATGACTGTAATGTTAAGTCTTCTAACATTTTGAGAATGTTGACTGTCTTTTGACTGTCTTTTCATGTGTTTCTTTGTCATCTGTATATCATTTTTAGTGTATATCATCTGTGAAGGTCTTTTAAATTCATAGATAAGTATGTTTTACCCAAAGAAATATGCACAGGGATATTCTCTGCAGTTTGTTTATAATTTCAAAAGCTAAGAAACAATGCAACTGTCCATCAAGAGGGAATTCGAATTATGGCACAAAGAATGAGGCAGATCTATACATTCTCTTACTGGTATAATAATCAATCCAGAAGTTAAAAGTCCACTCCTTGGCCCCCAAAGTCCCTTTTTTAAAATATAGTGACATGTGCCCACAGTCCAAGCAATGCAATGTGGAGGAAATGAGGTCAAAATGTGCCAACAGGGCCAAGTGCCTTTGCCCAGGTGGAAGCAGCCCACCCCCTGGCATGGGGTAGGGCTGTGGTCTCAGATGACCTGACTCAGCTTCTCCTGGGCAGACTGACACTGTGTCCAGGGAACTCAGAAGGTGACAGACCCTCTCCTGGACACGGAGGCTGCCCTGACAGCCAGCATCTGGTTCCCCGCTGGCTCGGGACATTCCACTCCTTCCTGGGTAGGTCCTGCATAGGGACTGCCTTTGAGCACAGCTCTACTCAGGCTTCTCCCACTGGAGAGACTGCCCGCTTTCATCATCTCTAATGAGGTCCCTATTTGATTTAACAAGATGCTAGAGCTGTCCCCAGTATTCCTGGAATCTTTACAAATCTTTGCTTTGAAATCCCTGGAGAGAAAGCAACACGCCCTCAACTTCTTTCTTCCTCACCTTTGAAGGGGGTCCCATCCAACATCCTCTCTGCTCCCCTCCTTCCCTGCACAAAAGGAAAGGCATGCTTTACAATCCCTCTAATTAACAGTTTGCTTTCATTTTTCAATATTTGGTGGTTGATTTAATTTAAGGTCCTTGGGGGATTTAAACTACCTGGATTAAGTAAGTGCAGCTGGAAGGTAAAGGAGGCTTTTTAGCAGATTTTCTTTTTTCTCTCTCTTTAATTGGTGGCAGCACAAGCTGTAACAAGGTGAGTTTAGTTCCATTCTGCTGAGAGAGGAGGAAAGTTTTATTATCCTTCAAGCCTATCTAGCAAATAGGCAGAGCTTTTCCCCCTAATATTACAAAAAGTAGAAAAGCACCAGTTTCTTCCCATTTCCGAGAGATCATCGAGAATAGGGGGTTAAGTGAGGACACGGACTTGTCTGTTTCACCAAGCCTTTCTTTGCCTTGTTTCAGAGCCCACCTTGGTTGCTAATACACGTTATCCAGTCCAGCAGGGATCAGTTGCCCATCCCCAGCCAGCCCCAAGCTGGTCTGTGCAGCTCTGCATGGCGGCACCTACCACCATCTTACATCTGGCCGCTTTGGGCCCTGCATATGCTGGGCCACATGGGCGTTTGCTTCACAGCAGCTCATTCCTCGACCTCTGGACCCATCAGTCTGTTGCCACCTCAAGGCCTTTCTCAAGCCTTACCTCCCCAGGAGGCTTCCCTCAGCAGAGCCAAGCGCATCAGAATGCCCTCTTTCTGTGAATACCTTTAGTCCTCCTGAACATTAACATAGAATCCTGGACTGCTGGCCCAATTCTCCAGGTGTGACCACAGCAGCATGGTAAACTTCGAACTGTCTCAGAAACGAGCCGTGTGCACACCATTAACACGATTACTATGTATCCCCAATACTCTCACCCTGGTCAATGAAAAAGCAACTAGAGGGCTGGGGGTGTAGCTCAGTGGCAGAGCTCTTGCCCAGCATGTTAGACTGTGGGCCACATCCAAAGTGCCACTAGATACAGCCTTACGGGAAGGCAATTAGGTAATATGAATCGAAAAACTTAATGTTTTTTTTGAAAACTTAACATTTTGTAGATGCTTTGGCCCACTGGGGACACCTCTAGGAATATATTCTTAGGAAAAAATGATGTATGCAGGAATGTTCATTAAGAATATTTATTACTTTTAAAAATTAGAAATAAAAAATAAAAATTAGAAATAATCCAAATGTACAACAAAAAAGTTTAAATAAATTATAGAGTAGCTATACAATGGATTAATCTACAGTCGTTAAAATATTATAGAATAATATTTAATGACAGAAAAATATTTGGGTTACTTTGTTAAGCAAAAAGAAAAGACTTCAAATTAAAGACAAATTTTACTTTTAATCATTCATCTCCAGCTTAGAAGAACTAAAAAAAGAAATAGAAAAGCCATCAAATTAGAAGGTAGAATTCTTTTAATGGCCCCTTTTCCACATGTTAGATGGAAATTTTTGAAAACATGGGTAAGCAAAGGAAAGGAAAAATTGGCCAGATGCCTCTACTCACACATAACCACAATTAACATTTTGGCAGGTCTTTCCTATCCTTTTCCTAAGTGTGCATGTAAGCATGGGTGTGAGTGTATGTGTCAAGTACTATATACTCCTTTACTATTCTTATAAACATTGTTCTAGAGATATAATTTATATTCTTGACTTATATTTTACAAAAATTTATATTCTTGATTTATATTCTTGACTTATATTCTGGTTACATTATATTCTTACCCTCTTCCAATGTCTTAGGATACTAATTTACTGATATCGTCTTTCCCCATTTCTCACTTTATGTAATGTTTTTGCCATGCATTTTACTTCTGTAGACATTATAAATTCCACAAAGCATTATCACACTCAATATTTATTTATATTTCCTGAATACTTATGCCTTCCACTGTTCTTCATTCCTTTCTACATCTCTACCTTTCTACCTTTAATTGTTTTCCTTCTGTGTGAAGAATACCCTTTAGTACTTCCTGTAGTACAGGTCTGCTAGTGACAATTTCATCCATTTTTGGCACTAAATGTGCTTATTTCACCTTCATTTAAAAAGGATATTTTTACGGAGTGTAGAGTTCTAAGTGGGCAGTGATTTTCTGTCAACTCTCTGAAGATGTTTTGAACAGCCTTGTATTAGGTTTGGTTTTTATTTATTAGCCCTGCTTGGAATTTGTTGTGCTTTTTGAATCCATGACTCGATGCCTTTTGTCAATTTTTGAAAATTCTCATCTACTCTATCTTCAAATATTGCTTCTAATCGCTCTCCTCTACTTTTGGAACTCATTATGTTAGACCTCTTCATAGCATCTCCACATCCCTTTTTTCCCTGTCTTTTCTGTCATTTGAAATATCATTTCCCATATTTGTCCATGACCTCTCTTGTGGTTCATTAATTTTATATTTAGCTCTGTCTAATCTGTGAAAACCTACTCAGTGAGTTAATTTCAGCAACTGAATTTTTCAGTCCTACCAATTCCATTTGATTTTCCTCTACCAAAGAGCTCATGTTATCTTTTACATCTTTGAACATATCAAGCATATTTGTGATGCTCTGTGGCTCTGTTGTTTCTCTTGGTCTTTATTTGGTTGTTTTCCCCACTGTGTGCCTGAAATACTTTGATTGTATAACTAAAATTGGTGTGAAAAATATTTAAAAATAAAAAAGATTACAGGCATCCTACCATTCATTCAGAAAGGATTTATCTTTGCTTCTGGATGATAGCTAGAGACGTTAGCTATATGGGATTCCCTTATTCCAAACCTAGTGATTTCAAGGTTTGAGGCTGGGTTTCATCCCTTTAAAGTTAGTTTACTTCTGGATCATCTTTATTCTAGGTATAGCTACTTAGGTGCATCAACCAGAGCCACAGAAGGTTCACTAGGCTTCCTTTCTTTGAGAAGCCTAGAGTCCCAGTGATGGCAAGCATTTTAGAGCTTTAAATGATAGTAAACAGCCCGCTGCGGCATGCATGCTACAGGTGCACCACCGTTGCTTAGTTCCTGCTTCCCCGTGCCCTACGAAGCTGTCAGAGTCCTGCTTAGCTTCCCCACCTCCCTGCCATGTCATCTGGAATTGGTAAAAGTGCTCCTAAATACACTAAGTTTCCATTCTCTGGATTTCTATCTTCTCCCAATTTTTAACCTGTACATTCTTTTCTGCCTTATTAGCCCTCTAATGCGTTCAAGAAAATTTTTACATACTATTTAGCCCAACTTTTCTAATTGTCCCCAACATTTAAATTGGTCTAAATTTCCTTGTCCACCACTACTAGAAGCATAAATCTGTCATCTATTATGAAACTCAGTTTTAAAGGTCTCCTATAACTTTTTTTTCACGCTTGTTATTGAATAATTTGCCTCTGTTTCTCACCCCTGCATTGGTTGTCTTTTATTTCCTTGGCTTGCAAAAGAATCACCAACCAAAACCATTGAAAATTAGGACTGCCTGGGATGGTTTTAGTGATAGCAGCTGTTAAAAGGTTCTTCCATGGTTCATCCATTTTATATTCCATTTTACTGGTCAAAAACTGATCTATGATATTTCCTGGCAAATTGGGGACCAAGAGGAGAGCGATTCCTGCTGACTCCCTGAGTGCAGACCGCCCTGCCACTTCCTCCTTGAAATCTAATTCTGACAAGGAGATGAAAGCTCATAGTGGAGCAGGTCATCTGTCCTAACTCTGGGGCTGGGGCTGGGAAAAGGGAAATAAAATCTGCAGTTCCACACACTAAAGCTTGAGGAAGCAAAGTTATTGTCACACCAATATCTATTATTTAAATACAATATTTTTAGATAAAGCTATTAATATATAATACGAATCTTTAAGATTAATATTTTAATCTGCCTTTTATCCTCCTCTCACTTGGCAGAGCTATAACTACCAGCCTCTTTTCTGTCAGTGTCTCACATTATTTTGTTGCTAGCACTGAATTTCTCAGCTACGAGAAGGAAGATCTAATGTTTCTTTTTCAAAGGTCAAATCTATCACAGTTATTATTTTCCTGTTTGAGCTGATTTTAAGAACAGCCTTTGGGAGGAGAGAGGGCGGGTGGCATTCTCTAACTGCTTCTTTCTGGGGGGCCCTGATGAGCAGAAGTGGGTCCGGGAGGAGCCCAGTGCAGAGGGATGAGCCTCAGTGTCCTGCTGCCTGGAGGATGGAGCTTCAGGGGCTCTGACTGTTTAAAGAAGCATCAGAGGCAAAGGATTTCCTGTGCCCTATAAGTCCTGTGTGAGTCAGTGACTTATGGACACCTGACCTGTATCCAGTGACTAATTGATGGAGAAGTTTAAAGGCCCAGACATCTCACTCCAATTTGAGAGCGCTCTGAGGGGATATTGTAGGTTCAGAACTTCTGTTGGGCTTGGTGAGTGTACTGCCAGGCCTGCGTCACAGCAGAATGCTCCCTGTATCCACTCCAACTTTTCTGCCCAAACTTCTGCAGGTGTCAATACCAAAGAGCCCCTTAGTGAATATCTGCACATTAAACTCCATCTTAGAGTCAGCCTCCCGAGATTTCAGCTGCAACAGATTAGTCCTCAAGAATCTAATAGTTAGAGAAACCACTTGAGTGAGTCCGGTGCATCTACTTCTTGGCATTAGCCTAGCCAGAGCTATAGAAGTAATCGTGTGTAGGACAGGAATTGCCAAGATTTTTCTGTAAAGGGCCAGAGTAAATATTCTACACTTTGCAGATCACACAAGGCTCCTGTTATATATTCTTCTTCACTAAAAATGTAAAAATCATTCTTAGCTCATCAGCAGTAGGAAAACAGGCTATTGCCTGTGGACCACGGGATACACGCTCCCTGGCGTGGGCGTTAAGAGAATAGATGTGTTAACAAACAAGTCTCCGCGGGTCTCTGAGGTTTTTGCACATCTAGCAAAGCAGAGGAACCTGATAACATTTTTCCAGATTATCATTTTAGAAGTTTTATAGAGCCTACAACCTTGGAAGATATAGTATCTCTTACCACAGAAGAGATCGGGCATATTTTCTGCCCATTATAAAAGATTCTGATTCCCTAACATTGGAGTTCCTCTCCTATAACTTAATCCACCACATATAAAGGTATCAACTGGCTCTCTTTATGTTGCCCTGTGGGAATTGAGGCTCAGGAAACTGGCACAAGAAAATGCTGAGACTCTGGCTACTTCTCTTGCTATGAGCAATAAATTGTTCTTTGTTTCTGACTCAGCACTATTGGTGTCTACACCAGCATCTGTGAAAGTGTAGGGGCTAATTTGTTAGACGGCAAGTAGAACCAAACTTCAGACCCTTCACTGTTCTTGATTTGCTGGGTTCCAATTCTGTCTCCACCACTTTTGGGCCCAGGGCCAGGGCCAGGCAGGGACCACACCCAGGGACTCCCTACAGAACTCACCATCGCTTGCAGGTTGGGATCATGAACTCTGTAACTGCACCCAACTGAGTTCCCAGCCCTCTTCATGGGCACCAGATGTGCAGCACGAGCATCACCTGAGAAGCAGAAACCCAAAGTTTTAGCCTCAAACTAGATCCACTGAACTAGAAATTCTATGGGCAAGATGCAGAAAGCAGTTTTACAAGCCTCATGGGTGATATTGCTGCACACCCATGCTAAGCACCATTGGTCAGAGTGTCTTGCTCAGGGTTGTCATTCCTAGAAGAAATAAATTCTGTCACACAGCCTAAACTCATTCTCAACTACCAGAACCCAGTGATGCCAGGGTTTCCAAGGAGCCACTGCACCTTTCAGGTGAGTTAAACTCTCCCTATGTAAGTCTGACTCCTGTTCAATGACGTGTTCTTAACACAAAACTAAAGGATTAAGAAACATGTCTCAAAGTCCAGGGCTCCTGTGAGGAGACAATACATCCAAGCTTAGACATTTGTGCAAACCTCTAAGTATCCACTATTCCCACGCCAAAGTTCATGACCAAATTTCCTTTTAGATCCTTGGGTGAATATTAAAATCACAAAGTTTTTTCTTTAAACTTTTGAATTCTAAATATCCTGACTTAAATCAGTATAATGGTACTTTCATCAGAAAAATTATTTTGATGTTAGAAAACCTTTTGCTCATGGGCTATCAGTATGCACGCCACAAACTGCCCATCTCAAGTAATGTGGCAGCTGGAGTCCATCTAAGACTCATGTTATTTGGCTTTTTGTTGCTGTGACAAAACATCTGAGATTAACAACTCAAAGAAAGAAAGGTTTATTTTGGCTTGTGATTTTAGAACTTTTCACCCTTGGTCACTTGGTCTCCTTGCTTTTGGGTCCAGGTTAAGGCAGGACATCATGGCAGAAGGACATGGCAGTAGAAAGCTGCTCACTCTATGGGAGCTGGGAAGCAGAGAGAGGGAGAGAGACAGAGACAGAGACAGAGACAGAGACAGAGAGACAGAGAGACAGAAAGGAAGGGGCCTAGGGACAGATATAGATTCCCCAGGTCACGCCCCCATGATCTGCTCCTTTCAACTACACCACCTCCTGTTTCCAACACTTCCCAATAATGCCAGCAAATTATTATCTCCTGAAATTAGAGCCCTCAGGATCTAATCACTTCCCCAAAGCCCCTCAGCAGGGTTGCGGATTTAGCTCCATGGTGCTTACCTAGCAAGCACAAGGCCCTGAGTTGGATCCCCAGCACCCAAAACAAATAAACAAACAAAGCCCATCAGCCATCCAGCCTTCAACACAATGAGTCTTTCAGGCAGACACACTGACCCCCAAGCATAACAACTCTGTTGGCATCTGACCCAGTTCGTGGTTTTTCCAAACTGTGCTGTGTCCCTCTCTGCCCTTTTCTGATGAGGTTTCTTCATGGAGCATTCTTCCTCTCCTCCCCAGTGAGAGTCTCTGATTTAATGTCAATGGAAACACAACAGAGTAACCACAACCAAGTACTGCACAGCATTGCTTCAGATTGTGTTCAATTTTTATTAGACCTATATTAATTTGATATGCTGTTATTTGTAAGGAGCAGGGTTACCAATGCTGAGAAGAATACTAGGTACCAAGTGCTGAGGATGCATTACCTCAACTAACAGCACAACAACTTTTCAAGGGTGGCAGCAGGTGGTTCTCAAGCGTAGCCAGATTTGAGAGCCCTTGGCACGAGAAGTTGTTGGCCAAAATGGTTGGTATACACTGGGGCTACCAGCCTCGTTCTCCCTTGGAGTTCTTGAGTCAGCACTGTGGACGGTAAGGAAAAGCACAAGTGAGACAGACTGGTCTGCGATGTCACTGGCTGCCCGGTGCCTGGAAGGCAGCCAGCGTCCTGGGCCTGCCCCTCCTGGGCCTGTCTGTCTGGCCACTGGCCTAGAATGGAAGACTCGAGTCTGTCTACTGCTGATGGCACTTATGTTACCACTTGCCAGGAACATTCCGTGGCGCAGTATTTCTGTCAAGAAGTTGATCAGTAAAAATAGAACTGGCTCAAGAGGAAGAGCAGCTAGTAAGACACCCAGGCTGGATGCAGGAGGTTGGAAGCTTATTTTTACGGCCATGGAGAGGAGGAAGCGATTCAGACTCTTTCCCAAAGCTCTTCCAGAATCAGATTCTCTGCACCTGACTCCACACAGACCCTGTTCTCCTCTTGGTGCCAAATGGGGCTTGGGACACCAAGTTACCTAGCAGAAGGATGCGCTGATTACCTAGCAGAGGGCTGCTCAATCTCCTGGCTGCCTCCTCTCCATTCCTTTCTGCCCACCTTTTGGTCATTTTGCTGCTCATTAGCACCTCCTCCAGCAGGTGACCCGGTTAAGGGGAGGAGGTGAAACTCAAGCCCAGTAATTTTCTTGCCTGTTAGCAGCTCTTGTAAAAGTCTTGATGGACAAGGAAGTTAATGCAGTTGACTAAACCTGAGGCCTCCAGTGTCCCTGCTGGTGACTTGGCATTTACCGAGCACCTACTGTAATGGCTAGAGCAGCAACTTATGATTTGCAAGGCCTTTATGAGGTCACAAAATTTTCCAAGTATATGGGCCTGGTTGAGTCTCGCAATGAGCCCATGAGGTTGGTCAGGTTCTTTTCTAATTTTACTGACATGGAAACTGAAGCTAGGAGAGGCAAGAGACTGTTTAAATAACATCACACAAGCCTCAGCCAGGCAGCCTACCAGGAAGGCGAGTTCTGATGGAAATCTGAGTCCAGGTTGTACGTGTCTTGCTATGCCCCTCTGCTAGTCTACCGTGCCACACTCAGCGTGGGGTTTTGTTTTGTTTCTGCTTTTGTTTTTTTCAGTGTGAGGTTTTCAAGTTCTACTTTCGAGTGTCTCCTAACCTCTAGGAGGAGGAATCTGGGAGAGGAATAGCAGTTTTGAGGGGGGAAAAAAGAGAAACGGTGTGTGAGAGTCTGAGGAAGGTGAGACCCACCAACCGTGGAGAATAGGGAGAGTTCTTATAGGAGGTGCTACTGGAGATGCACTTAGAAAAGGGAGGACTTGGGCAAATGAGGATCAGAGGAGATTTGGGGTAGGGAGGTTTGGAAAGCCTAGGAATGATCAGAGGGAGGGCTGGGGCCAGCAGTCTGAAGAAGGAAGCACTGCAGAACAGCAGTGGACATGGCACAGGTAAAGCGGTGTGGGAAGCATGGCCACTGTTATTGTAGATGCCAGGGTGGAGCACATGCCACAGGCAACAGAGCTGACAGAGGGGAGGGAAGGGGACAAGCCGGGTAAAAGAACTGGGAGGGAAAAGGAACCAACAGAGAGACATCATGCAAACCCAATCATCCCTGCCTAGGACAGTGTAGGCAGCTCTGGGCGGCACCTGTAAAGCCGGGCCAATGAGTTCTAGAATGTTACCTTGTTAGAGCATCAGAGCTTAGTTTTGGTCCCCAGATCACTAATATAGCTGTCCCAGAATTTATAACTTTTCCAGAAATAATCAAATCCATGAAATTCTTAAACATTTCAAATCTTTCAGTAATAATGCTCAAACACAGAAATTTTCACTGGCAATTTCTTCCAGGCTTCATTCAAATTTAGCTATACTATTAGTCTCTTTGAAGAGACGTAGGAAGGGGCACTCTGTCTTCTAAATAATAAGCCCCTCCCCAAATTTCAGGTAGTTAGATCTAAACTGGCCAATGACCTGTGGGTGACTGGGAGAAAACTGTAGACTTAAGCCAACTAGTTTCCACCTCTTGCAAATTTGCTTTGAGAAACATGGAGGAAATCAGGTATCAGTGGGAGCTGAAGGCAAAAGCAGGTGGTGATGGAAAAAGTGGTTGGAGGGCTTATGACGGGCCCTGTGGAAGCCAAGCCTGCAAGGCAGCCAAAGCTCTGAGGAAGCCCTGGGATATGGTCAGGGAAGGGAGGAAAAAGGAGCACGCCCAGGGAACAAAGCTGAGGACAGAGAGCCATTCCCCACAGCTGCCTTGGGTCTTGCTTTCAGACTCTAATTCAGGTCTTGTTTAATCCATCAGTAAACTTTGCTCTTCTGAATCTCTGGTTGTCATTGTTGTTTTCTTCCAAAGGACATCCCTTCAAACTAAAAACCTGCCAATGACCCCAAACACAAGTGTCTCCTAACATAGCACAAACTGAGTCAAGCAATCAGATACCAGCTCTCTGCAGAACTGAATGTAAGAGGAAACCATCTGGTGATAGATGTGTTACCCTGCATATCCTGAGCGGTGGGTCTAGGCTGAGCCTCTGTATGTCCATCATGCTCTCGATGATACCACTGTCCTTATTCCTGTCCACAAGAACAAGAGGATGTGTGATGCACACATAATCCTATTGGTTAAGCAGAAAGAAAGAAAATAAAATCTAAACCAACAAAAACAAAGTTTACAACCTATTCCAAAAACAGGCAGAAAAGAGGCAAAAAAAGTGATACTTCCTATTCTTTCTCCTTTCTATGTAGCATTTAGAAAGCGAATAGATGTAGATACTCAAAGCTGACATGGCCAAGGGTCTCTGAAGTTTTAGGAGCCCAAAATATCTTTAGACAATCTTGTTTCTTAAGGGCAGAATTCTTGGGTTTTTAAATAAATGTCCCCAGTAACAGTCAATTTACCCAGATTGGTTTTGGATAATTTCTATGCCTCTGAACAAGAAACTTAAATTTTAACAGTGATGGTGAACCTTTCAGAGACGGGTGCCCAAACTGCAGTCCCAGACCCACTTATTAATTGCAAAGTATTGCAAAAAGCTCACTTTTTGTACCTTCCATGCAAATAAACCCGAATACTGAGGTTTTAGTTTAGAAAAAACAGCTCATGTATTGACCTCTTTTGTCTTAAAAGAAAAATAAATAGCACACGTGCCATAGGTTCACCGCCATGGCACTAGAAGGTAGTACGCTGGAATCTGGTAATCATCTTTCACGCAGCAATTGGCTTCCTAATGTGTAATTTCCAAACACACAGCTTCTCATTGCCACTGAAGTCTGTAGCTGACGTTTTTGGTGCATATTTTACTATTAAAATGAGAAGGCTGACTCTTGACTGACTGACTGAGTGTGAAAATTACTATCATTTTCCCATTCTAACTGCAAGATAGATCAAACTGAATACCCTCTTCGAACACTGGAAAAGGCCCCCTGAGATACAGGTGACAGTGAGATGAAAAATAAGGGAACACAAGGGGTACATTTCTGCAAATTCCAGAGCCGACCTAGAATCTGATTTAAGGAAATCAAAAAGAATAATATAAAGATGTAATCTCTAGAAACATCCACTAGACTAAACACCCACTCATCTTAATACTAAAATACTAATAAAGATTTTATTTCAGTGCTGTCTCCTGGGTTACACTCTTGGGCAATGGCTCTTTTAGTACAGTATAATTTGTTAGCATTTACTGCCTGTGATAAATTAGGAGTCCCCACCATGAACTTTTACTGCCTCAGGTAGGGTGATCACAGCTTTCCTAACTGTTAATTACTTTAGCAACTACTTGGGACAGAAGGAAGTGAAACAGAAGACCCATGCTTACAGGGCCATTTTTGATTCTTCCTCTACCATGGTACTTATCTGCATGGAACACTTGGGTAAACAGACTTTATAATGTTCTCTCATCCCTATTTGACCAACCTTTTTAGCTGTCTTTTGAATATACTTCAAAGCCATCTGTGAATTACGCAAAAGATGCAAATACAACTCACCAGGATGTTAAACACAAGAGTGTTTTAGAGGGTGAAACATTATTTTTATATTATCTTTAAAAAATACTTTTCTTGGACTTGCTTCTTTATTGTTTAACCAACTTCTTAAGCAAATAGACTCTTTAGTTTTTTTTTTTTTAAGGGTCAGTACAAGGGAAAACACCTAAAAACTCCAATAAAATAGTGAAAACTATGCCAACTATATATGCTGTCCAGTGACGAGACTATTCATATTTGGGACATAAAATAGTTTTACAGATGTCACACTGATCACATTTTCTGAATCCGAAATCAACACACATTACGCAAAACACACAGGCTTCTTCAGGAAACAAGAAGACAAAACACTTGAAAAAATGGAGCTCACTTTTTGTACCTTCCATGAGTTGAAAGCTTTACATATATTCTTTCATCTTACTTCATTTTCCCACTATGACTCACTTCCCCACCTTACAGATGAGGAAAACAAGTTTCATAAATTTTCTCTTTATCAGCAATGCTGCTTTTCAAATATGAGTCTGCTATATTCCAGAATCTCTATTCCTTTCCTTGTCTTGCATGATACTATCCCAGATAATGGTGGTTCTCTCTCTAAATCATCTCTCTTTTTCCCCTTTTCCTCCCCTGTCTCTGTCTGGCTGTACATAGTAGCTTTATTTTACTTTCTATGGCTCCATTATTCTAGGACCATGTTTGCTTGCCTATACAATCATTTGTATTCCCTCTCCAGTAATTAGGAGAACTGTAGGTAAGGATGGATAGATAATTTTTACTGGTCATACCATGACACAATTGACAATTTAACAGATGCAGGGAACATTCCAGTATTCCTAGTGTTTTCTGGTGGCTCTTCCCACACCACTGCCACCTCCAGAGCCAAACCTTTTGATCTCTGGGCTGGACAAAGCCCCACTAGAAAGGGCCTGGTAAGGAGACCAAGACCAATGTATGGAAAAGAATCCAAGTCCTGTCAATACTGTAAAACATGTTAAGATGAAGATAAGTATTTCTGTGTTTAATTACAAACAAGTGTTTATTTCTTTACTCTACTGGCAAATTGACCTCCATAAAGATTTCTATCAATCCATTTTCCCATCAGCAGGGCACCAACTGAGTGGCGAGGTTAGCAAACATTTTGGTAGCAATCCCCAACGTGGTTTGGAATGAGTTCTGCATGACCGTCAGCTCCCCAATTTCTAAATGGGAAAGACTCAGAGATAACAATCTCTTTGGGTGGAGGTGGGAATGTGTTTTGAAACTACATTTGCAGAGCATTTCACATAAGATTGAGAAAATATCTATTTTCACATCAAAGAATGCGGAAGAGGAGGATGTTGCAGAAGGCAAGGACTATGGGCCACCACCATTGGCCCCAGTGGTGGCCCATCAAGACAGCATGGTGTGAGGTTGGACTTTATTCAGCATCTGAATAAGATCCATCTCCCAGGGCATTTTGTGTGTCTTAGCTGAGGCCAACACATTTCCAACTTACTTCTCTTCTGCAATATTTGAGAGAGCCAGGCTCCTCCTTTTGCCTCTCTCCCTGGCCTGTAGTGTTAGAGAAAAAAAATCTCCCATAAGCAGATTCCTAGACCTTCTTGCTAACTTACCAGAGATTATTTGAAGGAGAAGATGACTGGCTAGTCTTGTGTTTATTAAGTTTGATTTTCACTAGCTGGCTTCTTGGTAGCTCATCATAAGAGCTTATTTATTTATATGCTCGAGCATTTACTATGTGGCACACTCTGCCTGCACTGCACATATCTTATTTAAGGCTTGCAACTCCCCCATGGGGTCATCCCTATTTAAATGGGAGCTCTGACCATGAGTGAGGCTAAGTGACCTGCCAAGACTCACGCTAGAAAATGGTATCTAGCCGAGGCTAAAACTCAGGCCTGCCCCTTTTATGGCCCATCTATTGATTGGGCTGGCTGGCTGGCTGGATGGATGGATGGATGGATGTTTTAATGTTTTTTGTTCTTTGTGTATTCTAGATATTAATCCTCTGTTTGCAAAGTAGCTGGCAAAGATTTTCTCCATTCTGTAGACAGTTGCTTCACTCTGTTGATTGTTTCCTTTGCTATGCATAAGCTTTTTAATTTGTTGTAGCCCCATTTGTTCATTCTTGCTGTTATTTGCCGTGCTACTGGAGTCCTACTCAGGTCATCTTTGCCTGTGCCTATGACTTCAAATGTTTTCCCTACATTTTCTTCTAGCAGTTTCAAGATTTCAGGTCTTACTCTTAGGTCTTTGATCCATTTTGAATTGATTTTTGTAGAGTTAGAGATCTTGTTTCAGTCTTCTATATTTGAATATCTAGTTTTCCCAGCACAATTTAGTTTTCCCAGGAAAAAGGTTCCTTTTCTCCAATGTATATTTTTGGCCCCTTTGTCAGCAATTAGATGGCTGTAGTTGTATTTGTTTCTGTGTCCTCTATTCTGTTTCGTGGGTCTACATGTCTATTTTTGTCAGCACAATGCTGTTTTTGTTAATGTATTTTGAAAATGGGTATTGTAATGCTTTGAGCATTGTTCTTTTTGCTGAGGATTGCATAGGTTATTCTGGAGCTTTTGGAATTCCATGTGAATTTCAGGATTGTTTTTTATAGTTCCACAAGGAATGTCATTGGAATTTTGAGGGGAATTGCACTGAATCTCTAGATTACTTTCAGTAATATGGCCACTTGAACAATATTAATTCTACCAATCCATCATCATGGGAGGTCTTTCCATCTTCTAACGTCTTCTCCAATTTCTTTCTTCAGTTTTCTATAATTTTCATTGTAGCGGTCTTTCACCTCCTTGGTCAGGTCGATTCCTAGTTTCCTTCATTCATTTGTTTATTTACAGCTATTGAAAATGCGATTGCTTTCCTGTTTGCTTGCTCAGTGAGTTTAGCATTGGTATATAGAAAAAGTATTGATTTTTTAGTATTGATTTTATATCCTGTTATATCTATTAACCAGGAAAAATGGCTGAAGCAAAGCCTCTGGCATCCTGCTACACCGGGCTTCTGAGTTCTTGGGGCTTAGTTAGCACAGCAGCAGCATCTCAATGTACAGGCTGTGATCACAGCCAGGGAGTCTAACTGCCTGCATTCAGGTGCAGTTACATTGAGACCAAGGACATTTATCGAGCATCGATTACAGGTCAGAGATTACACAAGTGGCCTTACATATGTAATGGGATGTTTGAAGAGACTTTCCCTGAAGTCCTGGAATTGGTCTTGGCACCTACAACGACAGATACATATTCCTAGCTCAAAGACAGCTTCCAAATATTGGAGTCAGAATTCCTAAGGACTGGCAAACCTCACACTTCCTAAGAGGCAAAGCTGCCTTACCACAATCAGACCTGCTTTCCCTCCCTTCCGCTCCTTCTACTCAACAGCCCATGGAAGCAGAGCCCACAGGAGCTTTGGCTTTAGCCCTGTTCCTGGTGAACCAAAGGAGAGGAGGTCAAGAGAATTACTGATAAAAAAAATTGAGGGTGCCTATAAGAAAAAACTGGTGTCTCATTCACTCATTCATTCATTCACGTAACAAATGCAGTATTTGGTGAGTCCACACTGTGTGTCAGATGCTGGACTAAGTGCTTACAGTACCTCAGTGACAAACCATGGTCCCTGCCCTCATGGAGTTTACACTGGGATGTCTGCTCAGGTGGCGACTTTGCTGATCTGCCTCTTGCCAGCCTGTCACAAGCAGGCAGGTGCTGCTGTGTGTTACGAAGACACCTGAGAAGGTAGCTAGCTGGGAGCCTTTTGGTCAGTGATGCAGTGGACTCTTCCCAGGCTGGGGGACCCTGCCTGTAAGAAGCAAGTATGGGCCCATAAGGAAGTTGAGAGAGATGTGGAGGAGGTGAGCTGGAAGAGACCTCCCCAACCAGGAAACAGTGGGTCAGGGGTGGGGGCAGGAAGAGGGACTATGAGGCCCCTGAGGCCTCATACATGTTCCCTTGAGGGACAGAGAATTCCTGTGACCCAGTTGCCCTAGGGATGGGTACAGGTGTTTTACTTGGTCTAAGTAGATTTCACTAGAACACCCTGCTTAGCTGTCTTCACAGGCAGACGACTCAACAAGGCCTTTTCTTCCTATTTAAACTAATCAAATCCATCTGGGGGAAGCAAAGGGCATGGCCTCCCTTTACACCCCCATCCATCTGAATTACCTGGACAGGACCTGAGTCTTACTTGAGTCCCTATGAAACTGTCCCCAGCCTTTCCTCTAACACTTCCCAGAGCTGCACTCTTTTCTTCCAAGTGGAATACATCCATGGTGACATTTATAGGAGCGTGCTGACTGGATCTTTCTTCTAAGAAGCAGGGCAAGGCTGAGGTCCTTGGCCTTGATGAGGCAGGACACAAAAGCCAAAAGTTGTTACTTAAGCCCAGGTCACTAACTGAGTCAGTCAGTATCACCAATGTTTAAATATGAGGTCTGATAGAAAAATATGGAGAAGATTTAAAAGTTTTAAAAATTTATTTTTTATAAAGACATATTGCCATTAATCCCTTTCAAAATAATCTCTTTTGCTTCAAACGCACTTATCCCATCATTCTTGCCACTTTCTGAAGCAATTCCAGAAGTCCTCTTCCATGAATGTCTTCAGTTGCACTGTCACGACTGTCTTGAAGTCCTGAATCTATCCAAAACATTCCTTTCTTGGTCATTTTGATTTGGGGGAAGAGCCAGAAGCCACACAATGGCAGATCTGGTGAATAAGGTGGATGAGGACACACCAAAATGTTTTATACTGCCACTCTCCACCAGGATCTCAATGCACTTTTGGTCGGTCAGAGTTAAAAACTATAGTATAGTTCTTGTTTCATTTAGAAACTCTTTTTTTTTTTTCTTCCAGTATGGGTGATTGAACCCAGAGTCTTCACACTGAGCTGCATCTCCAGCCTTTTTCATCTTTTAATTTTGAGACAGGGTCTTGCTAAGGTGCTAAGTTGCCCAGGCTGGGCTTGAACTTGTGATACTCCTACCTCAGCTTGAGGCAGCCTGCTACATAGCAAGACCTTGTCTCAAAAGACAAAATAAAAGGGGGGGTGGGAGGGAGAGGAAGAAGGAGGAGGAGGAAAAGGAGGAAGAAGAAGAAAGAGGAGGGGTGGAGGAGGGGGAGAAAGTCCTTACCAAAGTTATCCTCTGTCTCTACGGAGCTGCTCTATGTTACCTGCTTCAGTGGTCAGAATAAAGAAAGGTTTTTCTTTGACACTTCTGTTTGCATGCCAAAATTAAGATTTTCTCAGTTTCTGGGGGGAGATTACCAGTTATTCTGAAAATCGAAAATAAAAATGGGATGAGATTGACCATCCGTTCCCTCTGGAAATTCTGGTCTTGCTGTCTCTCCAGCAAATGGCTGCTTCGGTAGAGCGCTCAGAACCTGAGGCCAGGCTCCTCCCACTCTTCTCAGTGCTCGGCTGGGGAAGGCAGGTTGTGCCCGGTGGGGGCCTTGTCTGCCTTCAGCGCTACAGGACCCCCAACCTAGAACACAGCGTGGCTCCAAGCAGGCCCTTGGTAAGCATCTGTGGCTAAATATCGTGGTCTGTGTCTGCAGTTCATTGCCTTTTCTAATTCAGATTAATCCTCCTTTGGTTCCCAAACAATGGAGAATGCCAGGGAAACCTTGTTTGTAACGTAGTGTTACACTCATAACCTATATTTCCTTCACCATTTAGAGTAAGCAAAAGCAAGTCTTAGGTCATCACTTTCCCATTAGCTAAGGATAGCAGAGGACCATTTATATGAAAGGTCTTTCCCTTTCCCACAAAGTAATTATGCACAATCTCTAACTAAAATGAAAAAAAAAAAAAATGAACGATGTACTTTCTAACCTGGAACTGGTATTGCTTATTAAGGTTGAAAAAGTGGCCGGGACTCGCTGAATCCTATGCAAATCAGTCCTGATGAGCCCCTAACTAATCTGTTTACAAACCAGACCTGCTAGACAGGCCTCAGTGATTTTCTATCAAAGCAAAGCACTACTCTTTATGGGCATCTGGCTGTTGCTGAGTGGGTAGTTTAAACATAGACTCTTTCCTTCAAAGTAAGATCAAAGCCTTTATTACTCCTAAATGAGTGCATTATTTCCACTTACTACCTTCTTGTTTGCGATTTGTGTTTATTAACAGCACTGTCTCAGGTTTACTTTGTGAATTACTAGTTTCTGAAAACAGTATGGCAGTTTTATGGACCACAGTATACATTTGTGGAGATTATGTAGCATATAATACACAGAATGGCCCATCAGATAGGACATTAGGCAAAGAAAATTCTCTGCAAAGATGACAATACCTGACCATGCAGAATTCATTTATTTTTTATTTTTATTTTTTAAAGGAAACCATCTGGCATAACCAGGCTAACACAAGAAAAGATTCCTCAACTCTGAAGACTGGAGATTTGATAACTCTTTGCTTTGAGGAGAATTCTCTTTGAAGTTTTAATTTTTTTTTTTGAAGAAGGTAAGTATATCAAGCTGTAGAAGAAGGATGCCATTGGTACTGTTCAAGAAACTTAACCAGGTTGCAGACAGAGAACAATTAGATGGTTTTAAAAGACAAAAATTCCCACATGCAACTGACAACATACTGAATGGTTCTTTCACAGTCCTTCAAGCAGCAGTTTCCCTGTGTGAGGACAGAGGTGTCCTCCCTCCCTAGTTCTAAAACCAAGATTAGTACCCTGTCCTTCACGCCCATCCTCCAATTAATCTTAAAAGGATGAAGCTGCCAAGCAAATCGCATCTTTTAAGATTTGTGGTGACACAGGTATACAAGCTTCAGGCTATTGCTGACCTATGAAAGGAAATAGACTAAACTGCCACGAGTACAGGGAGATGCAGGGAACACCCAGCCTCGGAAGGGGCAGCTTTTAATGTCACTAGATGGCCCAGCCAGAAATTAAATAGGATGGCTGGGAAAGCCCATAATCAGGGATCAAACCACTGTTCAAAGTCATATCAGTTTTTAATAGTTTTTTTTTTTTTTTTACACACTGAAGCAAGCATAAATTCACAAGGATAAAAACACATTTGTCAGAACCCTTTGGACAGACCCCTACCAATCCAAAATGAATTGGTGGTAAGTGGCAAGCTGGACAACAGGGAAAGCAAACCTACCATCAATCTTGTCTGTAAGAATCTCTTTCTGCTTATCACCTTCTAAGCGTCCTTGATGGCCCAATTCTGCCCCTGCAACTTAGGAAAGAAAATCAGATACCATGTATTAAATTCACGTCAAAAAGAAAAAAAAAAGCATTCTTGCACACATAAGATCAGAAATTATGTTCTACAACATTGACAGTGAACCTTCCAGAACTTTCAATGATACAAACAGCCCGCTGCGGCGTGTGTGTTGTAGGTTGGCCACCTGTGTTCTAGAAGTTGGAGAAATAGGGCGTTCAGGCTACAGAATCATAAGCACAAAATATTTTAACTTGGAGAAGGATGGCTCTGAGAACTCACAAGACGAAAATGGTCTGAGCAGGAGTGCATTAGGCTGCACTACATAACAAAGCACGATGTTCGTGATCATGTAGGAGCTGCAGGGGAAATACAGGTGCTCTCTTCCTCCCCAGCAGTCTGCTTCATCTTGCATTCTAGTGTACCAGTCTTGTTTGCCTGAACTGTTTGCATCACTTTGTCTAAACTACAGACTTCTCATCTGTGAGACAAGGGATCAATTCTAGGCAAAAGTAAAAGTCAAATAAATGAGTTAGGAGTTAACTAGTAGAGCATACTTACATTAGCACAAATAAGCTATCAGGTCTCTGGTCATCTCGGCTCATTAAAGGAACAAAACTAAACCAAGCAAGGAGAATGAATCATGTATGGCACTTACAGAGAGCAGGCCTGGGGTCAGGGTTAAGGTCACCAAGGGGTGGGGGGGTAGGGATTAAAGCTACATTTTGCACTTGGGTCTGGATTTGTGAAATTTCACTTAAGGTGAAAATACTGAAAAAAGTCTCAAATAGTTTAAAAATACCAAAGAATATTTTAAATTTTGTCCATAAATGGAATGAAATGAAGTTCGAGATGCACAAAACAAATGTAAAAGAATAGTAGCGAACTTGATATCTGAACCCTGCTCAGAGGGGCTGGAAAGCTCCATCCGAAAGGTGAATTAACTCTTTCAGGGCACAAGCTTATCTTTTAATGAAGCTAGGAGAAGTAAGTCACTTCTAAAAGCCCACACCACTCATTTTTTTAAGGAGAATGAACAATTATGTCCAGTTTCATATGATTAAAGGGAAAACTGAAAGATTTCAAATTCTGATTTGACAACCTCAGTGAGAAGTTCTCTACTCTAAAATACTGTTTAGTATTGAAACAATATTTATAATGATCTCCAATAATCCAAACAGTAAAGTATTTTAGGCATTTATCATTTTTAATGACTATGGCAAATGCCAAATTTTGTCCTTTTGAAGATAAAATGCTGCATTCACAAAGTCATAGGATTTGCATATACAGCCAAGGCTGAGAAACACACCCCAAACCTGCCCTTTGATTTTATGAGTCTGGCTGTGAGAAAGGTTTCCATAGCCACCCCCTCTGCCAATGTCATTATTTTACAGAGAGGCCTGCCAAAAGGCAGCTTGTAGCTAAGCTTGTGTGTCAGGTTTATTCAAGTGGCTCATTCTAGATGAGCTCTCTTGCCATCTCTTTACCAGGCATGACGGACTATCATTAATAAAAATGTATTGATCTCTGAATCTATTCCTGGCTATAAAAAAAACCCTAATAAATGAGATGGCTATATGAGCAATAAATAATACCTAACAAGAGAGCATCCAAAAACTGTCAGAAGAACATTCTTCATGTTTTCTTAAACCCTTAACTAAGGGGAATCAGAATGTTAGAGGGAAAACAAACCTCAGAGATCAGTGTAATGCCCTCATTGTAAAGAAAGGGAAACAATGTACAATATTGCACAGCTCAGTGCCAACCTAGAGCTAGAACTCGGGTCTCTGGTCCCCCAGGCCAGGGACAGTTCTTGCAACCAAGATATTTAAAAGCACTCTCTTTAGGCTGGTTGCCAAATGCTTCTGCTCTACTATATTTTCCTATTAATGTTCTGAAAGAGTCTAATTCTAGTCTGAATGAAGAAATTTTCATCCTTTTTAGGTATTCTTGAATTATTAAATGATGAATACAATTAAATAGCAAAAGGTCATCTCCAATCTGTCTGCTGCCAATGAGAGATGATTCCACATGTGCATGGTACGATGGACACGCTAGTTTATGGATCTGACACCTTGCATGGAACGTTACAAATCCCTATGATGTCCTTAAGCTCCCTCTTCAATTGAACTGAAAGATGGCTAAAAACCCTACTCGGGCAGATGACTCCCCATTGGCTGGCCATTTGACAATGCTCAGGGGTGCACTTACTGCAGCTGAGGCTGGTAGTAACTCGGCCTGTTTCCCTGAACAGCAGCAGCTTGCTGACAGCAGCCTGCAAAGAATTTACGCACACAGATAAAGTTGCCTTGTTCTCTGCTCAGATTCACCTTTCTTTCCCATACAGTGTGGGCAGCTCATACACATTTCTGACTGCTTAGAAAACAAGTCAAGATCAAAATCTGGGCAATGAGAAGAGTAGCCAAGGAGTAGGCCTAGTCCATTTGGTGTTCACTTAAATTGGGACTCTTCTGTGGCTGAGTCAGATTATAAGTGTCTGACTGGTAGGACAGCAAAGAGTCTCTGAAACACTTATATACAGACTCCCTCAAATGAGACAAATCTGTACTGTTGTGAAACTCACCTTAAGCCTCCAGATCTACGTGGCATGTTTTAAAAGATTATGTTTGGAATTGCTGTGCTCCCTGAGAGCAATAGGTTCAGGCTTCAGTTGTATACACACTGATTAGATTAAAGTACATAAAGGGTTAGACTAAGCTTGCTACCAAAAATGCATACTTTCCTCCTCTAGGACTTTCTTCAGTCAGTTTTAACAGCATAAACTAAATTTTTGCTAAAAATTTCATAAAGAATCAACATTCTGCATGCAAGACTTTGGGGGTAGATAAAATGAACTGCATTTATAACCCTAAGTCAAATAAACTTGGTCTGTTATGCGACAATCTCTAAGAACATTTATGTAGAGGTCACACCATGAATGTAATGCTGTAGCTTCTACTCATTCATATGTTTGAACTATTTATTGAACTCTTACTCAGTGCCAGGTGCCAGATCAGCATGGGTACTCACAGCTGACGTGACAGATTCTGTGCCCTCGAAGTGTTCAGAGCCTGATATGGAAGACAGATGAGTAAAGCAGCAAATACAACATTAACAGGGTAAGTCCTCCAGTGAGAGAGCTCAAAAAGGAGCCATGAAAATAGAGGGCATATGACTCAGCCTGAAGCAGCCAAGGAAAGCCCTTCAGAAGACATGGTGCCTGAGCCAGTCTGCCAGGAAGGGAAGTGAAAGGCATTTCAGGTGAAGGAAACGGCGGCGTGTGCAAAGAAAATGGGGTGTGAGAAGAATGGCAGGTTTGGCAAATGACGAGTAAGTACTGTGGGCAACTGTGCTGGTGGAGTAAAATGGAAGTGAAAACACAAAGGGATTTAAACACCAAATTAGAGGAGTTCAGATTGCATTCTAGATGCAAAGATTTTAAATTGGGGAAGGACTGATTTAGATTTCAGTCTCAGGAAGGCCTGTTCCCAAGCCGTGTGAAGGGTGAATTGGGTAAGAACCAGATCGGTGGCCAAGAGGCAGCTGTGACTCAAGAGACCGAAAGATTGGTTGCCTGGGCTGGAGGCAAAGGGGAAGAATAGGGAGTGAAAGCAAATGGACTAGTGGGCTTTAGGGGGATGATGGCAATGCTCCAGAACAGGACCCTGGTGATGGCTGTATAACTCTAAACTTACTAAAAGCCATCAAATTGTGTAAAAGGAGAAATTTTTATGTAACATATACCTCAATAAGGCTGTTAAAAAATAAAGGTCAATTGCAAAGATAATTGACCTACCGTAGATAAGAAGGTGAGACACCTCGGGAAGCCCTAGAGATTTAGAGTTAGCTACAGAGAGGGGGTGAAGGGATTCAGAGGATGTTCCTGGGAATCTGAGACCAGGGGGAAAAGAAGGTCTGCTGGCGGAGACAGAGACCTTCAGGTTTTCATATGCAAGTTTCAGGGTTCTGTGGAACCCTAGAGAAGAATTTCTTGAATTCTGCATTATCAACATTTTGGGCAGGGTAATTCTCACTGTGAATGTTGCCTTGTATTGTAGGATGTTTAGCAGCTTCCTTGGCCTCTGTTCACTAAATTTCAATAGAGTGCAACAACCAAAAATGTCTCCAGACATTTCCAATATGCCCTCCCACTGAGGTGGGGAGCAAAACAACCCCAGTTGAGAACCACTTATCAAGAGAGAATGATTTACTCATGATTTTTCCCTTTGTATACATATATGATTCTTAAATATATTTACAAAGTTGTGCAACCATCACTACATTTTAATTACCTCTAAAATAAACGTCATATCCATTAGCAGTCACTCCCTATTTCACCTGCCCTCAGTCCCTGGCAGCCACCAATTTATTACAGATCTCTATGGGTTTGCTTTGTTAACACTTCATGTAAGTAGACAATGTGGCCTAAAATTTTGTCTAGCTTCTGTCAGATGGCATGTTTTCAAAGTTCATCCATGGTATAGCACATATCAGTACTTTGTTCCTTTTTATGGCCAAATAATCCTCCACTATGAAAATAGACCACAGTTTTTCTAATCATCAGTTGAGGGATGTGTGTAATTGTTTCTACTTTTTAGTTATTATGAATAATACTGCTATCAACATTCACGTACAAGTTGTTGTATGGATATTTTCATTTTTGAGTGTCACACAAGTAGGAGAAGAATTGCTGGATTATGTACGAACTCTATGTTTAGCAGTCTGAGGAACCAAACTTTTTTTTAATACTGCTGAGGATCAAACTCAACCAAACTATTTTTCAAAATGGCAGCACCATTTTGCTCAAAGGACTCCAGTACCTTCTTATGCTCACCATCACTTGTGCTTGTCTGTAACTCATATTTCTTGTTTTATTTCTAAGTTTCCAAGCTAGCATTTAATATTGGGCTACACTGTTTATGATAACTGTATGGATGAGAAAATGAATGGTCAGAGGAAGGTGAATTATACAAGGTCACACTTAGAAGTCAGAAAAGTCCTTTCCAGAACTAATATTACCACATGTTGGAAAACAGTGTTAATTACAATTCTTTTCTTTACTTCGTGTAAGATGCCAGCAGTCTGAAACATGATCTGTTTTTGCTGGTTTTTAATTTACAGAGATCTATCCTCACTTATACCCCTTGCCCTCTCGTTACTCAGAATATCACTTAGCAAATGTCCTGTCCTTTGAAACTTTACCTTCCTGGTCTTTACCTATCAGTAAATCCCATCCCATAACAGCTCCCATCTTAAAAATACACAGAATTTCCCTTGTTTCCATATTCCTTGCCAATGTCTATACCACTTGTCTGATTGTGTAGTAAAATCTTAACAGTTCTTTAGACAAACCATTTCCAATTGTTCTCCCTCCATCCTTTCATTCTCAATCACCTTCTCATTTCAAAGATTCTTTAGAAAGTCACCAATGGCGTCTACTTTGCCAAATCCAAATGATTAATTTCAGCCTTTATATTACCCAATTTATCAGGAGATTTGAAATTGGCCACCACTGCTTCCTTAAAATGCTGTTGTCATTTGGCTCCCAGGACACTGTTCCCACCCCTTCATTGGTCACGTCTCAATTTCATTTGCTGGTTCTGCCTCATTTTTCCAACAATGAAGAGTTAATACAGCAGAGCTACATCCTGGGACCCTTACTTTTCTCTACTTAGATGTGCACTGTCTCATATAAACCTCCAGGATTTTTTGCTCCTGAACCTCATATAATCCTCCCCAGATCCTCCTCCCGCAGTAAATGGAAACTCCTTTCTTCTCCTTTCTCAGGGAAGTCATCCTTGACTCCTCCCTTTCTTTGTGGCCCCAACTATTAGTTAGTGTCTCTATCTTCTATGCTCGGAATTTGACCACTTCTTGTCTCTCCCATCACTGTAACATTGTGGTCCCAACCACCACTCCTTCTCAACTGGATTATTACAATAATCTCCTACCTAGCCCCTCTGCTTTCCTGCTGTGCCCCTACAATCTGTTCTCTATGCCGTATTCAGTATGCTGTCCCTTTAAAAAAGGTCAGGTCACATAATTCCTCTCAACACAGCCCTTCACAGACGGTGATAGGTTGTTTGCAAAACAGCCACCAGAGTACCCCTGTGTCCACACTCTCATCAAGTGCCCTCCTACACTGACATTGGACTTGGCTGTGACTTCCCTGGCTATCAAGACAATACAAATACGAATCAAGCAGAGGGCTGAAAAGACCTTGTTCATCATGGCTTGTCCTGTGTTCCTGCATGGAACACTTGTGCCATCATAAACACACTTGGGTAGACTCCTGGAGGATGCAACCACATGGAGAGAAGCCACAGCCTTTCCGGGTGTCCCAACTGAGGGAGACTCCTTACATCCAGATGAACTGGCCCATCCCGGAGAATAAGAGAGCCAAACTAGAGTTGTTTGTTGTTTTAAGCCACTATATATTGGGGTGGTTTGTTACCTAGCAAAAACTAACTGACTGTCCTACGGTATCCACGGCCTTACTTGATCAGGGTCCCCCATCCTGTACCACTTTATTCACAGCGTCCTTCTTATTCCTCATTTCTAGTATCATTCTACCTCAGGGACTTTGTACTTCATTCCCTAATTCCTCGAATACTTTTTTCAGACATCTTTATCACTCACTCCTTGATTTCTTTATCTCTGCTCATTCTGCCACTTTATTAGACAGAACTTCTCTTACCACCCTAACAAATACCCTTGCCACTCCCTATCCATGCCTTTTATCCTGCTTATTTTTAATCCTTATTTATCTATATACATCTATCTATCTATCTATCTATCTATCTATCTATCTATCTATCTCTATTTTATTTGTTATATACCCCCACATACATGCCCCAATGAGACACCAGAATGTATGCTCTACACTGGTAAGGATTTTGTCTCATTTATCACTGTATTCCTAGCACTTACAATTGTGCCTGGAATTTTTATCACCAAGAAAATGATGGAAGTAGTAGTACTTCTGCCACTTTGGGGTCCAGGTCTATTATTCAGAAAGTTTCTTGGGGCTGAAAAAGTAGGAACAGCACTCCATATTGGAGCATGTCACCCTAATGCAGACTGGATACCTACAGCACCTAAGACCAGAATGTATTCAGACAGCCCCTTGAGGGTCAGGCGGAGCAGCAGGATGCTTGTTTGCCACTGGCTGACTCATACCTCTGTTCCCTTTGACCTCCCCTTCTCCGCCTTCTTTTCTCTACCAGTTTGTTTGAGAAGAAACAAAAACTCCAAGAAAATATTATCAGCGTAGAAATTTTATTTTAATTCAAAATAATATGGTTATATTTAGAATAATATAACTATCTAAAGCAAATATCATCATTGGCTCTGAAACAGTCTTAAGATGTCATTCTTTTGAAGTCAAAAAATATATAGTAAGAATGTACAAGGAAGCAAAAAATATAGAAACGATTCTGTTGAGTACTGGGAGTTGTAACAAGAGAGACACACTAAGATACTGTAACATAGTCCAAATTATAAAACATGCACGAACAAGTTCTCCTGCTTTATCGGTTCCCTGAAAAATAAATCAGTAACCCCAGAAATGCAAGACTATCACCACTTGGTTAACAGCACCAACTTCCCAAGGGTTACAGGTAGTAACTCACCATTCTTTCTTTCTCTAATTCTCCTCACACTGGCTTCTTTAAGATGGATTTCATCTTGTTGACAAAATATTTGGTTTTATTTGCAAAGTGGAGTAAATAATATCCTGATTGAAGTATTCAATAATTTATTTGAAGTTAGTCAGGGATTACACTTTTTAAAAAGGTCAATTTAGTTAGTTAGCAAAAACCTCTCAGTGGCTTGCAGAAAAAAATTTTTCAGATGTTTGATAAACAGATAAAAAGAATAAACAGTTAAAAATGGGTGAGAAATGCTAAGGATCACTGTAACACAGACAATCAAAAGTAGACAGGTGACCTTGATTAAACCCATTTACTTGTGGAGTGCGCTAGAAGGAGGCTCTAGGGCAAAGTTTGGTTCCAACAGTGTCCACGCCAATGGGCACACTCAGAAGTTCTCCTCCTCTCGTAGAAACTGGAACACGGACGAGAAGTCTTTCTTTGCGTAGCCCTTCGCACACATCATCCTGTATATCTGATGGGCCAGACTGCCCAGAAGGATTGGGCTCTTTGTGCTGGTGGCAGAGTCTTGTGCCAATCCCAGATCCTAAATCAAGTGAGCAGGAAGGAATACAATGAGACTGGCAGTAAAGGCTTACTTTAGAACTATGGTTCCTAATGCTTTGGTTTCAAAAAAGGAAAGTAAGAGTCTAAAAACATAAGATTCTCAAAGCACTGCTTAGATATATTTTTGTACATGTATACTGGGACCAAACCTGGGCTTTGCACAAGCCAAGTAAGTACTCTACCATGCAGCCAGGTCTCCAGCCCTTAGATATTTTTATAAGTGCTTTCATAAAGCTCCAAAACGGCTCCAACACAAACCTTGATTTCTGAGTGTCTCCTCCACTCCCCTACCCACCACAAGACTTATTTGTTCAGTTTTGGTTTTGGACAGAAGTTACTATTAAAGAAAGGATCACACAGGGGAGTTTATTTTTTTTCAAAGCTGTAGAAGTCTGTAAGACTGTCATAAAATAAAAATATTTTCTAATGTAAGGGGAAATAAAACTGTAAAATAGAAAACATAGTTTCAAATATTGGTTCATCCAATAAATTTTTTTTTTTTTTTTTTTTTTTTTGGTGCCGGGGATCGAACTCAGGGTCTTGTGCTTGCAAGGCAAGCACTCTAATCACTGAGCTAAATCCCCAGCCCCCATCCAATAAATATTTAAGGTGTGTTAATATGTCAGAAGCTGGAATGCAACGATATACAAGCCATAGCCCACCCAAACTCAGCCTACTGGGGAAGAAGGACCCTTAAACAAGCATTTGCATAATGTGACAGGAGAAGGGAGGAGCTAGGAGCTAGGGAGGCATAGCATGGAGAGGCTTGCACCTTCTAGAGGAAGAGATGCCTGCTCACAGATCTGAAAAGTACAGGTAGATACTAGCGGGTAAAGGCCTGGGGATGGACAGGAGGTGGAGGTGAGGAAGAGTGATCCTGGCAGAGGGAACGGCAAATTTAAAAGTTTTCAAATGAGAGAGAACAGAGGCAGAAATTAGTTCAGCATGGCTAAAGCAAACATAGGGGAGTAGTGAAGCCAAAATGAGTCTAGTGCAGCAGGCAATGTCCAGGCCTTATAAGACAAGTTGAAGAGTTGGACTTTTATCTGCAAATAACTGGAAACTATTAAAAGAACTTTGTAGAAGAAGTAACATAGCCAGGTTTTTACATTTTAGAAAGCCTACTCTTGTGCGGTGTGGAAAATGAATGGGAGAAAATCAGGACAAAAGGCAAGGAAACCAGGAGTAGACTCCTATGGTCTATTTCAATGAGGCACAGCCAAAGTACCAGTGAAGAAGAAAGGGAACTAGATGAATTCAAGGTGTATTCAAGTAGAAGAATGGACAAATGCCATGGGAAATGTGGGCGAGTAAGCCAATTATGGTATCTAGGTTTATGCATTGTTGCTTCTGTAATCAGGGGGAAGAAAAGTCAACTGGTAGGGAATGACCTCGCCACAGAAATCTCAACGTCTACTGGTCCAAACAGTATCTTCTACAGTGCAGATCACAAATGCAAGGAGGCCAACAATTTGCTTTTCAAATGACTTAACTAATTTACACATATTCACATATTCTCTTAAAGCAGGAAGATGTATTTAACAATCATAGGAAAGACCCACTCTTCCTTTTGTGTATGAGCAATGCCAAGGTATTCAGTAACAATCAGAAAATTCTTACTGCTCCCATTCTTGAGAGTTGGTACATTAACATAAATTTATGATGAAGAACAACATTTTCTGGCTCATTTTATAAATGAACCAAAGCACAGAAGAAAACTCCTGGCCCATTTTCTCATCCCAAAGCTCAGGAACAAAGTGAATAGGATAAAGATCTCTATCTAAGCTAAAGTTTCACTCAATTCTAATGGGAAAGTAAGTCTATTCTAAAAATTTTGCCTTCTAGGACAGACACATGCTTTGAAGAAGGGATAAGGGGAAAGAATGGGGGAGATGGAGGGAAGAAGAGGAGCTGGAAGAAGAGGATAACAGAGAGATTACACCAAAAAGCACTGTTTTCTCCCCTCTCTTAGTCTCTGCAGTTACATACCTTAGCCATGAGTGTTGTTCCAAATCCACCCTGATAGTTATTAGCTGAGGGAACGCCATCCATCACCCCTGGTACAGGATTATAAGTGTCACTTGACCAACAGCGTCCTGAACTCATATTTAGGATTTTAGTCAATAGTTTTGGATCAAGCCCTAACCTGTCAAAGGTCAAAGAAAAGAAGTGTTGAATGTCAAAGTGTACAAGTCATGCATGACTTATTTGCATAGTGGATGCTCCATCTTCTTTCTCCATTTATTCTATTTCTGTCTTCTAAAGTCAGAGCAGGTTAATATGAGTGAAGACTCCAATCTTAAATTATAGGGTATTAAGACCCACTGATTAAACAAGATCACTTCTGAGGCAGGACATTATGCATTTAGAAAACCAAACCTTCTGCACTATTGTATTAGTAAGAAGAAATAATATATAACTGTGTAAAAGTGTCAGTTGGTTTGTCACACAAGGGTTTTTTAATCTTTCAGACATTACCATTTTTATGTGACACTTATGAACTTTAAACCAACATGATAATCTGAATTCTACATTCTTTATACACAATTGATATATTTCAGAAAGAAATATAGACAGATAAATGATACATCATGGGATTCTGTGTGTATGCATTTATATGTATGTTTATTCCTTTGGCTTTTATGAGAATAAGTGCAAGAGATGAGCCATGAGCAGTAAAAATGACCTTAAGAGAAGTTTTCATTATAAAAAAGATACTTCTTGCTGGAAACCTTGCCTTATTTATTAAATCTTCATTAGACAATCTTGCTTATGAAGCAAGTGTGCCCAGAACTGTGACATATGCTATCTATTCAGAGACATGCATTATAGTTCTGGGTCAACTGCTGATAAGGTTACTGATCCTGATAAAACAAAGCTTGCCCAAGTGGAAACATCATTTGTTCTATCACTGAGCTGATGGCATAAACGGTCGTTCAATGGGGACCCTAGAAAACAGCACCAAAATACTCTATTACTTTGATTCTGACACAGTTTAGGAAGTACAGTTTTGTTAACCATCACCAAATCAAATTTCAAATAAAACTTTACACCCAGAAATTTATTGGTTTCTTCCATGCAAGTGCTATTAAAAAACAATCATCATAAAAGCTTTCTGCACTTTCTTAAAACTAACTTCTCCCAGGAAAAAAAAAAGACTGAAAAGAGACACGTAAATGTTAAACTGCACTTGGCACGCTTAAATTCTTGTTTACTTTGTGTGTTTGAGAGATATGTTCATTTCAAAATCTGAGTTATCAGGACCAGCAAAACATTTTTCAGGAGCCAGAGCAGGGACTGGAGCTAACAGCTAGGATGTGTGGAGTTACCACATAATATAACCAATATGTAATCACATTTTTAAGGGGTGGCAGGTTCATGGAATGCTATATAGCATCTCTTGCATCTAATTCTAATGGTGGCCCATTTTATAAGTGTAATTTTGTTTTTTTTTTAACCAAGAATTGTAACAGATACAGAAGACTCCATCTAACTCATCTCTCATACTTGTGCTCAGTTATAGACTGCCAGAGAGAAACCAAACGGTTTTATCCGTTCTTTCATAAAGATCCAAGTTGGCCACACGTGTAGTTGGCTATGAATGTTTTCTTTCTCCCTTTACATAAAACTGGGCTATCGTATGATATTACAGTACATGACTTAGGAAGACAGTCAATGTGCTTAAGAAATAATTGTGAAAAATAAAATCACAAATTAACAACCAGTTAATCTGCTGAAACTGCAAATGCATTTGGTAAGCATAAATGTTCAAGAATGTGTATGTCCAACGTGCTCTACGAAGATAGAATATTTTACAGACCCCAAAGCATTGTTTTCCTTGTCCATCTGAAATGTATTTCAGGGGCTTCCTAATTGCAATTTTCTTTTAAGGTGAGTTACCACATTTAAAGCAGCAGAGTTACATTTTCCTCAACCAGGTTATGCTTAGTAGTACCTCCCAAGAATCTTTACTGCTAAGGAAATTCAGTCTGTAATACCAAAATGGTGAGGAAAGTTGATTATCCTGACTTTGGAAAACTCCCTATTTTTCTTGAACATTCAGAAAACACTGGCCCTGATCTATGAATCCTGTTTGGGTGAATAAACTATTTAGAAGCATCCTGAGGGACACACACACACACACACACACACACACACACACACAAATTGAGTGGCTATTTCTGCTCACTTTCAAACCTGATGCTTCCTGCCTGTGCAGATTCCCTCCAGGAGATAGCTACTCCTTCTCCGGTTTTCCTCCCCTGCCCCCACCCTGCAGCAAAGTGTATCATTAAAAAGAGCAAGTGAGAAGTGTTTTGCATTTCATCTTCCTGAGGATTCTTTCCCTGGCACATACATAACTGACAGTTAGAATTAGACATGATATTAAAATCAGTTACTGAAGTCCTCTGTCTTCCACTGTGCCCAAGGCTTGTAATGGTCTGAAACCAGCTAGAATACACAGTAATTGTCATTCAGAGAGTCTATCCTAGAACGTCATGCTTCACTGGAGAAGACTGAGTTTCCATTTGAAATCAACAAATTAATCCAAGACAGGTATCTGAAAGGGCAAGTTTAATAGGAAGCAGCTACTGGGCTCTCAACCATGATAAAATGTTATTGCTGTTTCCCTGTAAATTGGCTGGGAACATATGATACTTTCTGCATAAGAGCCCCATTGCTGTTCAGGAGATATACAGCTCAAGCCATCAAAAGGATGACAGTCTGTCAGTCCCCATAATAACTTGCCACTGGATGTGGTTCGAGAGTGCGCGCGTGCATGCATGTGGCTTTACAATTGCTGGAATGTTCTCTGATATAAACAGAGAATGAATTCATTGCCCTGACCACATATAAAATGAAACTCAAATAAATATCACTGTGTCAAATCTACTCACCTCTAAAACACAAGAATGTTAAATGAACTTTTGGGAAAAGTAAAAATGATACATAAATCATAAAAAATTAAGAATTCAAATCTTTGCCTTCACTATAACCAAGCTTTTAAGAGCTAAAGTGTTCATTTTGTATTTTCTGTAATTATTTATACTGTTTGTTTTTATGTAAGAATGAGAACAATTATGTCACCAAACTGGAATGTTTGTATCACAGGAAAAAAATGTGGAAATGAAACAACTAAAATCATGTCAATTTTAATCAGTCATTAACTTATTCACCAGTGCTTGCTCAGATCTGCTATGCAGACAGCCAAGGAGACCAAAAAAAAAAGCTAAGAAGGGTAAGACACACACCTATATAATGTGCTAGGTCCGATGCACTCATTCACTTCTTCCCTCTCCTCCTCATTCATTTAGTAAGCTCTCATCAAGTGCCTGTTTTTTTTGCCAGTAATGTTCTTAAGATTACAGCCCCTAACAGACATAACCATTCTCCCTCATGGAGGCACTTTCTAGATGGAAAGATAGGCAGTAAACAAATAAGTATACAATGTCAGCTAGTGAGAAGTATTATGAGGAAAAAAACATGTAAATACAAGCTAACTCAACACCTAACTACAACCACAAATATCAATAACTAACAGGCACTGAGTACCTACCATGTGCAAGGAACTGTTTTAAAAGATTTACATGGATTGACTCAATCTTCACAATGACTAGTAGATAGAGACTGCTGCCTTTTTGTAAGTGAGAAAAGCAGAGATCTATGGTACAGCTGGAATGCAGAACTAGGCAGACACTCAGACTCTAACCATATCACTCACTGTGTCATATAGGTGGTGAACTTAACAGCCAGCCAGGCAATACGATAGCATTATACCAGTTTATTAAGAAATCTGGTCAAATTTGTTTTACAAAAGTTTGCTATTTATTTACTAGGGCATACAGCTAAGAGATATCACACAAAACAAAAGGCAACATCTAAGGGCAGTAATCAAGAAACTAAAATTTTGCTTGTGGGAAAGTTCTCATCTTGAACAGCTTTCACCTGTTCAGTAGAAGTTCAACTCTTTTAAGCTTCTTTTTTGGGGAAAAAAAAATACGGTATTTTGTAGAGCGGCCTTAACCTGGTTGGCAATGCAAATAACTTTTTATACCACCAATATTTGAAAAGAAATCAACTTCCCAGTAAAGCAAAAATAAAAACAAAAAACAAAACAAAACACATTAACAATGCTGCTTCTATGTGATACACAGGAACAAAACCTCCATAATGCAAGTAGGTCACTTTCCAGGCCATAAAACTACTCCGCAGCCCTAACTAGGAACCCAATTAGAAAGTGGAAAGGTTCAATAAAAAAGAATCTCAAAGTATATTGTATACCAATATTTCTTACTCTTTATTTTTTTACAACCATTTTAAAATTTCACTAACATCCATAAAGACTCACTGTAAAAGAGCACAGGGTCAGTAAGAATTTAAAACTAAAAGATTTTATTCTTCTATTGAAGAAAAAAAAAAAGAAAAAAGAAAGAAACAGTGTCCCAGAAAAAACACTGACTTATGAGAATGAAATTAATCAGAAATGATCACTTCATAGGAGCAGGTAACTCAATTTGTAAATGTTGACATTAATACTCTAAAAAATTTCACTTCAGAGTGAACAGAATATAAATGTGGCTGAACACTTTGATGCTATACTACTTTGTGGGAATTTACTGCTTGGGAATTTATGCTTGCTGATGCCAATTTTCTCTTTCACCTTGCAAAGCTCAATAAATCGCGGCCACTCTCTATACTCTATTAGAGAACAATCCTGTCATTTTAAACCACGTCTGTAAACCATGGAGAAAAGACAACAGCAGAAGCCTTCATTTTTAGGGCTTTCAAACCCTGAGAATCTTTGTATGATAAAGTAGTAAAATCCTAATGTTATGAAAATAACTAATTTATTAATACAATCTGAAACACTAGAAACTTATAAATTATTTTAACAGTTGACAGATACTACACTTGATCTTAGCCAAAAGGCCGAGCAGCAATGTATTTTAACAGTTAAATAAAATGAGTTTCTGCCTTATGTTCAGCCTTTTTATGTATTCTATGTATAACTAATACTATCTATATACATATATATACACACACATATATTATATATGTATGAAAATCAGTAGATATGTAGTATTTTGGAAAAGTTAAACATTTAAAAGTTTCATAGTTCCAAATATTATTTCAAACATTATTTGTCATACAGATCATGGCCCAAAGTACGGGAAGCTCTATTATTTCTGCTATTTGTAATTATACCACTTTTTATTTTCTCCCTGAAAACACATTAGGCAACAGTTTTCATTTCAAGACACACATTTTATTTAGTTGATTTTCCTACTCTTTTTTTTTTAATCAGCCAGCGTTTGGAGAACTTCCACAAGAACTTACCCTAAACAAAGCTTCATTTTAGAAGAGCAAATAATCATCTAATCAGAGTTTTGACAGGATAATTATTCAAGGAAATCTAGAAGATGCACTACTAGGCCTATAGAACATCCTGACCCAGTGATGCCCCAAAACTGACTAAGAAGGGGAAATTTTACCACTGTATAATCTGAGTTCTTCTAGGTATTTACTTTTTATGATAGATATATTCACCTATATCCAGAAAATTGAAAATAAAATTATGAAGGTGCATATGTATACTAATCCTATTGTCAACACCAATTGATTTCAAATGTAATTTGGGTTCCAGAAATTTATATTTTCCTATTCCATGAATTTAGTCCAAGCAGTGACGACAAACCTATGTCATGTGTGCTAGGCGGTTTTTGTTATAACTAAATGCCCTAAAAGGTTCGCCATTACTAGTCCAGAGAATGGACATTTAAAGAAGTTACTAGTGACCAGTTTTTCAATTAGTATAAGTGACTCATAGCCTAAAACTGACCACAATACAGAAATAACACTTGAAGGTCTCCCTGTATACTACCAGTTTTATTAATGTTTTGTACAGATATGCCTTCCTATCTTACAGACATTCAATTTTAAAATGTAAATGGTACAGGATATTGATAAACCAATTAGCGCTGATGCAAAGCAAATTCCTCTTTCATCTCAATTACAACATGACAACTTAATAGGTCAAGATAGTTTAACATCTGAGACAAAGGCAATTCAATAAAACAACAGCATCTTGATATGGTAATTAAGAGGAAATGTGAATCCATTACCATGTTTTTAAAAATATCTCAAACACTCTGGCTCTTTTTATTGCTTTTATCAAAAGCTATGATATGAAACATTACTCTGCTTTGTGATATATTTGGTTAGCAGTTTTGGAAAATGTAAAGAGAACATCTAAGTAAAGCATCTTGTTCATTAAGCATTTTCTAAGGTAAGAAATGTATATTTATTATAATCATGAAATATAAAACATTCAAAAAAATTAATTAGGTGATTAATCATATGTAGCATTCCTAACCCAAAAGACTAAAGGCTAAAATGAAGACATTAACCTTAAGCATTCTAAAGGATGATCATATATAGGAAAAACAGAATTCTTGAATCACTTTAGACAAAGTATGAAGGACATTTTATTTTACAGATATATTTTGATGCAAAGCAACCAAACCATATCAAGTTAAAATGAAAGTTATGCATATGAATTACAGCTTTAGGAATGCAATCCAGTTTATCCTGCGAATGAGTCACCAGGAATCCTTTTAATGAAGATTGTGGGAACTCTACTATAAATAGGTACAAGAAAAGTAGTCACACAATAGTTAAACATTTGAATTCACTATATATTAAAACCATATTCCATACATATTTGTCCTGACACCAACAAAGATGTTTAAATTTTACAGTAAAAGTGTTTCTTGCATTTCAGAATCATAGAAGAAATGGGACTTCCATATAAAAAGGATAATATCACTTCAAATGCATAGTGCAATACATTTTATGGCTATGGCAAAGCATATGTATGCTCTCCAGGGTCCTATTGTTCGTCCAATAAGCAAAGTCTATTAAAGTTCCATAATGAAGTACTTTCACTATATCCCTGGATCAACTCATTTCTCTCCGTGAACATCAGTTTTTAACATCAGAAAATCAAATAAGAAAGCCAATAAAATTGTTAGCGTATGAAAATGTACTATTCAACAAACCTGATTCCAAGATTCATAGTTTCAGCAGTTCCAATCATACTAATAGCTAACAGCATGTTGTTGCAGATCTTGGCAGCCTGAAAACAGAGCACATATTACGTGTCTTTATTTTCAAGTTATAATTCACAGGAAATTTTTCTTTACCCAATTTCACAGGCTTCTTTTGAGAAGAAATAATATTCAAATGCTGATTCTCTCAAATGAGGAAAAGAACATGATGAGCGCACCACACTGAGCCTAACATTCTATCCCAAGCAGATGCGGGCTATCTTGTCCTAGGTAAGAAACAAGCAATGGTGACTGAACGCCTACTATGGGCTCTGCACTATAAGGACTACAGACCCTTAGGAGGCACAACTGCTCTTTAAGGGTGGGAAAGGAGAGAAATATGCTACTTGAAAGGCAATAAATGAACAAACAAAAACAATGAAGTGGTAAAGTATTGTATGTGGTAGAGAAAATAAGGTAGAGACAGTAGGAGTTCAGAGGAACAAGATCCCTGAAGGCAGGAGCATAGAAGAGGCAAACCTGAAAACATCTCTCAAAAGGCAGGAAATAAATAGGCAACTAAGAGAAAAGGTGATTATGGTAAAAGGTGAGAGGGAAAAAATACATGATAGCATGGTGTATTCCTAGAATTAGTTAGAAAATTATTCATATGCATGTTTTAGGGAATGGTGAGAAATGTGACAGTTAAGACTATATCAAGAACTAGTGTGAAAGCGAGGGCCAGAGAGTTAAAATTGGACATGGCATGAAACAGGAATCTATATAAACTTTCAGAACAGGGAAGTATGATCATGATACAGCATCTTGATGGAATTCATTTTAGTTGTAGTGTTGGACAGAGTAATAAATTTGGGATCTACAGGCTCATTATACCCTAGATGAGCAACAAACTAGAGGAATGGACAAGATGGTGAACAAGACTTGCTGAAGCAAAACTCAACAGAGCTTAGAGAATGCCTACACAAGAGTATGGAGACAATATAACAACAAAGTCCTGAATTAGACCAACACAGTGCTAGTGACTAGAATAGAAGCATTAAAAAGAAAGAACTGAGTGAATATGTGTTAGGAGTGGGATGGGGCAACTAGTTTAGAGTTCAGAACTGTCACCTAGTATCTCTACATGAAAATTATTTGCTTTTCAAGAAAAAGTTTAAAGTGCATAGGTTACTTCTACCTGATTATACTACAAACAGAGCTATAAGTAAGTTATTACAAGTTAGATGGAGAATAATAGCCACTTAGCCAATGTAAGCACTTCAAAGAGAACCAATTTTAAAAACTAACACTTGGATGACAGGTGAAGATCCCAATGATGGAAGTTTTGACATCTCTTTAAAATATGAAAATTGGTGTCATCCTGCTTAAACCCACCAGAAATGATGGAAAAGTAATTAATTCCAAATTAATTTAGGAAAATCGGAGTAAAAGATCCATAGGTCAAACAGAGTATAGAGGAGTAAGAAAAAGGTTAGGAAAGAGAAAGGAACATAAGCCAATTTTACATTATCATGTCAAGGTCATTAGTGTGACGATGTTACCTGCCCAGTCCCAACAGCTCCACAGTACATCACATTGGAGCCCATGCACCCCAGTAACTGTTTGGCAGCAGCAAATTCGTCTTCGACTCCTCCCACCATAAATGTGAGGTTCCCAGATTGAGCAGCTCCTACACCTGAATCATTTGGGGGTAAAAAAAGAGAAGCAAAATGATACATTTGATACATTTCTGAACTGTTTAAATAAATAATAATAGGAGAAAATCCCCAAACCAAATGAAACATCCTGCTTCCAAATTTATTTATGCCAGGTATGTATAAAAATACTTTAAATCTCCCCCAAAGTAAAACATAGATCTAGTCATTCTTATTTTTACCATAAACATTGTGGCACAACTGTGGCACAAATATGGAAATTTGAATTTATTCTAATTCATCTATCATTCTAAGAAACGTATTCAGAAAGTATACAAAAAAGGTTTACCTGGGCTTTGACCAGCATACCAACAACAAGAGGGGGTCTGTTGCCCCAGTTTAGATTTGAGGTCTCTGATTCGCTCCCTCTACCAATACTATCTACAGATGAGATCGACACAGAAAGACTTCACTCTTTGTTGCTTAAACAAATAAGCATTGTAGGTGATAAGATTCTTTTTAAAGGGAAAGAAAACTGTTACTTATTTAGACTTATTGATTATTCTTGTGAGCACTTTCCAATATTATTTGATTTTTCATTTCCTTCCAGCTACTCGTATCTTTTGGGCAAATCATTTCTAGTGATATGAGTAGGAAGAAGAAATAAATTTTAACATTGGTTGGCTACTTCTTAGTAGCTTTTAACAAAGGCTTACTGCATGTTCATTGATTGAAATGATTGGAGAAACGAAATGATTGGAGAAAAAAATTTCTAATTTAGCACAGAGAATTTGGACTAGGCTTATCTTAAAAGGAGGCGGAGCCTCCCTCATATTATTAACTATAAAATAAAACCAAGAGTATTGTAACTGTTTTATAACTTCATTCATAATTTTCAAGTTAGATTTGGTTCAAAAATAGGAAAGTGGGGGCTGGGGATTTAGCTCAGTGATTAGAGTGCTTGCCTTGTAAGCCTAAGGGCCTGAGTTCGATCCCCGGCACCACAAAAAAAAGGAAAGTATGTGGAAAAGCAATTGTTAGTACAACTTTTACCTTTATAATTTATTTTATAGTACATCTAGAAATAAAGAAACCATAATTATACTAAATATCAAACCTGTCATTAGATAGATAGCTTCAAGTAATGATTACTTTTGAATTTAATATATTCCATAAAATACAGTTTTTATACATTTTTTCAAAGCTCAAGTAAGAGCTTCATTCAAATTGTGAATGTTTTGCTACCATACTGTCAAATCAAGCGATTTTCTCTTTTATGGTTCATACTATTTTTAACCAATTAGTAAAAGCAAAAGAAGATGGTATTATGTTAGCCAAACAATCTTGGGAGTGAGTGCCCACTTGTTATGATGCCTGAAATGCTTACACATATGTTTAAATTACATTATTTCACAGTGATCTTCAGATACATTTTAAAATGGATTATGTATGTATGAAAACCCACTGATAGGGACTGGGGATGTAGCTCAGTGGTAGAGAGCTTGCCTAGCACGTGCGAGGCCTTGGATCTGATACCCAGCACTAAAAAAAAAAAGCTATTAAACATACTTTCTGTTACCTGATCTATGTCGTTTGATTATTCAGATATTAATACTAAGTAACTGCCATTGTACTAGGTTCTAATCATTAATGTTTAACAATTATTTTGTTCATTTTTGTTAGATTTTTATTCAGTGCACATAACCACCTTTCTCCTAATTCTGTTGCCCTGACCTAGAGAAATTAAGCAGACAATTTAAAGCTTACAAACAAATTCAGTACTATCCATTATAGGTCAACAGCTTTGTATTTAGATTAGAGACTGCTAAATAGCTTTGGAAAATCATTTATTAAAGGAAAATTAATGCTGACAATGGTTCTCAGCTGGTTAATCTTTTGACGAGTGCATTTTCTCAACTGTTCAAACACACCTTTCAAAAAGAAAAAGTTACTTAAGCAAGAGCAGATCACAAAAGAAAGAATAATTTATCTTCTCATTCTGAAATCTGAAGTAGTTTCACTCTTTCCTCCTCCAATGTGATGTAATTATTTCCAACTTTATCATAAACTACATCCTAATGTAAGGATCTAACTAAAATGGATAATTCTAAAGTTCGGCATCGCTTGGGACTAAATCCTGTCTTCCCATCCATATTCCTTTAGCGGTACAACAATACTAAGCCTCATCCCATTACAGAGGCATAGCTAAGATCTAGGTTATATTAAAAGAAATAACCATTTTGAACTTAAAGATATCAGAAAGCTGGAACACAAAAGTTGTGTAAGAGACTTTATGGGCTTCAGAAAACACTGTATAGATTTTTATGTCGATCAATAATAATCAATACATTTATTATCCTGTCATATCATTTTAATTCAAGTCCATTTTCCAAAATAGGAAAACACAGAATAAACACTCAAGTGCTGTTATAATAATGGAAGAAGTATTTAGACATTCAGCAGAGAGACTATTTACAGGTTTGGATGCTAACCCAAAAGTATGAAATCTGAAATGCCCAAAATCCAAATATATTTGAACACTAACATAACACCACAAGTAAAAAATTCTATACCTGATCTTATGTGATGGTTTTCTGTTAAAATGCAGGTACACTGAAAATACTGTTTAAAATCATCTTTGGGCTATGTGTACAAGATACATAAGAAACATAAATGAATTCCATCTTTAGACTTGGGTCCCAACCTCTAGATAAATCATTATGTATATGTAAATATTCTAAAATCTGAAAAAAATGTAAGATCTAAATCATTTTTGGTCCTAAGCATTTTAAATAAGAATACTCAACTTACATTTTATTATATTTTCATAAATAAATAAATATATATAACCAAAATATATTGTTTAATTTTATTATACCATTTATCACACTTATTAAAATCTTTGATTTTCTCATGGTTCTTCCTTCAAGATCTGCATTGGGATCTTGTTTAGGTCAGATCCTCATTATCTATCTCAGTGTATCTATGTATTCAGTAGACAACTGGGAAATATAATAAGCATGATAGAGTAAAGGATCTGGAGATCTAATATCTAGTTTTTGGAATACACCATTTGCTGGCTGTGTGATTATAAAAAAATTACTTAACTTCTAAATCTCAGTGTATAAAATGAGAAATGCATAATAACTTCTTCACAGAGTGGCTGTGAATAAGCATACACATGCAATAAAATTAAAATAATGTTTAAATGTAAGAGCTTACTATTTTATAACATGGATTTGTGAGGTGACTATTTTCCTATTTGGTTACCTAAACCACTGTCCTCTCTAGGATACTTTGAGCCTTGCCTGCTAAATAGTAACTGGTTTGGGCTGAACTTATGAACAACAGAAGCAGGCAGGCCCAGGTAAAGAAGTCCCACAGAGAAGAAGTCCATGGCCAGTGATGCTGCAATTACATTACAGTGAAGACCCCTTGTGAAATCTCTCAAAGGCAGCACAGTATATGGGAAAGAGACGAGAATTTGTTCTATTCATGCAGACAATTACCTGGCTACCTCCTAAGTACCAGGCCCTGTGGTTTGCTATAGGTTGATGGCTGAATCACAGCTGCCCCTACTCCTGAAGAGCTACCCACCTGTGACCTGGCCACCTCTCTCCTCGCCCATCACTGGTCTGGGCCACTTGACACTTCCTGCCTGGACTACTGCTTTGCCTCTTAGTTGATCTCCGTTCTGTTCTTCTTCCATAGTCTATTCTCCACACTGCAGGCAGAAGAGTTTTAAACATAAATCTAGTCCATGTTTCTTCACTCCTCTCAACCTTCCAAAGGCTTCCCATCACCCTCGGTATAAAATCCCAAGTACTACAAAGCCCTGAGGACCCTTTTATATCACCTTTGGCTACCTTTCCTATCTGATTTCACACCATTCTTTTCCATCACTTGCTACTTTCCAGCCACCTTAGCTTCCTAGCTATTTCAGACACCGGTGAAGCATAGTTCCATCTCAAAGTCTTGCACCTGCTAGTCCTTCTGCCTGGAATTTTCTTCCACCAGCTATTTATGACTTGTGTCCTTCATCTTATTCAGGTCTCTGCTCAGTGTTCGCTTCATCAGCCAGGCCTTCCCCGACCACTTAATCTAATAATCCAAACCAGCTCCTTATTCCTCTTGTTTTCTCTTTCCTGCCTTAATGCCACTCATCGCATTTACTTCCACCTGTTTAGGACTTCTAATTGTTTCTAGTCTGTATTCTCCATATGAACGTTAGCTCCATCCGGCCGGGACAGCTGGTTCATTAGCCCCACAGCCACACACAGTCTGGCACAGAAAAGATGCTCAGTAAATTAAGAACTTGTTCAAAGGAGGAGAGAGAAAGATGTACTATGGTTTGAATGTTCCCCAAAAGGCATGTGTTGAAAACTCAATCCCTAAGGCAACAGTGGTGAACCATGAGGCCTAATGAGGTGAACAGGACACGACAGTTCTGCCCCGACGAGTGGACTAATGCCACATGGAGAGGGTGGGCTTCTTATGAACAAGACAGTGTGGTCCCTGCTGTGCTTTCTCACATTTACTCTCTCTCTTTCCCCCTCTCGTCCCACCTGTGTCCTTCTGCCATAGGGTGACACAGCACGAAGGCCCTCATCAGACACCAGCCCTTATTCTTGGACTTCTCAACTTTCAGAGCTATAAAGAATAGGTTTCTGTCCTTTAAAAATTATACAGTCTCAGACACTCTGTTATTGCAGCACAAAATAGGCTAAGACAGAAGGTGTCAGGGAAAAATGACTGAGGAAATAAAACACCGTAGTTAGTACTGAGTGGTAAGTGCTCTCATAGAGATACACACAAATGCCAAGGATAACAAAGCATTTTTGTCGTTAAATGCTGCTTGCCCTAAGGTTCCCCCCTCTCCCTCATCCAGTTCCAGTATGGGCACTGAACCCAGCACCTTCCCACTGAGCTACATCACCACCCCTTTTTATTTATTTATTTAAATTTTAGACAGGGTCTTGCTAAGTCCCTACATTGCTCAGGCTGGGCTTGAACTTGAGATCTTCCAGATTTACTGGGATTACAGAAGTACACCACGATGCCCAGATTAAAGTTTTTCATCTACAAAGTGAGGCTGTTAGAAAAAAACAATCACCGAATTACTTATTGAAATTCTATGGTAATGGGGATTTCCCAATTCACATCAGATTTGAACATTTATCATATTAACATACAAAACCAAGGTGTGTTTTACTTTATAAAATATATAACTTGTTCCAAATTAGAAAAAACAGGAAATTAACTTACTTATGTGACTAATTAATCAAATCTAACATGCTTAAATACTTGTGGTTGCCTTTAATGCTTTATATATAGCACTTTCCTGTGATGACATCCCTACTGATTTTCTTCCATGATTGTAGACTCAGAAAAATTGAACCATTTCAATTTTTGAAAAGGCAAATGTCCACATAATTTGAAATGGATAGCTAACTACCCTGCTTCCAAAGTGGTAGACATCTATCACTTCTCTTGGTAGTATGTTTTGATTCCAAACAGCCTTACAATGGAGAAATACTTTTAAATCTAATCAAGGGTGCAGGTGACATAAAAATTTTGATCACTGGAGAACCATCCTTCAGTGGTTTTCAATCCTAGCAATGAGGAAAACTCCCTAGCAAGGAGCCTGGAAACTAGTGTGTGTGATGGTGGTAGTAATAGTGGTGGAGTGGGGGAAGGAATAAGAAGATACATACAATAAAAGACAGAGTCAGATGCACGCTACAGCAGAGGCAGAAATATAATCACACATGAGTTCAAAGAAGAAACCTATCAGGAAGTGTCTATTCAGCGTGTTTAACAACTTGCTAAGACTGTGCTGGGTGCAAAAGATTCAATGAGTAAGCATATTTTCTGAATCAAAAAGCAAGACCTGTTTCCTGAGAGGAGAATATCTGAACTATGACTATTTCAAAGTCCAAAATGTAAGGTCAAAATAAAAATGAAACACTGTCTTTGCCACCAAAGGGTCTAAACTATAATTAAGGAAAAGAGACGTTCCAGAAGTAATTGCTAAAAGGTAGCATCATATACCAAATGTCAGATGAATGAGGGTACTCGCCATCAGATCCTGATTTTTTTCTTTCCTTCCATTTTTCCATCTTCATCATGGAAAGGATAATGAATTCTTAGAGAAAGGGTAAAAAAAATAAGCAAAAACTGTTCTCAAAGAGTAATAGTTGGGTGACAATTTGTGAAAGCTTTGATAAGAATACAAGTATTCTGATTCCATTTGCAAATCTGGTTCAGAACAGTTTAAAATAACGTGGACTGAGCAAAAAATATGGTACATTTTATATATACCTGTTATCTAAACACACATGATAACCTACACCTCTGTTCACAACAGATTTGAGTTTGCATCTTAGAACAAAACAATTAGAAAAAAAAAACAGGAATAAGTTCAAAAGACCTGTTGTGCAAAATAATGTAATAATAGCATGCTGTTGCAGATCGCTAAGAGAGTAGTTTTCTCCATTAAAATGTTTTTTACATCTTTTTGTATTAGTGCATATTAGTAATACAGGTAAATGGGTTTCATTTTGGTAGATTTGTACATGCACATAACACACTTTGATCATTTTAATTCCCTCACCAAACCCCTAAGAGTAGATTTTTAAGAGTTTTCATCATGCTGTACACCATAAATACATACAATTTTATCATTAAAAATAACTGAAAAACTAAAATTAAAGAAAAAAATCAGAATTAAGAGTAAATACAAAGTGAAACCGTAGGATTTCACAATAAATTTTGAATGTGTATCTGAGTACCTCCAAAGCAAGCAAACTCCATTTGGAAGAAGAATAAAGCAGTCTCAAGAAAATATATCTTTCTGTGAACTGAGTTATCTATTTGTAAAGTTTGTATATTTTTAAATTCTCAGAAAATTGTTTAGACAGGAAATGGAAAATGAAGTAATGAACAATGTTCTTCGCATTTTTACACAAAAGGAATGATCTTATCCAAAGTGAGTTTTAACTTGGTTTTTGCTTTTTTCTGATTAATCTCAGGCTTGAACCTTTAAGACAGGTAAAAATCAACATAAATTACCTTGTTTTAATATTTATGTGTATTTACTTCCCAATCTTTGGGCAGTTCTACTTAAGAATCAAAATAGGCATAAGCTTCAGAGTATGTATTAACAGAACCAGTAGTGAAGTAATAATTCACTATTACTCAGCACTTTTACACAGTACCGTATCTCAGTGTCACCTACTTTTTCCTATTATGTAAAAGTGACTGTTCTGAAATATTTGTATGTTTGTATTTCAGCAAAAAAAGTAAATAACTCACTGCACCTTCCTTTATGTCTTGATTGTAGAAAACCATGAAGTTTCTCTTCTCTTTCCTTAAATCATTCTAAATTTTAGTGATTTTTTTTCTTGCCAATGAACCCTAATTATGTCTCTAGTCTCCTTATCTACCTCTTGTAACAAAAAATTGCCTTGCTATGTGTCCCGAAAACTACTTGCAGGGGCTAGAATGTACAATGAGTTTTCATGTGTGCATACCTTTCCGAGGCTGTTCCCTCAGACAAAATACCCTTCCCTTCCCTCTTTGCTTGGCTATCTTCTGCTTATCTTTCAAGAATCTACTCATATATATTCTGATCAGTATTTCCTGACCACTACCCCATTTCTCCATTGCTATAACGTTATGAGTAATACCCCTAATAAAACACTTATATTATGCTCTCTAATCCATGATTTTTCTGGTGTGTCTCGTTAAGATTCTTACGGGCATAAGCAGTTAGAATCTTACTACCCAATGCATAGCATGTGTCTGATGAACGTTAATTTTCTTCTTAGAAGGCAGGCAGAGCAGAAATCAGTGATTAATAAAATGACTGAGAATACTAATTAAGATAAATTAAGACTTAATGTTTTCTACTTTATCAAGAAAGCTCAACTTTTTAATAACAATGTATTATATTCTTGAACTCTACTGAGAGTAGATATTAGTGTTCTTACTACGCAAAAGAGTGTGTAAGGTAGAGCACATATTAATTAGCTCTGTTTAGCTATCACAATGAGTACATATTCCAAAACAACGTGTTGTACATGACAACAACATTTTTGTCAATTAGATTAAAAAGTTCGATTTTGGAGTAGCATGATTTTCCAGGTATGGTATTGGCATTTTCACTGATTTCTGCATAAACCAGCATGATCAAAAGTGCATATGTATACAGACATTATTGTGAACAATTAACAAATTTTAAAAAACATGATTAGAATTAAGAGACCTGAGACCACACTGCTTCTACAAGTTATAACACTTTCAATTTTGGTTTCTCCAAATGAAAGGTGTGATAAAAACACTTGCCATACCTACTTGGAAGTTCAAGTGAAGCAACACATTAGAAAGGTATTTTATAGTTATTACATAAATGTTACAAAAAATCCGAATATAACAATATAGTCAGCTTAAACATGTCGAAGTGTTTGGCCTAACAGTAGCAAAGAAGTGAAATTTGGGATTTCGCCTTACTGAAAAGCTGGACTTACAAAGGACTGTGATAAATAAACTATGATCCAAATGCTGATAGCCTAGAATAACCACTACGAATCACAAATGAGATCTTTGTTGATTCTATGAGGATTGGAAAGATACCTTCAAATGCATAGAAGGAAGAGATGGAAAGCTAAAATGTACAATTAAATTATATTTGTCTTTAATACTCTAAAAACTTTGCTGCTAAAGCACTTCCATTGATATATAGCAAAATGCAGTAAATCACTTAATTTACTCAAAAGAACTTAAATGTTTTAACCAGTCTGCCATCAAAAGAGATCAAGAAGAGGACCAATGGGACCTGGGCTGCAATGTGAGCCGTCTTTAAAATGCAATTGTTCTAATCATTTTCTACAGATGCAGCCTCACAAGGGGCTGCTGTCACAGGGACCATTTACGACTTGTTATGGTGTCTCTATTGTTTACCAGCCACATTCGCTGAAAAAGGCGACAGCTGGGAGAGAAAGCTGCTACTCAACGAACAATATAATCCCGTGAAAGTAATCAACAAATTTAAGGGTGTTAATTAACTTTACACTTTATCATGTTCAATTAGTTGTCTTTTCTAGGAAAGATTGCCGTGCACAATCAGTTTAGAGCGTGCCATGTTTGATTTGTAAGTGATCACTGTTTCTGTTTCAGAGTCCATGTCAGATGTTCTCTTGGGTTTTGGTGACACAGATGAATGGCTCTGCACATGTTAAGGGTGATCTGGTTTAACATAAGCCAGCATAACATAACCTCTTGTTAACACCACTTCTGGCATTATCCAAGTTGGAAATAGAAAAAGCAAAATCATTCACAACATTGTTCTGGAGTCAGATAAACAAAGTTTGGTTAGCTTTCCCTGAAATAAACACAGACACAACTACATGGAGAAATAAACAATTTTTCATCATTATTTTTCAAACTAAGACTTGTCTTTCAGGGGCATGTTTGGGATCATTTCCTCCCAGCAAGATCTTGAAGCTCTGCTGCATTATGCAGAAAGCATCACTGTATCCTCAGAGTTTACATAATGCAGACAGTCTTTTCCACAGCAGTTGAGTAAGTGCTGGAGGTATCTTAAGTACTGGCTTATATTAAATTCTAGAATGTGACTTTTAAGTCCAGAAACTGTGTAAGTGTGGGAAATCTGCACGGAAGTATATTAATCTATGAATACAATTTGCCATCTCTCTTACCTTTAATGCACCTGTTCCTATATATTAATAGGACAAGGGAAAGCTCATGATGAAGCGACAATATATTCAGTTTTGCATTTTAATGGAAGTCACTGCAGTTCCTCTGAATTGATAAAGAGAGCTTTGTATCAAAATGTTTCATGAACCATTAATGAGATGAACAAAACTCAAAACAGATTTGGCAGGAGGGGTCTATCTTTTAGAAAACAAAAGCAAGGAAAATATATCTATTCTTTTTTTTAAAAAAAGGCTACATATACAGGATTTTGAAGTAACTTCATAAGCTACACCTTGCTGTTCTAGACTATTTCCTGCACAATACACAAATTAAACGCATATAAATAATTACAGCTGGTTAGCTGGTTATAGCATACACAAGGACAATGCTGAACTTCTTCAAAATAGAAAAGTTGTTAACTCTGAAAGCTAATAATGTCCTAAGTTAAATATTAAAGAAGGAAATTATAGGCTATATCTGAAACAGCTGAAACCACAATACACAGCAGCAGAAAACATTTGTTTTCTGCAGAAGATCTGCAGGGAGAAGAGAAGCGGTCGATAGAGCCTTAAATTGGAAGCAATAGCCGTTCTTCTATCCCAAGTTGGCAGCTGCTACATTTGCAGACCTGGTTCATTATTTACCCATAATGACCATCAAGCTGCAGTCAAAGTCAGATCACAACAACTGTCAGCAGCTCTTTTAATTAGCCTTGTTTGAATTCAGATAAATATCACAATAGCCTTGCTTATGCTGAAAGAGCAACAGAATGTTCCTCGTGGAGTTAGGCTGGCTTGAGAAGGACCGGTGCGGTACAAAAGCTCGGACGGAAACATAGAGTGGGGTTTAAAGGGTAGTGTAAATCAACAGACAAAATTGTTTGCATTCATTTTGAAAATCACTTTAAAAAGTGATACCCTGACATGCACCCAGATCAAGATGATCCCCAACGCTGGATTGCAATGAAACTCTAGGCTCCTGAAAGTCAATTATCTGGAGCTCAAAGAGAATTAACATAATGTCTTTGGAGAATATGATTTTTAAAACTACGTCTAGGGGGCTGGAGGTACGGCTTAGTGGTACAGTGCTTGCCTAGCTCCACAAAAACAAAACAAAAACTAAACTCTGTCTTATAACCAATGCATCTTTCAGCTTTAAAAGTCACTTTTAAAAGCCAAATAAGAAATCTTTCATAAAATAACTTGCAACCTTAATGCCCTTCTATTTTACCTTCTTTAGTAAGTGCATAATTTGTGACATTTTCTGTGATAGCAGTTGGATATTTTCCCATAAATTTCATATGCATTCCTTTTGTTCAGCATTAACAATCACAAAGTAAAACGCAGCCAATAACCAAGTTCTAGTAATCCAATTACTGCTATATTCTATCCTTCAGATCCCCCTTTCAGTTTGCTTTAGAAGAAAAACAAGCATAAAAATCATCTACCTTCAATTTCATACACAACTGATTGTTCACATGAACTCTGTCATTAACTGTGAGGGTAGGCAGAAAGAAATGACAGCTGATGGCAAGAGAGGGCAGAGAATAAGGAGGAGCAAGCAAAAGGCAAAATAACTCAACAGCAACAGAAGTAAACTGAGGATAGCAGGAAACTAAAAATTAAGCGAATGCTGAACTAACTAATAAACTAGACTTGGCTAACCACTCTGAAACTCATTTGGAAATCCCGTGAGAACATGAACTCCAAATTTTGGGGTGGAAGGTCTAACTGAAAAGTTGGCTGTTTTCCACATATGTGTTGGATGTGGTCCACTCTACCATTCTTCTCCTTTTTTTTTTTTTTTCTTTTTTCTTTTCTTTTGAAACAGCTTCTTGCTGTGCTGCCCAGGCTGACCTCAAGGTTTTTATCCTCCTGCCTCAGCCTTCTGAGTATGGGAGTAAAAGTGTGAACCACTGCACTTGGCAACTCTGCTATTCTTGTTAGCTGCTCAGCCACTGCGTATCTTTTTGCAACCATTTCCAATAGTACATGACATAACCTTAAGGAAATATAGCTAGCCAGACTGCATGAGGAAAAGGAAACAGGGTTGACATTCTACTTGGTTGTTTTCTTATGGAGTTCAAAAACATTCCTACGGGAAGTAAGAAAAAATTATTATACTTTTAGTCAACTTCAAGTACTAAAACCTTGGAATAAAACTTTTATACCATGCTGTGTGACCATATATGTGATAAAGGCAACTATTTATTGAATGTTAATAACGTAAGTGAAGACAACTCTTATTCTGGTTTTGTGAGAATCACAGCAGAAAGGATGAATAAACCACATGCATCAAACTATCACTGATGATGGCCTTCTTCCTCCTCCTCACATCTTAATCCAACCCACCTTCTAAATACAAGCACGACCAACAGCTACAACTTGTTCAGTACTCTGAGACTAAAAACAATAGTCAACCTATTGGTTGTTTCTTACTGCTAGCTCTCAGAAGCACAATGAATTTAACATGTTCTAACAACTTTTGTCCTCCCACCCTCCCCCTCAGACACACCCCAAACTGCTTCTTCTTCCTGCATGACCATTCTCAATTTAGACATTCTCACCATCCATGTACACTAAAAGCTCTACGGCAGCATTTCCCAAGGTTGATTCTTCAGATTGTTAGTTCTAGAGGATTTTAATGGGCATTTTCAGTGACGTAAATTTATAGCTATGTTTTGTTTCTGTCCAGGAAGGTTTACCATCCTCCTCTTGCTAACAAATCCTGCCCCTGTGGCCAAACAGCTACACTCAGGGACACTAACAGTGCCCAGTCTTCATGGCAATAGTGACTAGTCTACTGAGAGCCAAGACTATCCAACAAAACTGCACTGGATTGCTAAGGTACGGTTTGTGCGGTTCACATGAAATGTTTGCACAGTTAAAAATAATAAGGATGAAATGCAAAACAGCAGAAAAAGACAAAACCAAGACCTCAATTCTAGTCTGTCAAACCCTGGTTCCTTTCAATTTGTGAGCTACCCTAGAAATTTCCTAACTACATGAGCCACCTCCCACAATAAAAGTCCCTCAAACTGATTAAAGGTTTTGTGGTGAAAATACATACTGAGGTAAACAAAGAGGTGTCTGAAAACTTTAGGAATTACAGTACTTTAATATGCAGATACACGCCTTGAATATTTCCAAGGGGTGGGGAATAGAGAATGCACATTTCTCTGACTTATACTTTCATTATATTTCTTTTTCAAAGAAACCTTCTTAAAATTAATTTTCTCAAGAACTATGCTTTGGGAAATGCTGGAATCATTTGACTGTTGCACCTTTCCATGTCCAGCTTCTAATTTCTGTTGGTTCTGATGTGAAGTTCCATTACTAGTTAATATTTCCTTAGTTGATTATTTTTCTCTTTTTATGTTTAATCTTTTAGTAAGGTATTGCTTTTTTTCTTTTTTAAAGATCTGTGGGTATGTCTCTCATAGGTAGCTCAAAGCTGGATTTTTTTAAAGGCCATCTGATGAAAAATCAATTTAATCTGTTAAATAATCACTTACTGTAATTAGACTTATTTCTAACACTTTTGTGTTTACTAGTCTGTTTCATTTCTTCTTAAATTTTCTCCTCTCCCTCCTTCTGTTGTTGTAGACAAAAGTTTTCTAAATTCTTTTTTCTCTTTTGCGGGGCTTTGGAAGCCATGGGTTACCTTTCTCCTCTTCTAATAATAGTCTTAGAAGTTTTAAACATACATAATTAACTACAAGTGTTTTTAGTAATGTCTGAAGCTTTCGGTATTTCTGTTCTCAAACATAACATGAACCTCAGTATGCTTTAGGCAGAGGATAACATTCTACCACTTCCTCTCCTCTAACTCAAATCTTATTGCCCAGAGTTTTTAGTTTTACCTTTTTATTTTAAGGACACATAAAAGTGAGTTTTTAAAGAAGTTAACACTTTAAAAATTTATAATTTAAAAAATAACTTTGTGTCCATGGTTTACTTCTTGTATTGTTTTGATCCCTAGATTCAGTAAGATTTCTTTTCTTGTTACTGAAATACAGTATGTGATTTAGCAATTTATTAAGTAAGGTTATTTTGTTGGTTTCTCTTCCATTTTATGACTTTAGAATTATGGTGTTCAAGTATATTCTGACTAGGGTGTTTTTTATTTAATGCTCATCCCCTATCTCCTACCCTGGCCCCCCATGCTTACCTTTCCCTTTATGTGATCTGGTCTCTTTAGACCTCCTAAGCTTCTAGTTTAGAACTTGTCCTTACACTGGTGGACTGGAGCTCCTGCTGCATGCAAGTATTAGGGATGTTGAGCATCCAGTCACAGAGCCAACAGGTGGCTTGGTTCAATACCTGGTCTCACCACTATAATTTTATCTTCCCATGTCCAAGATTCAAAACATGCTAAAAATTGTAGCCCAAGGCAATGGTCAACAGCAGATTTTCATTTCTGTCTTCAGGATTTGAGGCAGGGACCTTCACATGGGGTACTTATACTTCCCTTTTGCCCAGTAATAGATCTCTCAGCTACTACTGCCCAGTTTTGTATCCAGGGCTCAGCTGTTTGATGGCATTTGTGCCACTTAGTCTACTGTTTTTTCACTGTGCTTTCAGTCCATGAATACATATATCTTATCTTAGAGCACACCGCTACTGATTTTCTTATTCTTTTACTATACTCTATTGCTTTCATGTGCTTAAGAAAAACCAGGTATATCAAAACATGGATTTACCATCTTGACAGACTCTATTTTATTTCTTTCAGTTCCCACAGTTACTGCCCCGGTTTGGCTTTGTTCATCTCTCACCTAAAATAACGCAATAACTTAGCTGGTCTTCCTCTGTCTACACATTCTCTTGAAGCCAATTTGCACTAATGCCATGAGGACCACACATCTTACTTCTCTTCTTGACAATTTCCTATCTCTAACTTACCTATAGAGATTCCTTAGTAGGGCACACAAGGTCCTTCAAAGTCTACTCTCAGTTCACCTTTCCAGGCCCACTTCATGGTCAGTGACACCAAATGTCTGACACTAACCAAACTAGATTGCATGTTCTTTTCCCCAAACAAGAAAGACGTGCTTCTATCTTTCTTACCTTCCCACACCACACTTCCTGATAGGCTGCATCTACATTCAACCCCTACACATGTGCTGCTCATCTTAGACTCTGCTTCGCTGGCAAACTTCCACTTACTCTTAAGGTTCTGCTCAAGGATCATTTGCAGCTCTCCAATCAAGAGAAGCTTATCTATGCATCATTCTCATGCACTTTATTCAGAATCCTGTTATCAATCAAATCACATTTTATTATAGTTGTTTACCTCTTTGCTTTCCCTGGATCATGGGCTCTTGGCATAATAACCATTTAATAAATTGATAGTAAGAAACTACTAGGAAAAAAAGAACATTAGGAGAGAAATAATGTAGAAATTAATAACTCGGAAATAATGAATAACATTTTAGAAGAAAAAGTTTTTCTTGATTTGTTATAGAAAACAAGCTGAAGAGAGTCATGGAAATCTATATGGCACTATTTAATAAATACTAGCGAGTTCTGGTCACTATAATGTCAGAAAGAAAGCTATTACAGTGCTTTAAAAGATTTTTTTTAAAAGAGAGGGCCCAAAAAAATAAAAAAAGAGGGCCAAAAATCTAATCCTAGGATTTAAAAGAATAAATCTTGATGACATAAAAGGAAAAAAGCCTTTTTACCTGCAAAATTTGAAAATATATTTGTATATATAAAAGACACAGTAATTTTATTGTTCAGGAAAAATTATCAAAGAAAAATGATAAAGGAAATCATATTTCATAAAACAATGAATTGGATATCAACAGATACCATTTTTCTTTGGTAATTTTTGGGAAGCTTGTACCAACCGAGAGTCGATTCAATAGTATGCCAGGAAGCTCAAACATTTTTTAAAAAAGTATCCAGTAAGTCAAAATCTAGAGACATGATTTAGGCAGTATTTGCCAAAGCAAAATATAAACATATCCTTATAAAAACCATGCCTATCTTCTTAAGTAAATATATACATATATATCCGTGCTTTTCTTTTCTTGCCTTCTCCTTTTCTGTACTAAATTAACACTTTCAAATTTTGGAATTAACACTTTTTATTTTGGAAATAAAAAATATTAAAGACAACCATGCAATTAGACAATATAGCCAGAGTTTTAATGGAAAAAATACTCTACTGCTTGTATAAGCTACACTATTTGAAAAAAAAAATGCCCATCAGTAGTTATTAATTCTAAGATTTGGTTAGTTCCTCCACTAAATGAATTCAGTAATACTTCACAGGATTATGAACAATTAAATAAACAATGCTTACAAACATGTCACTTTCAGTCCTCTAGCCAAGCTAAGCACCTCCTCATAATAGGCCGCTGTGTTTCTTCTTCAGTAAATTGCCCTGCCATATATTTCTTTTTTTTAATACTTATATTAATCCATCTTCTGTGTGTGTGTGTGTGTGTGTGTGTGTAATGTAACATAAAGATCTGTCCCCCACAAAGAATAGTCAATTGTCCTAACACAATTCATTAAATAATTCACCTTTTTTCCACTGAGCTCTCTACTTTACTCAGATACTAAGTCCCTGTATGTACCTGAGTCTGTTTGGGAACTCACTTCTGTCTGCCAATACATCATCTATTCTTGAGCAAATAACAAGCTGTTTTATTCATTGTAATGTTATACTATGTTCTGATATCTAGGAGAATCCTAATTGTCTTACTAAAAAAAAAACTTTCTGGCAATTTTATTCTTCTAAATGAGCTTAAATTTTTAAAAAAGAAACAATATATTCTGCATTAAAAGTTACATATTCTCACAAGAGAATGGATCTTTCTAAATGGTTCCTCAAGCAGATAAATGGTGCCTTTCCATTTATTAGATACCAGTTCACCTCCATAAGGTTTTATCATCTTCTTCATATAGATCTTGCAAATTTCTTGTTAGATTAAATTTTATCCCAGAGGCTAGAATCTGGAACATTTTTACTTAAATTACTATATACTTACACATTGCCTTAGTTCCTTTTGTGCTGTTCCAACAGCCTACTGCAGCCTGGGGAATTTATAAAGAACAGAACTTTATTTTCTCACAGATCTAGAGGCTGCGCAATCCAAGATCAAGTTGCAGGCAAGTTCAGTGGTCTGGTGCCTGCTTCTCTATCTCTTCAAAATGACACACTGTTGCTGAATCCTCTTCAGAGGGAAGGAACACTGTCTTCACATGGGAGAAGGCAGAAAGGCAAGAGCAACAATTCTCTCATCAAGCCCTTTTATACAGTCACATAATTCCATTCACAAGGTAAGCCCTCAGGGCTTAATTGCCTCTTAATGTACCATGTCTTCATATCAACACGCTGATGACTAAGTTTCAACACCTCTATTTTGGAAGGGACACGCTTTATTTTTATTCTTCAAATATGCCAGAAATACCAGTGCTGAGATTTACAACTTCAAGTCTCATTCCTTTCTTCTTTGCTTTGGAAGTGACAGGAATTGTATTTTTCCTCCTGAGTGAAGTTGAAAGCCTGTCTTATCAATAAATAATCTCCTAGCTGATACTGAAAATCCAAACCTAGTTTCCTTCACAGGGTAGCATGGCTGGTACCCACTGTGGATTCTGAGGGCCTGTCTGTGGCTGAAGGAGGAGTGGGAACATGGATCCCCTTGAACCTGACCTTTGGAGCAACTGCCTCCTTTCTACTATCTGCTGTTGTCAGGACTAGATGATTTTGCTCCTGAGGAAAAAAATCTTTCTGGGGCGGATTCTCCAGCACTGACACTTACCCTGAGGATGGTAAAGCACAATTCTGTATAAACCTAAACTTCAGCTTGCTCTTGGTTTCTGCTTTGAGGTGCTGGGGATGGAACATGGGCCTGCAGCATGCTAGGCAAGTACTCACTACTGAGCCACACCCCTAGCCCCTTGCCTTTGATTATCAGAACCTTGGCTGGTTGATCTGAGCAAACACTGTACTTGGGTCTTTCTCAGAAGTCCTGGACTCAGGTCCTCAGAGCAGTTGAGGCTCTGGCAAGGGCTGCTTGTCAATGTGCCCATGATATGATGTCTGGGATTTGCCACCCAAAGTAACCAGTTGTCTTAACTCAGAAACAGTGGCAAGCCAAACTTGATGAGAGACTTTAGTTGGAGCTCAGAAAACCAGACTGCTGATAAAAATGCAGAAAGTAAAGACCATATTCAGAAGGTTTCAGTTGGGAACAAGGTTTCTATTCAAGACCATGTGTATTCTCCTCTGGCAGAAAATTTGTCTTCATTTACCTCATGTCCTGAGACTTTGCAGGAGACTGAGACTAAGGGTGGTGGAATAATTAATCTAACAGAGACAATGTCAAAGCAGCCCTTTGTTGAAGCTGTGGCATGGGTAATGCTGGTAGCTTTTCGCCATATCTACTATGAGAAGCAAGACCAAAACGCAGAGCTGAATAATTTGAAAATTGTGCTGGTGGCCAGAAAGGAAGTGCCTGTGAAGTCTGGGCCTATAAAATTGAGGCCTGTAAAATTTTGACCCAACACAGGTTGGTTGCTGAAAATATTAGCATTATACAGAAGCCAAGTACTTTGTATCAAGCCAAGTACTTTGACAATAAGAAAGATGCCTCGAGGGTACCTGAGAAATCTGTAGGACCCCACCTAGACCCCACCCTCCACAGGCTCAAGGATGCAAAGTTGTAAAGCTTTTATTTGAGACGAGAACCACAGGGCACATTGCTTAAGAAGGGCTCATGAGGGAATTGATTCCTCAGGATTCATATCACAGTGCTCAGCCATCCAGGCACTCAGAGGCCTCTGCAGCCATGATCCAAGGAGGCCCATTTACTGCTCAAGCTGGCAGCAGATCTTGACATCACTCACATGGTACTGACTGTAGATGCATGCAGAATGTAAAAGTTGTGGGTTCAAGGAGGCTTCCACCCAGATTTCAGAAGAAAGCCTGGGATACTAGGCAGTGTGTCTCAGAGGGCAATGTGTGAAGCTGTAAGAGTGAAGCCAAAAGTACAGTGGAGACCCGAGCAAGCTGGAGAAAGAAGGAATATAGGACATTTCAGGAAAGCTTCAGGCAGTGAGCATAAGCAAAGCCACCTCAGGGGAGAGACTATGAGGGCTACAACTGATAATGCTGTAAGGGTGGGGCTGCCCAAGCCCTTTGAAGTTCATATCACCAGAACTTTCCCTGGATGCTGAACACAGAACTACAGGATATAATGTTCACCCTGCTGGATTTCAGTCTTGTTTTGGCCTCATTTTTTTTTTCTTCTCCTATTTCTTCCTTTCAAAATGGGAATGTTTACCCTATGCCACTGTTTAGCTTTCTTTTTCATTTTTACAAGGGATTTTAGACTTGGATTTTTCAACACTGCTGAAATTTTTAAAACTTTGGCCACTCTTAGATTAAATGTATTTAGCATAAAATGATGTATATGAGTCTTTTAAGGGCCACGGGCAGAATGTTTCTTACTTTTCTTTTAGCTGTGAATATCTCTATTTTATTTTCATTCCTGAAGGATATTTTTGCCTCAGATAGAGTCTGGTTTCAGCACTTCAAAAACATTTTACCACCTTTTATCTCTGTGCTTTCTCTGGTCAATCCAATCACTGTTCCCTGTAATGCACTATTTTCTCTGGCTATTTCAAGGTAGTTGTTTTTTTGTTTTGTATTTAATCTTTTAATCTGGGCATGGATTCCTGTTTGGGACTCAGCAAGCTTTTTGAATCTTTAAGTTTGACTTTCACTGAATTTGTGAAGCTCTCAGCCAAGTTTCTTCAAATGTATTCCAAGCCACACTCATCCCCTTTTGGAACTCCAATGGCACAAATGTTTCACTTTTTGACATTGTCTCACAGGATACTGAAGCTCTGTTTGCTTTCTTTTAACATCTTTTCTCTGTTGTTCAGACTGAATAATATCTATTCTCACAATTTTTATCTTCAGACTGACTCTTCCTTTTTTTCATATCTACTCTGCTTTTCAGCACATATAATGATTTTCTTCAAACTTCTGATTATTGCATTTTTTAGTTATAAAATTTTAATTTCTATCTTCTTTAAAGCTTCTAATGCTTTACTGAGACTTTCTGTCTTCTTACTGTTTGGAACATGGTTATGATAGTTATATTAAAGTCATTATATGGTATGAGACATCTGGGTAGTTTGGGGGTTGGCCTCTGTTCCCTTGAGAATTTATTAGACTTTCCTGGTTTTTTCTGTCAAGTAATTTTTTATAGCATCATGGACATTTGGAATATAATATGTTATAAAACTCTGGGCCTTGCTCTGATTCTATGAAGAATAATGTGTCTTGAGTGGGGGTGTATGTGCATGTATGTGTGTGTGTCTGTCTGTCTGTATGTGTGCATGTTAGTGTCACCAGGCAACAACTAGGTTACGATCAGGCTGTACATTCCAACCTGATTTTGTAGGCTGTAGTTACAGTATCAGTTCAGTTTTCAAATCCTTTGCAATACTATTTGAAACTGTCCCACATGTGCATCAGCCAGAAGGCAATCTGATGTTAGAAATACTTGTCTATTCCACTGTTAAGCTCATAAAAACTTTAGTATGTTATTTAGGGTCAGATTCATGGTCTATGCCTGAAGGACAGATGTCAAAGTTCATATACATCATTTTGAGAATCTCCCTCTTGTCTGGGAACTGCCTCACACCTCTGAGACTCTAATCTACCACCTCCAACCCTTCTTCTGAGCCTCTGACTAAAATGTATTTCCTGCAACTAGGTCTGTTTCTAAGACCAAGCAGCAGAAAAGTAGAGAAAGGGAAAGAAAGTAATAATATTCTCCCACATTTTTTGGACCATAGTTACTCTGGTGCAAGAGAAGGATTACCCACTCAAATTTTAAGTATCTGCTTGGCTACCTCTGTTACCACAAGATTGTAGCTTTAGCAGAGAGGCTCTTGTGGCAGCGATATGAGAAGGAAAAAATAAATCCTCCCCTCTTTTCATAGGGACCCTCTTCCTGCTCATGGACCAGAAACTTTCCTTCTCTTTTAACTTTTGGTTTGTACAGCCCCTTGATTCATGCTGATTTTGAATCTGAGCAGGATATACAAAAGATGGAGTGTGGGGATGGAGGGCAGGAAAATTGTTGCCAGACCTTTTGTACTTTGAGTTCTGTTTTTCTCCTCCAATCTACCTGCTATCATTTACTTTTCAGAATCCTAAGCAGGTCCATTCTTTCTGTCTAAGATTTTGAGTACCATTCAGAAGGAAGAAAGGGCAGAATGTATTTACTCCATCTTAATGACACCTGGAACCTAGCCACCATTCCTGAGAGCTTGTTTGGAGGTTCTAGCAGGGGAGCACAGCTACTTGTATACCCTTGACCAAGGAAACGGTCTTCCTCTATTAGGGATGGTTGTCCTCTTCAACCAAGTGTGCAGCTTCAGAAGGGATGCTCATGGAGCAATGAGGAAGGGGATACCTGCCTAGCCAGCCAGATCAGTTGAATCAACCCTAGCAATCAAGGGGATAACAGATGTTACAGCCAGATCACGCTCAAATCCCTAGCAACCATTCTTGAGGGCAAGTTTTGCTAGGTGCAATATTCTAAGTTGACAGTAATCTGTCACTGTTACCAATAATACTGTTCCACTGTCCTCTGGTTTCAATTGCTCTTATAATGTCTGTTACTGACACTAAAGAGTATATATTACATGACCCCTACATGCATATTTAAATGATATTTATAAAATATTTTATACACTATTATAAAAGGTAATGACAGAGAGTAAGTCAGTATTTACCTAGGACTAACTACAAAAGCACAAAAAGGGAACTTTCTAGATGATACAAATATTTCACATCTTAACTGTAATGATAGTTTCATGACTACATGTACAATTATCCAAACTTATCAATCTCCACATTTAAAATGGATAAATTTTATTATAGACAAACTATATCTCATTGCCAGAGGAAGGACAGAGAGACTCTGTTGTCAGTCTGTCGTTCTTGTGTAGGTGATATGTTTTTTTTCTCCTAGCTACTTTAGATATTTTTCTCTTTGTGTTTGGTACTTTGTAGTTTGTACTTCCTGTTTATGTGGATTTATGTCATTTCTGGAAACTATCAAACATCTTATCACTCCCTCATTCCATCTGGAATTCCAATTAGATGCATGTTTAACTTTTGCTTTCTAGCCATGTATCCATGTCTCTTATCCTTTCTTTTATATTTTCTATCTCTAATTCTTTCTCTATTGCATTCGTATTACTTTAGATTCTCCTCCTCTTTATTTATTTCTTCAGCTCCCATATGCCATAAAACTCACTTATTGACTTTTAAATTTCATTAACTTCTCCAAATAGAATCAGTCATTTCTGGTATTTTCTAGTTTCTTATTCCTTATTATCAATTCCATCTTGTACATATTTTATATATAAATAGCTATTTCAGGTTTTATTGTGGGAATTTCAGTATCTGTAGTTCACAGGGATTGAATCTGTTTCTATTGGCTTATTTTGTGGCTTGTCTTTTTATGTCTGCTAATCTTTTAAATTGTGAGCTTACATTTATTGTGAGCTTACATTTATTGTACTTACTATTTGTGAATTCTGAGAGTCCTAGATTGAGGATGATTTTCTCCAGAGAGTATTTTTATTCTTTCTGTGGGTGACAGCCCTACTAACCCTACTTAGAAACCTTTAAATTTAATTTACTGATTGGGTAGTTTCCCAATTGGTAACTTAAATTTGTACTCTACACTCATGGATTCAGAACTACTATTACAAAGAGTCAAGGGAGACTTTATTTCCCAACTTATAGCCAGTGTAGACAGATAAATTTCCTAGTTAGTCTCCTTAAACAGCAAGTAAATTATCCCAGCAACCCTTTCTCCTTGGGGTTATATAGTCTCTTTGGGGGTATTTTGGCCTTTTTTGGAAGTGGGGCTTTCTCATTTTATGTAACCATAAGACCTAGGTTCCCATTACCCTAAGAATATTGATTCCCAATGCCCCCAGTTCCTGGAATCAGCATTTACTCCTAAGGAATCCAGAGCTTCTGGATTTATTATTCTTATTTCAGATTACTACCAAATTAGTTGATCCTTGAAAATGTACCTATCTTTTGAGGAATCTGAAATGCATTTAAAAATACATTTAGGACTGGTGTATAGCTCAGTGATACAACACTTGCCTGAGGCCTTAAATTTGATTCTCAGTATAACCAAAAAGTATGTTTATTGTACTTTGGTACATGGGGTGTTTTATGGCAGCAGGATATTTAACACATCTAGTCCACTATACTGCCAGAAACAGTATGTGGTTATGTAAAGAAATAAAACAAATCCATAAGTATCAAAGGAAAGAGTGATTTCTTCCTTATTTTTGTGCTAGGATACTTTTAACTCTTTTCTGATAATAAAATAGATTTCATATTTACTATCAGCAACTGTTATTATTCTAAAAAATACGTAATAAAATATTACCTTTGTAGCATTGACTTTTACAAGTGAAATCAAGAACTTAAATCCAACTAGATATAGTAGTCAATCAAGTTAATGAAGACTTCTTGTGAAAGTAATCTCAAAAACATTAGGTACTTGAAATATCTAAATCAGTTCAATTTTGTGCTTTTTTGTTTTAAAATTTCATAAAAATATTAAGTATCAACAAATCAAGCATTTACTGAACATCTTCTGTATACAAATTACACATGGAAGACATTCTTGACTACTCAGATTATACAAAAATAATTAAGGCCCAATTCTTGATTGTAAAAAGAAACTTCAATATAAAAAAAATTAATTGCCATAAATAGATTTAAAAGGGAAACACATTTGGGAATATTTGGGGCATGAAACTAAAAGAGGAAAGCAGAAACTTCACTAAAAGATCAAATTCATGTGGGCTATCCAAGATGACTATGATTATGATGTGTTGGCAGGGAATAACTTAGGGCAGAGAGGAATTCCAGATGGAGCAAACCATTAAAACAAAAAAAATCTAAGCATAAAAGTATGAGATATATTCAGAAAATAGCTAATAGATGAATTCTGAACAAACAAAACTCCAAAATAAAAAAGGGAAGAAAATGTCCAAATGGGAAAGGGAACAAGGGAGGGGGAGGGGGAAAGGAACAGAGGGACAAGAGAAATAAGAAATGGAAGGAAAAAATGGAAACAAAGCTTTTGTAAATAAGGAGGGAGGATGAGGTGAAGGGAAGGGAAGGGAATGGAAAAAAAAAGAAGCAACAAGATATATCATGTACAGGTACAAATCCTCTATGATGAATGTTATTACTATGTACATCTAAAATGTACCATTAAAAAAAAAACCCTCCAAAAATACTGACTCTCAATCTTGACTATACCAGTCTCTTTTGACTATACCAATTCCATTCTTTGAAAATATCCTCACCCAACCCCACGATACAAGGCAAACATCTACCAGTTCTTCAGGAAAGCAACTGGCCTGAAGCCAGATCTGGTAAATGTGAATGACTCTAACTACATCATTAACTCATCATAAAGCTTTTTATACTTCCATCACAGTCATTATCAATCCACACTATAATGCAGTACTCTTTTCCATGCCCATCTCACTGGAGTGTGAATTCCTCAAGAGCAAGACTATGGCTTATGCTAGGAATGTAGTTGACATACATATTACTCTAAAAACAGGAACAAAGTATGGGAGAAGGAAAAAGACAAACCTGTAAGTTTCCTTGTATGCACTGAAGGAACTCTGGCAGATAACAGAGAACCACACTATGTCACTGGCTGAGAAGAGAGAAACAGTGGCAGATGCTAAGGCCTCGAGGAGGCTCACTGTCCAGTACAGGAGCTACCAGACACATGTTGCTGCTGAAATATGTGGCTCTTAAAATACGGCTACTTCAAATTCAGACATGCTTTATATGTAACATACACACCAGAATGCAGTAATACAGTATGAAAAAAGGATATAAATATCCTGATAACTTTAATATCATTATATTTTGAATTTATAATCCTTAGCTATATTGAGTTAAATAAGGTATCTTATTAAAAGTCATCTTTATTATTAAAGTTCACCTGTGTTTCTTATTACTTTTTATTTATGGCTACTTACAAAGTTTTAAATTATGTATGTGGTTTGTATTATATTAGACAGTGCTGCTCTCAGAGTTTAAACCTAAAATATCAGAAAAAGTGAAACTATAATAAACTATAAAGAGGAATTCAAAAGACCTGGTCTTACAGAAAAGAGAATGAGATTGACTTTAAAAATAAATTCAATCCCCAGCACTACCCTCCCCCCGCAAAATGAATTTGACTCAGGGGCTGGGGATTTAGCTCAGTGGTAGGATGCTTGCCCAGCAAGTACAAGGCCCTGAGTTGGATCCCCAGCATGCCCCCCACACACAAAAAAAGAATTTGACTTAAGGGGCCAGTAGATAAAAAAGCAAATCTAGAAATCAAAGAAGTCTATGATGGAAATAAAGTATTAAGAAAACTCTACAGAGATTAGATGGTTGAAACATTTGAAGTATAGGTAAATTTAGATCCCAAATCTTAGAAAAGGGAGAAAGAGGCATTAGGTAGATTTTCTCAAAGGACAGAAAGGACTGCCTAAGGCAAAAATAAGGACCTAAGTATATGAGAAAATATTATTTCCACTAGGTACAGTGGCACATGCCTGTAATCCCACATACTCAGGAGACTGAGGCAGGAGGATTGCATGTTGAAGCCTAGCCTGGGCAAAAACCTCTAAAAATAAAAAAAGGGCTAGAGATGTAAGTCAGTGGTGGAGTACTTGCTAGCATGTGCAAGGTCCTGGGTTCAATCCCCAAATCTAGAGATGGAATGGGGGATGAAGGGGAGGGAAGGGAGCAGAAAGAAAAATGAAAAGTATGGGGTATACTTTTCCTTGTTTTCAAACCTTGAAGAAGTAACTCTCTACCTGTTCAATTTGTAAACAAAAACCGCTGCAAGTTAGTTTCTCTCATAACAATATACTAGGTTGTATATCATATATATCTAGGTTGAGCATGGAAAACTCTTTAGTTACTGCTCTTCTAGGAGAAGAAAACACTTGGGTATGCATGCCTCCTTCTCTAATAATATGGGCTTTATATACGGTACTTAGCCATTGGAAATAATATTTAAGTAATATTCAAAAAGAGCTGCAAATAAAGCTTGAGTTCACATATCATCCATGTTTCTTTTTATTTTCACCAAAACATAAGAAATTTGGAGCTGTTGAAAGCAAAAGGTTATTTGAACTAAACTCAATTTCCTTAAAGCTACTGCAAATATTAAGTGCATCATTTCAAAGCATAAAATACATTTTCCTTTCAGGAGTTTTAATAGAGAACTGCTAATCAAGAAAGGCAAGTTGAGTACTATTCTCGTATGATCAGACAGAACTCAACTTACTAGACAAAGGTCCATCTTTTATGGAAAGGAGTTATAACAAAGTATATCCCACAATCTTCCCTTATATCACAAACCTCAGCTAAATAAGCTGCAAGATTATAAGATTATTTAAAATTTCTCAAACTTATAAAGATTTCCCAAAATTATAAAATTATAAAACCAAACATCCTACCAAGTCATTTTTATCGAAAATTTTAGCACATTTAATTTATAGTCCAAGAATGCTTAGACTCGATGAATTTTCTGAACTTGAGGAGAAAACACAGGTACAAAGTAGTTACAATGCAAGGTGGGATGCTAAGTGCCCTACAAGTCATGGTGGCTCACAGAGAGGATCACCTCTGCTTACCGAGGATATCACCAGAGGGACATCTATGTTGGGCTTACAAGTCTGACAGATAAAATGAGGAAGAAATTAAAATCCCAGTAAAAGAAATCATAAATAAGAACCAGGGACTTGAGTAAGTGAGATAAATATTTAAGAGCTAATGAATGGTCCAGTTTAGCTAGAATGAGGCACATGGAGTTAAGAAGTGGGAAACAAAAGGGTAAAGTAAGTTGGATACAGACTATGGAGACCTTTGAGGAGCAGGCTGAGAAGACTATATTGGATTGGGGGAGCACTATGAACCAAAGATTTCTGAACAATATATCAGATGTGTACCTTGTGCAGACTGAAGCTAACCTCACAATAGTGAAGTATCAGATAAATGAGGTGTAAGTGAAAAATACAGTGAATGCTAAAAATGTTATTACAGTAAAAGACACGTTGTTGGGGTTGAGGATCTGGCTCAAGTGGTAGAGCACTGGCCTAGCAAGCACAAGGTCCTGAGTTCGATCCCCAGCACCCCCCCCAAGACACACTGCCATTAATCACCCTCAAAATACTCTCCCTCACTTTGAGGACACTTATCCTATCATTCTTGCCACTTTCTGAAGCAGTTCTAGATGTCCTCTTTCAGGAGTGTCTTTAGTTCCATTGCTGTGGCTGCCTACATGTCCTTAATTGATTCAAACATTTGCCTGTTTTTTGCAGGCAAATATAATAATTTATTAGGACTAATAATTTAGTTCTAATAAAAAATTTTGCCTTTCAAGGTCATCTTGACTTTGAGGAAGAGCCAGAAGTTGCATGGTACCAGATCCAGTGAATAAGGTGGATGAGGTTACAACGTGACGTTTTTAACAAGCCTGCCTTCCCACTGAATGGCACTGATCACATCTTGTGAAGATACTCATGAAAAGCGACTTCCAGAACTGCTTTAGAAAATGACAAGAATGATGAGTTCAGTGTGTCTGAAGCAAGGGAGGATATTTTGAGGGGGATTACTGGCAATGTGCCTTTTACTGTAATAAATCTTTATTTAAACACACACCATACTTTTTGATCAATGCTTGTAACAGCACAGCAGCAGCACAGCAGCAGGGATGGTAAAGGCAGGAAGAAGCACAGGAAGTGTGAGCAGCAATGTGCTGATGTACCTACTTTCTAAGCAAGAATGCACAGGACTATGTTCAAGAAAGGGAAACACATGTGTGTATGTTCAGCTTTCCCTACGATTAGGAGGCCTCCCCTTGGGCAACCGGCCTAGCCTTTAAAGAAGAAAACATTTTGTATCACACAAGTAGGGAAATCTGCCTTTTCTTGAATGGATTCTGGCTGGACAGGCTGAGGAGAGCCATCTGCTTTCAGCAACAACAGCAGCGACACACCATCTTACATCCATACCATCTTCTCTTTGCTGGTTGGCTCAGCTCAAGTTGCCCACACTGGGATTCCTTTAACATAAGCAGTAAAAGTCACATACTACTACTCACTGAATGAAGGCTGGAAAGCTTGAGAAGAAACACTCAGTCACTGATGAAATAATGCAGCTGATTCAAGTTACAGGGGAAAAGGAATCCAAAGGAGGGAAGAAAGACACCAGGTGAGATACAGCAGAGAACAGAGACAGGAGCAAGAGAAACCAAGAAGGAAGTGTGGAGACTTACCAGGAAGAGGAAGGAACTGATAAACCATTACACCTATGTTCACTTAAATGTAACCTGTATTTACAGTAAAGCTTTATTTTTATAAGAACTATTGGCCCATGAAAGGGGTGGTAGTGGTAACAAAGCTAATTACATCTTATAATTAGTAATTAAAATTAGATAACAAAGCCTTTGGCGATGTACTACTCTAATGATGGAGGACCAACATCTGAGAAATAGAATACTATATTAGCATAACCACATATGCAAAGTACATAGATCCATTTCCACAGTTAACTTGTCATTGAATGATTAAATATAAATTCATAATTAGAAAAATCCACACTGTAATTTATTGGCTCTCTTGGCTGTTCTGGTCCATTAAAAGTTGATTACTAAACAGTGACCTCTAGTGGCCCATAATTTTCTAATACTATATTATTTCTCAAAGAGCACAGATTTGAAGAACTTATATACCCAAAATAAGGCAGTTACTTTTCCTTGCAAAAGGAAGCATTATTCTTTTCCTATGTTTCTCTCCTTAAAATACATTCTATGTGACAATATAAAGTGCTAAAATCCTTTCCTGCTTCATCCAATTATCACACATTTATAAACATGACAGGGCACCTAACCGTGAGACCCCGGCTGGGCATTTAAGGTATTGTATTACTACTTAGCAACTGACTTCGTTAACTCTTTACTACTCAATCAAAAACTAAACCAACATTAACACAACTGCCATGCTACTACTATTCACTGTATACACAACATATGCTGAAAAAACACTTTAGAATTCAAAGGTATCGGTAATTTCTGATTCACTGCACATTGGACTATTTAGATTTATCATTAAAGGAAATCATTTAGTAACTTAAAAAACTAGCAAATTGGGGGGTGTGGCTCAGTGGTAGAGTTCTTGTCCAGCATGCTAGAGGTCCTAGGTTTGATCTCCAGCATCATAAATGAACAAACAAACAAAAAAACCAAACCAACAAAACCCTAACTAGCTTGTGTGTCATATTTTTTCTTTAAAAAGAGGTTTTTATAATAATGACCTTTCCCATGAAATATTTTACACATGAACTTTCCAAGCATCATCTCTCCCTTAAAATGAATATGCATCTTTTAAAAGGATCCATTACCAACAGTAATAGTTCAAGTTAAAATTAAGCTTTATTTTAATTTACAAATCTGTAAATATATTTGCTTTTATTACTTGAAACCCAGGTACATTCATTTTTAAAATAAGGTTCCAGAAAGGCTAACAATATAAGACTTAGAGTATGTTATGAAAAGGATTATACATTCCTTTATCCTCTCAAATCAGTCAAGCTATTATTGATCCTACTTCTCTAAAGTACTGGCATCCTTTGAGAATGTGACTAAGTCTCCAATAAATTTAAGATACAAAGAAAAGAAATATATATACTTCTCCAATACTACTACTGCAGAACACACGGATGTAGGAAGCCAGTTGTTTTCTGTGATGATTTAATATTGTAGCTGGATAATGAGTTGTACCTTTTGTAACGACTGAATCACCATTTAATGCTATTATCAACAGTTCATGACCCACCAGCAAGAAACGTCAACCTGATTAATCTAAACACTGCTGACCTCAAAAAAAAAAAAATCCTTACTTCTCGCAGTAGAATACTGCTATTAGCATCTACTATTTTTTAGTCTGGAAATATACAAACCAAATCATCAAATAAAAACAGTATTTTAGAGAGTTCAGTATGCTAATTTTGCTAAATAAGAGTTAATAGGGTTCTGAAAAGAGCTGAAGACATTAGTTGAACAGCAACACTTGTAACAACTAAGAAACTTTTTTGAAGATACATGATTTTGTAAGCTCAGTATGTCATTTAAATATTTATTATCACTGTAAATTAGTATTACATTAAAATATCATTTTGGTTATAAAGTTCACTATTAAACTCTTCTTATACATAAGTTTCCAAAATAACCAAATTAGATCAAAAGATCTAAAAACACTGCTTTTGGAATTTCCTATTTCCTTCCATGAGCTTAGGCATAAGACAGCACTGGTTGAAATATTTCATTTTCACCATGCAATTGGAGTACATCATCTTGCAGGTCAGACTGTTTCTGTTTTACACAACGGGCCATTTCTGATGGGACGTAAACCTGAAAGCCTGGCATTTCAGAAGAGATCATTTAATGCTGCTGTTTTAAGATTCCTATGAGGTCATAGAAAAACACACATCCATCAGGTTTCAGAAAGGCTCATTAGAGTACAAGTGGGACACCTGATTTTTACTAAAATTAGGGCAAAATTCTCTTCATTACAGAAAGCTAAATTTCCATTGTCTGCAAAGAGCAAATTCAATTTCAGTTTCCTTGTATCTTCAGCTTGGTTGAGACTCTAGGAAAAGCACCTGAGAATAGTGCAGAATATATCAAGATCTTCTACAATTGGATGTCAATTTCTTTTTAAGTCAGACTCTATGGTTACCAAAGAAATTTAACCTGAAACACTCAGATAAATCCAGAATGAGGAACATTCTATAAAACAACTGATCTAGACTTTTAAAAAAAGTCAGTATCTTGAAAGATTTTAAAGAAGGGGTATGGGAACTACTCTAGATTAAAGATGGGTAAAGAAACATGATAACCAAATGTAATCCATGAACATTAGATACTGGACCAAAGAAAAATTTTAAAAGTCTAGTTACTTTGAGCAAACCTGAGAAAATCTGAATATGGGTTATATACTGGATGACACTGAGTCAATGTCAAATTTCTTGGGTGTGATAGTAGTTTTGGAGTTATACAGGAGAATGTCCCTATAAAGGTGAATAGCTCAGCCAAAAAGAAAAAGTATATGTGTATGTGGAAGACAGAGGGGAAGAAAAATGTATAAATTGAAAGTAAAAACAGCAAGTAATTAGATAACAGAACATTGGTCCACATACAAATAGAACTCAATATACTTGTTATTCAGAAATGTTCTATGAATCTGTATTTATTGTATCTTCTAAAATGGCAGGAAGTGAAGAAAGAAAAATTCTGAACCAAGTATCAATAGAAGTAATAGACTTCTCTTGATTGATAAATTAGATACTTCCTTGGAACATCCAAGTCAAATTTCTATAGAGTAATTTACTGCTTGGCTTACATTTTCACCTTGCTAAGTCAACCGGTATCTCTATTTATGAACCAGGTTTACACATAATAGCTTCCTAAATAAATGACTAATCACACTAACAGTATTTAATCTAAGCCAGGTACCTAGCAGAATGCTCTATACAGAAATGATCTAGCTAAATTCCATTTTAGGGTGGTTTACAAATAAAAATCCAACTGCCAAAAAAGAAGCCTGACATCTTTATAATAAGGCTGTTTGACTCACATTAGGAAGAAAAGCAGAATTCACTGATTCTATAACATATTACCACGGTTCTGAGTTATAGCTCATAAAAATCCACAATGCTGACTCCTGTACTAAAACTACACTACACATACATGTGTACATTTTCAAAATACAAAGGATTCCATTTAAATGGCCACCTTTCTACAAATTAGAATTTAGAGAAAAGATATACAGGACCAAGTTAAAATACATGTGGCTATTTTTCCTATGATGTTTCATGAAACAGAAATGTTAAGAAAACAAACATGCTTCCCTTGATTTTAAGTAAAGAAATACAATCAATTATAGATGAGAACATAATAGGCATTTCTCAATACAAAAATCATCGTGCCCTGTCTCATTTCGTAGATGAGAAAAAGTAACAGAGCAGACAGGTGAACCCACTTCTTCTAAGAAGCAGTGAGGAGTAAAAAGAATAGAAACTCAGATTCGTACAGATCCACTCCGCTGATGAAATCCATTTGAAAAGACAGCCTTCCATTTAGAAATTGGAAGAATCCCAGTTCCCAGTAATATAAAATGGTCCAGATAACTAAGATTACCTGCACGCAAATCAGGGGGAAAAGTTCTGATGATGACAGTTGTAGTAATTAGGCACAGACCTCTTTCTAATTTGATCATAACCCACAGGGACAGATGATTTATTAGGTAAGTTCTGTGCTCTTCAGAGAGTGCCTACTACATGTTAGGTATTGTTACAGGCCCTGGGAATACAGTACGAGTATGAGCAAAACAAATTTTGGCTCTAAAGAAGCTTACATTCTAGGAGAGTGGTCTTCAATGCCAAACGCATGTTAGGAAAAACTCAAGAGATTCTGATTTAATTGGGAAACTAAGAGAGGCGAGCAGATCAGAAGCAGAGGCTGACTTTAGAAAGATCACCGATTTCACCACTGTGATAGAAGGGAAGGCTGACTACATATAGGCATACAAATGCACGGGGTTAGCAGATTTGGTGGTAGGATCATGTGGAAGTTTTTTTTTCATAGTTCTATCTATTCTCTCAGTGAAAAAAAGGAAGATCATTACTTGAGACTAGTGATTATTAATTTAAGAGCAAAACCAAGCCACCTTGGTCATCAATGTACTCCAATCATGTTCAGCTACTCAAGGGCAAACGCAGGGTAAATGAAGAGTTGGACTTGACTAAGGATGGGGTCAAATTTAACAGAGGGAAAGAATAAGGGACTAAAAGATGTGTAACCATTCACAGTAGGGAAGGAAGGGCAGGCATGAAGAGGACAGGGATAAAGAAAAGGCTTTTCATTACTCTGCTTCAGTGTTAGCTCCAGTAAGGCACAGCCATTAACAACAATCGCTTATCTTTGTAACATGCAAAGTTCCCTTCCTTTAAAATTACTCAATTCCTTTTCTTTTAGAGAAGGTAGGTAATGTCGCTGGGGATTTAGCTCAGTGATTAGAGTGCTTGCCTTGCAAGCACAAGGCCCTGAGTTTGATCCCTGGCACCAAAAAAAAAAAAAAAAAAATTAGAGAAGGTAATGTCCTCCCCCAACTTCATTAAAGTTTAACTGACAAATAAAAATTTGACGTATTTACAGTGTACAAGTTTTGAATATATGTACACACTGTAAAATGAGTAAAACAAGCTAACTGGTATCATATCACACAATTATCTTTTTTTTCTTGATTATTTTTGTCCAGCAGTACTTATCATTTAATCATTTATTCTTCATTACTTTTGCTCTGAAACCAAATATAGCCTATGATTTTTAGTCTCCTTCACTAATTCAGCAGAATTTAGTGTTTGTAGATCTTTTAGTACTTAAAAAGACTATGACACAGAATATCATTTTGCTATTCTCCCTAAAGGGGAGGAGACTCTGTTATAAAAGGGAACCTGAAAGGAGACAACAATTCAAATGGACATGGTTTCTTGTAGTTTCTGTCACATACGCAGATCTTCTAGAAGAAATACGATATATGATCTTAGTCCCTAATTTTATTTAAAATGAAGCACATTTATTTGACAAAAGAGGTGTGTGTTTTCTTTCCTTGGATATAATTATTAGTATTTGAGAATAAGGGCCAATAAAATTTACTGTTTTAACTGAGGATGTAAGAGTCTCTTTTGAAAAGAACTGTCACTTGACTATCAATTGGTAAGGTAATCATCATTTTCTTATTCTCCTTGAATCAGTATTGTATACTTTGCTGGTCCATGATCTCTTCCCTACAACCCATCATATAATAAGCCATAAAAAGTAACAGATTTTTTTCTTTACACGTTTGGTAGCAAAATTTCACTTGAACTGATGTGAACCTATTTACTGTCTTCAGTTATTCTGCTTACTGTGAAATGTTCAAATAATGTGCTTTATCAGGGATGTCACACAATTAAATATACAGACTTTCTCTCATTCTGGAAAAAAAAAAAAAAAACCCACACAGCTCCACAGAGTTTCAAGTAGACACTATGGACCTACTGAGAAGTTTTTCTCTTTTTCTGTTTTATGAATAGGAGCTTAAACTTTTACCTTAATATTACAATTAATATAATAATCTGCTTTCAATCACTGGATACTTATGATATGCCTTTTGATTTTATTAACACTGGGGAACTGAATCTTTACTAAAGTCCAAATATCCTGAAGTACGTGAACCTTAATCTACACCATTCCCACCTTGGAACCACTCGGTCTCCCAGAGGAAGAAACTGGGCTAGCTGCTCCTTACATTCATCTGGTGAGTTTTCATTTCTCTTTAGTCAGAAGTGGCATATCACGTGGTTAAAAAGCACAAACCTTAGAGTGAGTTAGACAGATTTTTAAGATTCGTTCCTCCCCCACAAATGACTAGGGCAAGTTCCTTAATCTCTTCATGAGACTGTATCTACCTCAAACAGCAGTTATGAGGATTAAATGAAGTAATATCTGTGAAGCACCCAGCAATTTTACAAAATCACCTGGCCTGGGACTTATTATGTAATTGTAGTTCATTATATATTAATTTCTCTTACCTATCTTTACAAAAAGGCATGTAAATGATGAATTTACTTTCCATAGTATAGCTATTATTCCAGAAAACTTTTTTTTTGCACAGAAATAAGGTGATATTTCTATGATATGAGCCTCTTGTTTCCAAAGGACTCTTATTCTGACTTCATGGGAAGCTTTATTAGTCACTGAATATCACAGATACACTGTTATCATATAGAATTTTATAGCTGAGAGATGTTAGGGAAGTAAGCACACCAAACAGCTATTATGCGTCAGATGTATTATCTCATTTAATTCCTTCAGTAAGCCTGAGAGGTAGTGGTTGTTGTCCTGGTTTTTAAAATGAGGAGGAAAAAAAAATCACGTCGAATAATCTGGCCAATGTCATAAAACTAGTATAGAACAAGGTGTCGCCATCAAAAGCCAGGAGGAAACAGTATTTCTTGATGCAGCCTACTACTTTTACAACATCCTTTTTTTAAAAATTTGATTATTCTTTTTAAAATTTTTATTTTCTATTAGTGCATGCTTGCAGTACATAATGATCACACTCCATGGGGGGAGTTGAGTTGGTACATGTATGTAATCCATTTTAATTCTTTTTTTATTCCCTTCCTTTCCCTCCACCCTCCCTCCATCTCTTGGTCTCTTTCACTTTTGCAAAAGATCTATCTCCCTATTACAACACCTTTTTAAAAAACATTCTCTACTTTCCGTTCCCAGAGAAAACTGCTTAAAATCTTACAATGCTATAACAGAATAGTACAGTAAGCATACCATATATTTATATTAATTTTAAAACAAAAACTGAACATCATATTGCTCTATAATCTGCTTTTATACCCTAAGAAAATATTGTAAAATCTTTTCATGTCAAATAATGTATATAAATCTATACATTATTTTGATTTATAATATGTAATTTATTTGCTCTTATCAGACATTTGAGTTATTTCCAGGTCATCGCTATTTTAACCAGTGGTTCTTAAACTTTTTTGGGTCCCTTTATGCCCTGTGAGGATCAAGATTTTAGTTATGTGGATTATACCTACTGGTACTTACTATATTAAAAATTAAAACCAAGAAACTTTTAAAATGCTTATTTAATAATTCACTTAAAATGGTAATAATCAACCTGCAAGATGTTTACATATTATTATAAAACTAAGAGATACAAAAGAAAAAAAAATCTAGTTAGAGAATAGCATTGTTTTACAACTGCATATCTCTTGTTCTGACTTAAAAAAAACTGTTGCTGGATTTTCATACCAGATTAAACAGAGAAGCAGATATAAGTTGTTTTTGCTTCAGGTAGTAAGGAAAAGGTGGCCTCATACAGATAATGAGGTTAGAAACAATGGGTGTATTTTAATAAACCTTTCAGATAATTGGGGATATCCTTCTTTATAGAAGATAAAAATTGATAAATGGTTTCTTAGAGGCTAACTGTAATACAGAACCTAAAATTGCTATCAATATAAATGTTACATACTATTCCATTAAAATCTATCAGACTATTTTATACTTTAACTATATCTTTCGTTCCAAAATAATTTAGTAGCAACATGGTCATTTCGAATATAGTAGTTATGCAGATTTTCCAAATTCCCAATATACAATATTAGAAACTCACAGTCTTTAATGGTGCCACCAATCTAGCTATAAACATCTCTAAGCATAAGTGTCCTTAAGCATTTAAATTGGCAAGCTCATACAGTCAGATACAACTGTTAGAAGTCTAACTTTTACTTCAAAGATTCAGATTTATCATCGGCAACAAAGACTGCCAAGTTTTTTCCTTGTAGTAATAGGCTCACTTTGTTCTTCTACAAATTGTCACTCTTTTGAATAAAAGCGATGCTCCACAAAAAAGCGACAGTTTAGCTGACAACTCAAAACATCAACACTTTTTTTGGATAACCGTAGTTTTAGTTGTAGCAGAAATGCTTTATCCTTGTTTGCCATGTCGTCAAACAAAACATTAAAAAGACCATGAACTCAAAAAAAATCAGGATTTAATAAAATTGATCATTTTTATTGCTTCATCAAGGACATTCTTAAGTGAAACCGGATGCTTATGGCCACTCATAACACAATGCTGCCACCTTGATTTATGCTAAGATACAGGAGTTTTATCCAGCATTCCTTTGTATCATGAATGTTACCATATTTTTAGGAAAATAATTTTGATTTCCTGGACCCTTGGAGGTCCATGGATGGCACATAAAGCACAAATATTCTTAGCAATGCTTAAGTATATTCATATAACTAGATCTTTACACACATTCTTTTTTGTTTGTTTTGCTTTTTGAGACAGGGTATCACGATGTAGTCTAGCATGGCCTTGAACTCACTACTTAGACCAGGCTGGCCTCAAACTTGTGATCCTCCTGCCTTTGCCTCTTAAGTGCTGGGGTTACAGGTATGTGCCACCGTGCTAGCTCTTTATGCACATTCCTAATCTGTACAGATTAATTCTTAGAAGTGGAATATATCAAAAGCTTGAAAAGTATATATATGTACATATAATTATATATTTGTCATTGTATACATATGTATTATATAATGTGTATATACTACACATATATATGTGATTTATATATAACTGTTTTTTGAATTACTTGACATAATTTATAACCCCAAAGCAGTCTACGAGGCTACTCATTTCCCCTACCTTTGCTAAGAACAGACATTCATATCTTTGCCAATTTGAAAGTTAAAAATGGTAACTCTTTTGGACCATCCTTATTGCTACATGTCCACATTGTCCCACATTTAGCCAGGCAATACTGCACAGTGACCCTCTTTGTGGCCTCCATTTCATCTCATTAAAATACAGATACTATATATAGTATATAGCATTAAAATACATATACTATATACTTGTTTAATTTACTGGAATGGTATAAGAACTAGAATATCTGATAAAGACTGACAAAGTAAAAAGCACCAGTACAATAATTCAAAGAGAAACAGATCAAATGTCAGTGACACTCAAAGGAAGTATATAATGTCTTTGTTTTGCTAGAATTTGGTTTTACTTGTAACAGCAAATTTTACACTCTAAAGAAAAATGCATCTAAGCAGATTTCCTCTCTTTAAAAAAAAGTTGTATTAGCTAAATTACATGATTTTTTAGAGAAGAAATAAGATGGCAATATTCTCAATTTAAGAACACAGATGTAAAATTTATTAATAGCAGGCCCAAAGCTGGCCTTCTTCCATGCTTATCCTAATCTGTGAAGATGGGTTTTAATTTCTACACATATGCAATCCACCTGGACATGGGAGAGGAGAGGTTACCTGAACAGACTGACTTAATACCAGTTAAATTATTTCTCTGCAATTTATTATGTAAACATGCTGTTTTCCCCCATAAACAATAAATTAAAGACAAATTATGCCCTTCTTGCAAATATGCAATGACAGAGGGAAGACATGAAATGGGTATTTATTTTCATCCCAGCTGATGGTCCTTGTGGGCTTCTAGGAAGGTGGGCAACTTGATCTCAAGGTATGAAGAATAATATGAAAACCCAGAATGGCTGCAGTCTAGAGCAACTGAGGGAAGGGGAGCTCTGAAAAGGAGGGGAACCACTCTGGGAGGTGTTAGCTTTGTGGCTGCAATAGTGACCACTCTAAATCCCTGGGACAGATTTTTTCCACTTAACAACCCTCACTGGTGACTTGTGACATTCTCCTGCCAGTCCCTGCAGGTCCAGTACCCTGACAGGCCATTAGGAAAAGGCTCTCTAACAGAGCCACTGGCTGTCAGAAGCCACCAGCTGGCCTGCCACAGCCCTGCAGTCGCCAGGGTCCAGCTGCCAGTCTGGGCGGTGCCGTCCATGCTGAGCAGCGTGCCACCCAGCTGCTGCGTGGTCACATCCATCTGGAGCTCTCTAGCTAGACAAATCTCTAGGCCTGTCAGACCTCTTCAGCAAGCCTTGTTATGCAAATTCAATTACTCAAGTGCACCCTATTACTGCTGGCTAACTGCTCCCAGAAACGATCTCACACTGTCAGTTCACATATTCTGCTCACCAAAAAGTACCTCATTTATTCCTGCTTTGCTATCTCCTTGTATCATTAAAGCTGAACAGCTAAAGTCCATGGTATTCTAACCTCTCTGCAGTGGGCTCTCGTTCTTCACAAAGAGCTCAGAGGAAAATTAATTACAAAAGAAAACCTTCTAATCAGACATGAAGAGATGTTAAAGCCACAGATTTTCTACACTTGACAGAGATGGTTTTACTACCAGAAATATGAAATTTAAATGTTAATGACTGAAAAGAAAATCTGGTATAACAAGTTATACTGGACAAAAAATGAATTGTTAGGAGAAAATGCTGTGGTAATATTTTTATTAATACCCATTTTTATAGAAAAAAGGAAAGAGGTAACAAGAAATTTCATCAGGTGAAGTTCATGTTGATAGGGTAGTTCACAGGCTAGTCTAAACTCCTCCCTCCCCTGTGGGCCCCACAAGCCCGTCCTGCCCATGCTACCTCATCCCTCCCCCTCCCTCCACAATTAGGTTTCATTCTCTTTCAGTAACTCATTTTTAACCAACCAGTGATATCAAGATTATTTGGTATATAAATATTCAAAGACATTATTTAACTATTTCTAATCCATTCAAAAAGACATTTGAGAAAAGATTTCACCAAGGAAAAGCTGTAATTTAAAGATTCTCACCCAAGAAATGTCATCATAAAATTAGCTATTTTAATCAATTTGAGAAGGTAAGAGAAAAAGATGAGTGTATCACTAGTTGCCCTTTTAAACTAGCAGTTTCCATGTACAGCAGTTTAGGAAGGGAAGGATCTAAAGTAATCTAAAGGATCTAAACGATCGCAGTGATAGCAGAAGTTTAGCTAAAATAGGCATTACACAGAAACAATGACATTTAGACCCCAGTCCACAGGGAATGTTTCTAGTGTAGGAATCCTTATGATCTTTACTCTGGAAAACAACAATTCAGTGTTGACTGCAAAACTGAAACAAGGAAAAGATTACTGACTAGGCACAAGCCAAAACATATCTCAGGCTTAAAGTCTATGGACCCAGGAAAGTTGTTGGGACTCTTGTTCGTTTTGCTTCATTTTCTAAGTGAACTTGGAAAGTGGGTAAGGAAAGAGAACCTAAATAAACACAAGGCAAACGATCCTGATAAACTAGTATATAGTATTTTTAAATATATCATGAAACCATCTTGTTATCTACTAAGATAATATTACTAACTTATAATTTTATAATTCTGCTAAAAATTACTAAAATTTCTTCAATTATATCCAAGTAATCAACTAAGAGGGCATATTCTCTATTTTTACTGTTTTACCCTGTTTTGAATCAAATGGGAAAAAGGAGAATGCCTATATGCTTGGCCTTAAAGCCCTAAAGCAAAGTATTTAACAACTGCTCTTCAGAGGATTAATTTTTAATCATTTAAGATATCAAATACCTTTTAACTTTTGAGAGACCAAAGGGATTTTTTTAATTACACAAGTTAAAACTGAAATTTGAGCTGGGCATGGTGGCACATGCCTATAATCCCAGTACTCAAGAGGCTGAGGCAGGAGGACTGCCACAAATTTGAGCCATCCTGAACTACACAGTGAGACCCTATTTCAAAAAAGAAAAAAAAAAGAAAAAGAAAATTATTTCACTGCAGTATGCAAAGATATAAATATATTACTTATACAAACTAGGAACCATTTTCTTTGTAGGAACAAACAGATATTCCAAAATAATGACTTTTTTTAAATTTAGGAATTGGCAGTATTAGGTAATACAGGTATACTGAAAATGTGTATTTTTATCTAATACATTGATGTTATCAGCATGTTATATTCTACTTATAAATACAGCTTAACAAAAAGGGTATGTTTATATTATATTTAAAAATCACTAAAATATTTACACTTTGATTATGAGAAACTGAAGATTTTTAAAAATCATTCTAATTTCTAAGATGAATAATACTTTTCCCCCCAACTTTTTATACAGGAAGTAGAAAGTCAGTAACTAGATTCATTCTTAAACAGCTCTGCTAGGTTCTCAAATACACACTAAATGAGAACTTCACTTTTCTCCCCTTGATAATTCCAACAGTGATTTTAATAACAATAGGAATAATTAACACTATTGAACACATACTACAGTCAGGCAGCACTGTTCTCTAAGAGAAAACCATGGAGGTAATCCATTCATCTTACAGATGGAGAAACTGAGGCACAGAGATGCTAAACAACTTGCGAAAGGTCATAATGTCTAGTATGCAGCAGAGACACCAACTCTAATCCCCACTGCTTCCAATATATTCTAGAAACTAAGAGAGAAAGAGAAATCAACCACTTGGTGTAAGATAACCACTGAAAATGCAGTTTAGAAAAATACTCCTCTGTTTATAAAATGAAAACAGTTATATTATCTGAGCAATCTTCCCTATGGAAAGGACTCTATGTTTCATTTCTGGAACCATATAAATGTGCCCGAGTCATAAAACTAGTAAGGGACCTAAACTCGAGTCCCGATCCAAATTCTGTGATACACCGAGCTCCCTCTTTTCAAAGTTTTGCAAGTCCCATTCAGTCAGCTACTACAGTCAGAATGCTGATTTGGTTAAAATATTCCCAACTAGGCACAGTAGTGACATGTATTTTTCCACCTTGATTACACAGAACATTCAGTTGAAGTTGGTAAGGAGAAAAGAGAAGGATAGCAATTTCATTCCATTTTCACAAAAAGCACAGACCTTAAAGATGGCATGACAGAAAGGAATATACTCCCTTGGGGAGTTTCAATAATTGCATTTTTATACCCTAATAAGAATCGTGACCTTACATATATTTAACCCTCAAAATAAACAATGCAATACAGTCTACCACTCCTACCACTTTATCTATACCAGAAAGGTTGAGGCTCAAAGTCCTGAATTGCCCAAAGTCACACAAGTTCATGGAAACAAGAGAACTCAGATCCGTCTCGAGGATCCTAATATAAATTCTCTTTCCACTATTCCAATGTACTTCTATACTGCAATTACTTTGTTGCCTCTTCATTAATCAGAATTTACTGCCTATGCGAATCTGTTCAGTTTAAAAGCAAAATAGTCTCCTAATTTCCAAACTAAACAGTTTCTTCTCGATTCTCTGAGAAGCAATCAAAACAAAGGTTTCCTATGTAGAACTAAGCAAAAGAGAAGTGCTGTACTTAATAGATCTCTGGTTTGAAGACTTAAAAAGAACATCTGCTATTACTTAACCACCACCCATCTGATTCTTTTAGGGCTTTGCCTCCACCTACGTCCTCGGTGGCAGAGCATTCTGGAGCTATCTGTTAATTCCTTCACAGTCCTAGATAAGGACCGCACTTAATTTTGTAAGCTAGAAATACCACTTTCTTCCAAGACTGGTTGTAACATTAGCATCTGGTACTAGAAGAGGTATGGGTAAATAAAGTTGTATTTCCAGCCTCTTTTCTTTTTTCTTCTCTCTTCTCTCTCTCCTCTCTGTGTGTGTGTCTCTCTCTCTCCCCCTCTTTTTTATGGTCCTGGAGATCAATATTTCCAACATTTAAATGAGATACTCTATTAGTGTCAATTCTTTAATATCTCCCTCAAAGAACAGAGATATAATGGAAAGTGAAAATAGTTCAGGAAAAATGCTACTACTCCAAGTGAACAATGTTAATTTTTCATTTTCTAAGAAATGCCAAATCCAGAAATATCAAACTGCCATATTTCAGCAAAAAACACTGCTATTTCATGTTTCTGTGTCTGCACATGCAATGTTCCCTTTGTCTAAAAAGAGCGTTCCTCTTCCCCACTTGGCAAAATTCTATTCAGCTTTAAAAAACTTATTTAGAACAGGGTGTGGTGGTGCACACTGTAATACCAGTACTGGGGAGCCTGGGGCAGAAAGATCACTGTAAGTTCGAGCCTGGGCTACACTGTGAGTTCAAGGCCAGCGTGAATTACATAGCGAGAACCTGTCTCAAAAAACCAAAAAAAAAAAGCTTATTTAGACTTCACCTATTCCAAAAAGTTTTTCACACGATGCCTCCCCATCAATAATTTCATTTTGCATGCTTTTATACATTCCAATCAAACAATGTATTGTTTGTGAATATGCATCTGCCTCACCTAAGATGGTATAATACCTTGAGGCCCTTGTGAGTTCATTCAACTCCTTCCCCAGCATCCAGCAGAGTGCATGACAAACAGGAGGTGCTTGGAATGGATGAGGTTTGAGTTTATCATCCAAAGGTTTATGTGCTGAAATTAATCCCCACTGAGAGGAATTAAGAAGGTGGGATTTAATACAACTATGATACTTAGAGGCGGGGCCTTTGGGAGGTGATTAGCATTAGATAGGGTCATCAGAATGGCACCCTCCTGCTTTTTTTAAAAATACTATTTTTTTTTTTTAAAGAATTTTATTTTTTTTTTTTTAGTGCTGGGGATGGGGATCGAACTCAGGGCCTTCTGCTTGCAAGGCAAGCACTCTAACCACTGAGCTAAATCCCCAGCCCCTAAAAATACTATTTTTACTCTTAATAGCATTTGTTGAATTATTTATGAAGAAAACATCCTAAATAAATAAAATTAGAAAAACGGAAATAAAAAAACACAGAAATCTCAGTGAGAAAGGAAAGTAGTCTCAATGTTCGGATTATTAGGTAGTATGCGGCTCATGTACCTTGAGTATTTTTATATTATTATTATGGAAAAAGTAGTACACATAAAACTTAAGATTCTTGCTACCTATACTGGAAACAATTTTCCTGGTTCATGATTTGTCTTTAGCTTGCATGATGTTTTCAATGCAGTTTAAAATTTGCTGCTATATTATTTTTGATTCTCAATACAGTGAAGCTTACATCACTTTTTACATGGAAAAATCATTACAAAACCAAATGACAAACTCAGAAAGCCTATTTAGAACCAAATTAAAAGTTTTTGGCAAATCAGTGAGAAAATGGTTGACAATACAAGTTAAATGGTCAGAATTTCTGAAAACTTAATCCAGACAAAACAAAACACAAATGACTGTTAAATGTATGAGAAGGGAAACTACATGATTCATTATAAGAAATATAAATGAAAACTATAAACAATAAAATTTTTCATCTATCAGATTGTAGAATATAAAATTATTTTTAGTTTCTGAAAAATAAAAACTAAATTACATTTGCCTCATTTTGACTGCTTTTTTTCCTTTTACTTTGCTCTTCATTTTTTTTTTTTAAGTTTTATCTTACTGGTACATTTTAGATATACATAATGATAACATTCATCATAGGGAATTTCTACTGTGCACAATAAATCTTGCTGCTTCTTTTTTCCCATTCCTCTCCCCTCCCTTCAACCTCTCTTCCTTATTTACAAAAGCTTTGTTTCCATTTTTTTTCTCCTTCTATTCTCTTTTTTCCTGTCCCTTTCTTCCTCCCCCTCCCCTTGTTCCCTTTCCCATGTGAACAATTTCTTCCCTTTTCCCCATATAATACATTTTAGTCTTTATTTACACTTTCCATTTCTCACACCAGAGAACTAATGCAGTATTTAAACGTGTGTGTCTGATTTATTTCACTTAAGAGTATGGTCTCAAGGTGCATTCATTTACCTAGAAATGTCTAGGTAATCTAGCATTGTTCTTTATGGCAGAGTAGTACTCCATTGTATTAAAAAACCCCATCTTCTTTCTCCATTTATCAGTTGATGCAAGCCCTCCTGATTGAGTACAGTAGTACTGTAATAGGAGAGAGAGATCAGAAGAGATGCATATGCACACTTCCTATCTCTTGTCGTGATGCCTGCACAACCTTGGGACTCTACCAGCAAAAAGGCCTTCACCAGATGAGTCCCTGGATCCTAGACCAGAACTGTGTGAGCCAAAATAAACCTCTTTTCTTTTAAAGTCCCTGGCCTCAAGTATTTCTATACTAACAGGAAAGAGGCTAATACAGTGTTCAGTAAATGTTTGCTAGATGAAAAGATGCTTTAAAATAAAGAATAAAGGCAAGTGCAGTGACTTATACTTGTTACACCCGCTAGTTGGAAGGGTGAGGCCAATCTGGACAACCCATCTCAAAATAAAAAACGAAAAAAGAGCTGGGGATGTAACTCAGTGGCAGAGAGCCCTGGGTTCAATCCACAGTATCCCCTCACAAAATAAATCTTTTTAAGTAAAGAATAGAAATCTGATGGAAAGGGACTGACTTTCAGGTCAAGAAGCAAAAAGAGGCAAGATAAGAACAAATGGAGAACAGGATAAAAATAACAGAACAAAGTATTAGGACCAACTTGGGTATTTTTTATCCAAAAAGCAGCACTTCCGACTAGCTCCATTCAATCTGTTATTCCTAGTGAATTCTGTGGGCTGATTTCTTGCAATACCTAAATTTAACATACTTTTAGGAAAACAAGTGAATAAAAAGCCATGTTAATACTTTGCTATAATTCCCCCAACCATGATTTAAACTCTTAACTACCATCTTTGGATGCCCAGACTACTGCAACAGTCTCACAATTAGTCTCCCATCTTTTACTCTTACCTTGTCTCTAAAATGCTTCCACTATGTCTACTGTCACCTTTTAGAAGTTCTCATTTGATCCTGCAGCCTTCTGCTTAAAACTTTCAGTGGCTTCTTACTGTTCTCAACAAAGAAGAAAACAAGTAGCCTGATAAAAAGGACATTAGTAGTGCAAGCCTAACTTCTTTCTTATTCTTAAAATCAACAAAGTTTTGTAAATACACAATTTTCTATAAATGAATCCATAAACAGTATAATATTAACAGAATGTGTTCGAGAGGAGCATGGTAAAATGATTCTTCATGTCTCTTTGGAAAAATAACCAAGCAAAAGTAGTCTGGAACTTCTGAGGAAATTTGGGAGGAAAAGACAAATATAAGATTACCCTTCCAGATAATAAAATATAGCAACAGATGTAAAAACATCCTACTTAGGAAAGACTCAGCCATGAGCTATCAACAGAATAGTATCAAGAGTTCAGGAAGAACCCCAACACATATGGAAATTGACACCAAAAAACTAATGGGGCACTTTAATTAATGGGGAAAAGGGATTTTTTATGAAATGATTTTTTTTTTTTAAGACAGGGCCTTACTATGCAGTTCAGGCTGGCCTTGAACTCACTTATGTAGCCCAGGCTGACCTCAAATTTATGGCAATCCTCCTGCCTCAGCCTCCCAAATTCTGGGATTACAGGCATGTGCCACCACACCCAGCTCTTATGAAGTGATTTTTAAGAAGAAAAAGTAATCTAGAAATGTACCATCAATCCCTCTACCAAAACAAACTACATATGAATCAAAGATTTAAAATTTTTAAAATGAAATAACTGAAAGAAAATATACATACACTTTAAAAAAATTATTTTACAAACATGGAGAGGGTACAGCCCTTCCAAATTGGACATAAGAGTCAAATTTATAAAGGGTAAGACTAGGAAATTAAACTACATAATGCTTCAAAAATTCTATATTTCAGAAAGTACCATAAGTAAGCTGAATGCAAAAAGATCTGTCAGAAAACATTTTCAACATTTATATCTTATCACACTCATTAAAATGTAGCCTCCATAAAGGTGTATGTGTGTGTGTGCACATGCATGTGCATGTGTGTGTTCACTGCTGTATTCCCAGGCCTAGGATAGTATTTAGTACATGGTGGGCTGGGGGTATAGCTCAAATGGTAGAGTGCTTACCTAGCAAGTGCAAGCCCCTGAGTTTGGTCCTAGCGCAAAAAAAAAAAAAAAATTAGTACATGGTAGACACTCGATAAATACTTGTTGAATGCATGAGTGAGCATCTGACATTCGTACACATCAGATAGAAAAGATAAACGCCTAGAACAGTATCTGGCACACTGTACATACTTAAAAATGGCTACTGGATGAATAAATCTAAAAAAAATCTTCAAAGGACAAGAACAAAAATAATCATCAAAAATAATAAAAACAAAGTATTTTAAGGACAGCCAATAAATTCTTAACGTGCCCAAACTTGTAATTTAAAGAAAAGGAAATCAAAACTACACTATGCCTTTTTTTTACTAAGACCAGAAAAGAAATGTAAAGACAATGCTGCCAAAGTATGAATAAATATTGTCTTAGTTTACACTGTGTTACAGTTTAGGCCGGTGGCAGCAAACCTACAGAGTGCACCGCAGCAGGCTGTCTGTATCACTGAAAGCTCTAAAAGGTTCACCATCACTGGTTTAGACCAAAAATGCTCCCCAAAGGCTCAAGTATCCACTAGTGGTGTGTTCAGAAGGTGATTAGATCACGTAGTATAAAAGGCGGCAATGGATAATCCATTCCTAACACAGCTGACTGTGCTGATGGGTGGCAGGGCCTGGTTGGAGGAAGTAGGTCCCTGGAGGCCTAACTGGGAAGAGTATATCATGACCTATCCACTTCCTCTCCCTCTTTGGCTCTCTTCCAGCTTACTCTGCTTCTTGGCTGCAACGAGGTGAGCAGCTTTCCTCTGCCACATCCTTCCACATGGTTGTTTCTGCATGGGAACTACCCAACTGGATTGAAACCTTTGAAACTGTGAGCCAAAATAAACCTTTCCTCTTTTAAGTTGTGTATGTCAGGTGTTTGGTCCCAGTGACAAAAAGGTGATTAATACACATTGCTAAAACAGAGTACCTGAGATGAGGTCATTTATAAAGAACAAAAATTTATTTCACACAGTTCTGGAACCCAGGAAGTTCAAGGCACCAGCAGGTGTGTCATGCGTGGAGGGGCAAGTCTCTGCTTCCACAGGAAGCCCTGAATGTTGCATCCTCCAGAAGGAAAGAATACTTTGACTTCAACATGAGAAAGGCAGAAAGACAAAAGAGACCTAGGGGCCCAACTCCATCAGTCAAGCCCTTTTATAATGGCATTAATCCACATGAGAGGGCAAAGCTGTACTCCTCCCTAAGGCCCCTCTCCCAACACTGGTGCAGGGGACTAAATTTCTAAGACATGAATTTTGAGGAACACGTTCAGACCATATTCTCTCCTAAACTACTGGTTGAAATATAAACTTTGGTGAAAAAACTAGTAACATCTACCAAAATTTAAAATACATATACTCTTTGACCTAGTGATTCCATTTCTTAGAACTGGTCCTATCAGTAAATTTGCATATATGGTAAAAGATCTATGCTCAAGAATATTCAGAGTCACTTCTTTGTAACAGTAGAAATCTGCCATATAATAGAATTACTTTGTTATAATTTAAAAATATAAAGCAAATTTACTAAAAGACATTAAATGGAAAAAGTCAGTTGTAATAAAGAATTCCATATTTGGTTTTTTTTGAAGTGTGCATGTGCATATATGTGCAATAAAAATGTTTTAAAAATATTAAGATACTCTTCAATTACAATATATAGAAGCAATAAGAAGAAAAAAGAGAGCCAAGGATGGTGGTACACATCTGTAATCCCAGTACTCTCCAAGGATGAACAGGAGTTCAAGTCCAGTCTGGGCAGCTTAGCAACTCAGCAAGACCTTGTCTCAAAATAAAAAAGGGAAAAATAGAAAAGAAAAAGGAAAACAGCCCAATATAAACTGAGGAGAAGATGTGAACAGATACTTCACTAAAGGATGTAATTCAGGTGCAAATAAGTACATGAAAAGATGGTCAATATTTAGTCATTAGAGAAGTACAGATTAATAGACTAAAACTATAATGAGATACTGTATATTGGGGTAGAAAACTTAAAAACTAAAAGAGCAAAACCCTTAACCACCCCCAGTACTGATGAGGACACCACAGAACAAGTGGGATTTGTGTAAATGGATGCAAACTGGGCAAGAGTTCAGTACTGTCTTACACAATTAAAACATTCAACCACACGACCCAAAGATCCCACTTCCAGGTATTTACTCAAGTAAAATAAAAATTTATACACACACATACACAAACACACACACACGGACTGGGGATGTAACTCAGTGCAAAGACCCTGGGTTCAATCCCTAGTACTATAATAAAATGAATTTAAAAAGAAAAAGGAGGAGGAGACACAAAAGGAAAAGGAGAATTTTCATTAAAAAAAAAAAAAGAAGAAAAAAGTAAGCAAATAAAATGAAAGTAAAGGTGGCAGTAAAAGTACACAGAGGCTATTTTTTAAAAAAAGTAATAAGAAAACTTGATGGCTAGGAGTTCATATTTATATCTTTATTTCCAAAAAGGACTTTGAGTTAGTTTCCTAGACAATACAAACACATGGACTATAAGCAGTAAGGAGATGAAACACAGATCTCCTGTCTTCACCATTATATTCCCAGTGTCTGGCAGATAGTACAAACTAAATAAAAAAATTTTAAGCTAAAGATACTGGTGAAATGGAAATCATATAGAAAAAGGGAAGCTCTGGGAAAGGTGATGATTTTTACTACGTTACCAAGTGGAGCTCTGGCCCTCATAGCTGCCTCACCAATGCTGGGAGTCAATACTATTTTGACAGGTCCAGAAACTACACTACCATAGGACAAACTCCCAGAATCCCTCAAACCAGAGTCCTCTGCATCCTACATTGCAAGTGCTGTTAACCAAAGATTTAATGGACTCCGCACAATTACTATGCTGCTTTTTACTTGTTTGTTTATTTGTTTGCTTGATTTTTGCTCCTGGGGATTGAATCCAGGGCCCGGCACATGTTAAGCATTTGCTCTAACAATGATGAATGCCTCCATATCTCTACCTACTATTTTTGATCACAGGCCACCATTTTTCCTCAATACAGTCAAAAGAGGTGCATACAACTATGGAAGTTGCTAGTAGCCTTCCTTATGCTTTTCGTAACTATCAAAAACAGGAATATTGTACATAAAAGGCAGAACATTAAATATAAAAGAGTTTGAAGCAGGAGTTTCAGATTTAAGAACAACTATCAGTTTTTGATTACCTATATTAATGAAAAAAGGTATTAATGCAAATAAATGAGGATAATAATTTGCAAATCACCCCCAACTGGCTCAATTCAGACTATAAATTTAGAGCACATCTGCAGTGTAAATCACCCAAGAAAGAAGAAAAGTATGTCTTCAAATGCTGGGTAATTTTTTTTTTTTTTTTTTTTTTTTTTGTGGTGCTGGGGATCGAACTCAGGGCCTTGTGCTTGCAAGGCAAGCACTCTAACCACTGAGCTAAATTCCCAGCCCCTCCTATTTTTACTAACAAGTTTATTTGTTGGGAAAATTCAATCAATCAGAAATTTATTTCAATCCAGTAGTTAGGTGGTGGCTAGCATCTTTCAGCACCAGTGTAGATAAACCAGATTGCATAAAGCTATTATAAGTCACAACTATCTAGAAGTTCTACTAGTCGAATTAATCAGAATTAAACGAACAAAAGCATGGTCAAATATCTCCTAGAATGCAAGAATTATGCACAGGAAGTGCTTCTCTGTCTCTGTCTCCCTCTTGTTCTTCCCCCCACCCACCTGTGTACTAGAGAATGAACCCAGGGCTTTTGCATTAAGGTACATTCCCAGTGCATTTTTTATTATTTTGAGATGGAGTCTTGCTAAATTGCTAAATTGCCCTAACTGGGTGGGAACTTATGATTGTCCTGACTCAGCCTCCAAGGATTATAAGAGCATTTCACTCCCAGCAAGTATTTTTAGAAAGAAAATTAAGGGTTGCTAAAGTATATTAATGGAAGGTACAGAAGTTTTGTCTCTGTAAAATTGTTTCTATAACACAAAAGGATCACATAATTACTTTGTTTGCATTCCTTTACAAAATAAGGACAATGCCTCACTAGACATTTCTCTCTGGAAACTCTTAAGAAAAAGTCTGCTTATTTCTATCATTCATATTATTTTAGACAAAACTGATCATCTTTTCTGGTTTTTATTCCTAAACATTCATTTTAAAAGGAGAAAAAGAATCACAAGCACCAGTGAGAGGTAAGATTATTATTGCTCATCTGGCGATGGGCTTGTTTGTTCAATAATTTGAATATTGTGATTTGATTTTCTTCAGGAATCTGAAAGAAAAGTAATCATTCCAGATTAAACTTCCACCAAGCACAGCTTTAGTACAACATTTATCATACCTAGCAAAACCACCAGAGGACAACTCCATTTGCCTCAACAAAACAGAGAAAGATAAAGGTCTCCAAACACTTAATAGCACTTTCCCAAAAACAGGGGCCATAAACCTAACACCACTGAAAGAGAAATGCAATCTGCACTTTGCAGACCTAGACAGGAATTGCTTCAATACTATCTTTTTCCCTCTTCCTCACCATAAAAACTACCCGCCCGTGCTTGTGATGCACAGATCTACATCTCAAGACTTTTAGGAGATTAGGAACCCACAAATACCAACAAAGACAGGAAACAAGGACTTTTTTCCCACAGAAGCTTTACCACCATTTCACTTCGATAATCATATACTAAGTGAACAGTGGAAAACAAAACCCACCTCCCTGCAACATAACCAAGACAAAGTAGGCACAACTCAAACTAGACATAACAACATAATCATCTCTGTTAAACAAAGGTTACATGCAGAACACCTTAAGAGGACAAGTGATTGATCTCATCTATCCATTTAGATCTTACCAGTGAAAGACAATAATTAAGCAAATATCACATCAAAGACATGTGTTCACATATGAGGAATATACCAGTAATAGTCCATCAAAGTTATTATGGTTTGAGGCCAAACAAAAAATTTATTTAAATGCCATCTTTGGATCCAATCTAAAGAAGAGTTAAAAGGAAAGAACATTTATTTAAGAAATTCCAGATATAAATACATATATCCACCATCTTATACTTTATCTTGAAACCTTTATATTAAAATTTATTAGTTATTAAAATAGATTAAAAATGAGCAGGAGACTGAGTTCAATCCCTAGCACCAAAAAAAAAAAAAAAAAAGAGCAGGAGAAAGTAAAATAATACAAATAAAATTATATAGCAATTATTCAAAGATTGAAATTTTCAGGAAGAGGTTATTTTTCTTTCAAAAAAGATTTGCATATGGCTAGGGATTTAGCTCAGTGGTTAGAGTACTTGCCTTGCAAGCACAAGACCCTGAGTTCGAGCCCCAGCACCAAAAAAAAAAAAAAAAAAAGATTTGCATAAAATTTTTAAATAGATATTTTTTGGTCTTTTATAATTGTGTGTATCATATAAAACTTCAAAAACATTTAAAACTCAGACATAAGTAAAAAGAAGATAAATCACCTTCATTTTTCATTGCTAATGAAAAAAGAAATTCAAAGTTACTACAGGATATTAGCAGAAGTAACAGAGATAAATAATTTTTCTTAGATACTAAAATTTTGTTTTGCTGGGGTGGGGAAGAAGAGCCAAATGAAGATGAGGAACATCCATAAAGTTACAAATCTGTAATTCTGAATGGGGAACAGTAAATTATTAAGGCATGGTAACACAGGCAGCTCATTCCCACAGTAACCTTTCCAGTACTCATTCCCAAACTGTACCTTTCAAATCTACACAATACATACTACCGATTAAAATAGGTGTCAATAATTGCTTAAGAGCTTATTTTGGTGTTCAATTATATTACACAGATGCTTAATAAGGAGTGCTCAGTTCAGAAATCAAAATTACTATCCTGAGCATTTCTTCTATTCTTTAACTTCTAATCTGCATATAATTGATAATTCACACAAATTCCTTCGTTTTCTCCCTCAAACAACAAAACCAAAATTCATTTAGGTTCCTCCTTTTTCCTCACTCTCATTACTGTAACTTTCCCATACCACTTCCCCTTTATGAAAACACAGTCACATTTTCACATTAGCATGCTTCCTGGAATACCACAATTCACTATCAAAGTTACAACCTCTAGCTTCAAAAAAATCACTTAAAACTGATGCAAGAAAAGCTACAGTTGCTCATTTTTTTCTAATGAAAATCTTATTATCATGGGCATTTTGGATTGAAAAGATATTATCACTGAAGTCAGGCAAAGCTAAACATGACCTTGGTCTTGTCGTAATCAGATGACCCACTAAAGATCTCTTCCAATCAAACAACAGGAAGAGTGAGCAATACCACATAAAAATAAAACTTGGCTAAGCTCCAGTTCTCATCACTATCCACTGGGCAATTTTTTAACCAGCAATAATAACTATCCCCTCAGAATTTTACCCTAATAGGGTCAGGGTCAGATTATCTTTCATATCTTTTTAAAAGTTTTTTCCAGAAAGTTCTTCTCAATTTTTTTCTAACAAGGACATTGTCTAGGGGGCTAGGGATTTAGCTCAAGTGGTGGAGCACTCACCTAGCAAGGACAAGGTCCTGAGTTCGATCCCCAGCACAATCCCCAGCATGCCCCCCTCCCCGCAAAAAGAACATTGTCTAGAGCCTCCTTCTCACTCTTCTGAGCCTCAGTAATAAACTTTTAAACTTCAGCCTCTGAAGTAGAAGGACAGCAAGTCTGAACCTAGCCTAGACAACTTAGTGAGACCCTGTCTCAAACATAAAAATAAATAAATAAATAAATAAATAAATATAAATAAAAAGGTCCGGTCTGGGGATGTAGCTCAGTGTGAAGGCCCTCAGTTCAATCCCTGCTACCATTAAAAAAAAAAAAAAAAGTATATTGCTCATCAATCACACATACTGCAATTCTCACTGATGTTTTGGGAAGGCCTAATATTTTATATTTAAAAAGTCATAAAAGTACATTCTACTGAATAATTTGGGCAAACAAAAGTTTAAAAATACAAGTTAGGGCTGGGATTTACCTCAGTGGTTAGAGTGCTTGCTTTGCAAGCACAAGGCCCTGAGTTCGATCCCCAGTACCAAAAAAAAAAAAAAAAAAAAAAGTTAAAAGAAAAAACATGTGAACTCATTTATGATTATAAAGTTGAGTATGATATTCTTTGGCTTTTTTTTAATACTCCAACTCCTAAAAGGCCTACAAAGGAAATGATTTTAGAAGTTTAAATTTTCTGGTTTTCACTTCTGGTTCCATGATTTCTGGTCCCTTTTGGTTCTCTAGTTGACCAGATTCGTATAAATAAAATCAAAAGCAAAACTGCTTTAAATTACTCAGGCTTTTTAAAACTGGCTTATAGTTTTTTCTATGTTCTGTTGGGAGGGATGTCAATAGAGCATGAAAAAATATTTCTGTTGATTTTTTAAAAATACAATAACCCAAAGTCATTATTCTGGCAACAAAAAGAAATTCCAAATTTGAAGACATTAGTCCTACCACCATAGTTTTTGAGAATCTTCTACCTAAAATGTCTTCTCTTTGATATATCCGGCCAATTCTAACAATAATTGCATGTGGCCACATCATCCCTTCCAAAGTGAGCTCAACTTTACTGAAGAATGAGGAGACTGCTTTTCATGGGGATCTTTTACAGGTTAAACATTTTAAAATACACAAATCACCTAACATGATAATCTGAGTCATACATGAGGTACTTAATATCAGAATTTTCTTCTTGAAAAGTCTGCATTATGAAACTTTGAAAAGGTGATTAAAATAAAGATGTTTTGAATATACGTATTGAATGTGGCTGTGTATATTTTTGTCTCCACTCTTAGGATTGCCAGACTTTTTTTCCCCCAAAGAATACAAGGAAAAACAGCAGGCAAAAACTGAAACAGAAAAAGAACATGGATGTTGCTGCTCATGCTTTATCTCTATTTTAATAAACTTGACTTTTTTATCTCTCTTGTTACTATTTTCCCAAAAAATAACAATTTACCTTAGTTGCTCATTTTTCAGAAGCCATGTCTAGCATTAAGCAGATACTCTATATCAAAAGTACACTTAGAAGTGGTTATTTTTGCTGCTGAACATTTTATTTTAAGGTTTCTGCAGCACTCTAACAATTATGAATTATTTCACACCATTTAAAGGTTTTACTTGGTCAAATTGATATGTAAACATACTTTCCTATTATTTACTCTCATTCCTATTATGTTTTTCATGCTGAGAAATCCACTGATAACTGTCTGCATGCCAAGTTTACTTCTCAAGGATCTCTATCCATCCTAACACCCATCCTCCCCCAAAGAGACACCCACCATTGTTTATGTAGACTTGAAAACAATACACTTCCTACTGCCTGTTAATTTACATCAGTTACAGCCAGGCCGGGGAAAGCAGAGTGGGTTCCCCCCCTTTTCTTCATTCCTCACCCGCTTTAATTTAAAAAGTTCTGGATGTTTTGCACCTTCGCAGCTGCACTTTTTCTCTGGATTGACTAAAAGGGTATATTTAAACAATTTTTGTCAAGTTAATATCCTTTCTTTTATACACATGTATCTGACAACTAGAATCCAGAGTGCTTTGTTAAAACTGCGAAGATGATGTTTCTTTTTACCAGGATAACTCACGTTGGGCACAATTTCATTGTTTTTTATGACTTAAATACATAAAATCCAAAAATGTTACTTTGCACACAGTTAAAATGGCTAATGTCTGGTCATCTTCATCAGTACTAATCCAAATGGATTTGATGCTTGGTTTTGTTTTCATTCCCTTGTTTTTCTTAAAAATAACTATATAATACTATACATCAGACACGGTAAATCATTTCTTTTCCTATTTATATAAAATTACTGAAAATATTTAATTTTAAAAACGTAATTTTTAAAATACTACAACCTCAGTGCCAGTTTTTTGAAAGCCACATTGTCTTCTAGTCATTCTTTTTTAAATTTCAGGGATCTCAAACAAAATTAAGTATGATAATCATCTCCAATAAAATTTATTATTAAAGCTGAAATCTTAACTTTTGAACAAATTTCACTGAATTAAATATTTTTATTTAAAATCAAGTTAGCTAAACATATTTCATGATGCAGTTATAAAATATGTAAAGGTTTCCAACATATGTAAATGACATAAACAACTAAAAATTACATTTCAAATTTTAAAATTTATGAGATTCCAAAAGTATGAGTAAAGAGTTTGACTCTTTAAGATTTACTTTCCTATTTCCTCTCCGCTTTCATCTTAGCTACCATCCTGCAACAGCATCCACCAACAGATACGTAAAATACATCATTTAGGCTAGTGGTATTTTAGTACATCGCCGTTCCTTCTCCATTTAAGACAGTCTTGCCCTTTATATCTATCTGGAGGTTCCCACAGCAACACTCACTCACACCAATACAATTTCCAACTGAAATGTGAGCAGACAAAATCTAAATGGTTTGTTACTAAATAGCACACACCCTAGTAAGCACTTTTTTCCTACTTTTTTAAATGAAAAAACTAGATTACTGAAAATCTGGCCAAAAAAAATAGCCATTTAATACTACAGAAATAACTAGAAAAATACTGTCATTGTAGGCAATCATACATATGCATATCATTACATGAGATTTGCATTTGTTTACTCTTATGACCCAAAACTGATATGCTGGGCCAAGAAGCTTACTTCAATTATAATTACAAATAGTAAGTATAAATTTTGCTAATCCGGTTTCCTATATCAAATTTGATTTTCAAAAAATGTTAGGGAGATAGGGCAAACTCTGGTGAGAAATTCTAACACAACAAGCCAAGAAGCAATTCGTGGACAGCAGGAGGCAATTCCAGAACACAGGCATGATCCATAAAGAGAAACTACTACGGCTTTTTGATGTTAAATAAGTAGAAATATTAGCATACAACAAAGCTAAGAAGCAGACGGCTGTATCAAGTTTAAAAGTAAAATATTGAGGGTCAAATGTCATGAATACCTTTGTCTAGACTACTTTCAAATGTGAAATCATAATTTTTAAAACAAAAGGTTTCTCTTGTAAACACTAAAGGGTGTATATATTTAATTTTAGTACAACACACATTCCAATCAGTTATTCAAAATGTAAGGGGGAAAAAAGGATTTTTGTGCTGTTTTTAAATAGAACCATCAAAGTGGGAGGTCAAACATTTACTTTGAAAACATATGTATTTTCTTAAACAGGAATATGCACATTAAGAAGCCTCAGAGAATAGGGAAGACTACACAATGAATTAACATTTCACAAAGCTTTCTGAGAAATGATCAAAGCTAGATATTAAACATCTCTATGGTGAACACATTTTTTAAAAGAATAAGAATCATTAGAATGTACATTGAACCTTATGTATTTCAAAAACATATCATAGCACCTGGATAGCTATATTAAATAATTTAATTGTTTCTGCTACATTTACTAACTTACATTTATGGGTTCATAAAAATACAACATGAATACACATTTTAATGAAAAATATCTCACTTTTATAAAATTCATAATGAGCTTTTTTTCTTTCACTTTTACATTATCACTTTTTAAAAATGAACTGATTCAAAAACTATAAAGAGTCCCTGAAAACCAGTACAGGAAGCTCAAGAATTTACTTTCCCAAAAACAGCTTTTAAAACATGAATGTGAACTGCCTAATGAATCTCATAGTCAGGCTTGTGAAAAGGACCAACTTGCACCTTTCAAAGGTCTCCCCCTCTTTTTAAAAATTCTCATACAGTGAAACTTGCTGACACTTTTTTTATGGTGTGCGTGTTTTCTACAAATACTGTCTTGGGGCCGTTTGCACACACATACGTGCCTACACATTGGGGGTAATCTGCTGCACTGGGAAAGTTTTGAAATAGTTGTGAGGATTTTTATAGACAGGATACCCTCTTTACTGCTTAGACAAGTAAAGCTCAATAAATAAAGTTTAATGTTCATTTTACTAAAAAAAAAATAATTCTGCAAATATTTCATTTTTATTTACTTTCATTTCAGTATTAACAACCTAAATATTTATAGAATTCAGAACTTTGCAATTCTTCAGAGACATTTAATCAATATTGCTATTAGAACTATTTTTAAGTCAACTTCAAATGCAAAGTCTAGAAATAGTGTATTACGTCCTCTCAAACAAAAATAATTTATTTTAAAATTCTCCTTTTATCACAAGCAGGATGCAATGCCACCTGGTGGCACAGATAAATTCTTAACCGGGCTTAGGTTTTTAGAAACTGAACTGTTTCATGAAATACCACCCATCCATTTCCACTATCTGACCTTCATTCCAAACAAGTTATTTATCTCATAACTGAAAAATAATTTTATTTTTTAATTTTAGGATTTTTTACATAATTAACTGCATGGATGCATATGATAATTTCTTCAAAGTTTAAATATCATTAAAGAAGCAAAAAAATTTTTGTAAACCAAAATTGTACCAAAATTTTAATTTTCAAAAGACAAAATGTTGAAGGGGAGGTAGAAACAGAGTAACTAAGTTGCTTTGTAAAATTACACTGTATAATTAATTCCATGGTAAGAATGTTTTTATGGTGTGTTTTGGTGACCTTTTATTACCATCAAGTTCACAATGCTGGTGGGCTGCCTTTTAATCCCTCCGCAGACAAAGGCCCTAAATAAACACAGATCCCTTCCTGGGAAAAAGTCCACTCTGGTTAAATGGTAAGGAAATGAGTAAATCATTAGTAATCTTTAAAGCCAAAGCTATAAACTCAAGTTACCTTAAGTTGAAATGAAAGTGTCCTGCAAGAGTTTCAAAGTTCTGTCACAGATAGAAATCTCCAGCTCTTGACTCCAGACTAGGCGCCAGCTGATAAACAAACAATTTAAGTCAAGAGTTGGAGAATTCCCAGCTTTTTCATTTAATGGCTTTAGCCAAGAGTATTTATTGCCTCCAGTTTTATTCTCACTTAGCTCTAAGAGGAAATTTAAACTCATCATTATCTTAAAGCCCCATATGGGTAGCAGTCAACTCACCTGATGCTGCTCCTCTTGCTCTGTACTAGTTTGAATTTCTATTAGAAGCGATGTAATAATATAAACCAATTAACTACAGTTTTACGTTGACTTTTTAACAGGCTAAATAAATTTTGTTCAATATAGTTTATATCCCCACTTGGGGTAGTAACAATTCCAAAAAGTTTTGCTTTACAGTTTTTAGTACAAACCAACAGCTAAAATGGAAAAGCACAAAGTTGCTCCTACTCCAGCTCTCACTCTTTTACTTGCTCTGTCTTTGCCTTGTCCGCGAGCACTGACTATCAGGTCAGGTAACTTTCCTGTACCAAATGTATACTCTTCCCATCCACTTCCATGGATCCAGTGTTGAGTGGTCTATTTCCTAACGTAGTGCAAGATTTAAGATACAAGTGACCAACCATGAAAACCTGTTGATTTTATGTGAATACTAGTAAGAATATAAAAGTACGGTCTAATTAAAGATGAGATATCATCAAATACTTCTAAATGCTCTTTTTAAAAGTTTGCTATTGAAGATTACAGATCTCAAAGTCAGAATTATGCGGTTACTTTTATTCCTTTTGCAAAATTACCACCTAATTTTCAGACAAATCTCATCTCCATCCAGAATTTTATATCAAAATAATTATGGTAATTATCTGAAGGTTTGAGGATATTTAACAGTTATAGTAAACAAACCATCCTTCTTCCTCCAGCTTCTTCTCTAATGTAAGAATGCAAGAAACATTTGATAGCCTAAGGTAAAGGGTTAGTAAAATATGTAGTTAGTGCATAAAAAATTCTTTTCCTCCCATTTCTTAATTTTCAGAAAGTTTTACAAACCTATCTTGGCTGGAAAAGCCAATTAACTATTTCAGTGTCTGCCAAGACTGCTTTTCTATTCTTTTAATACATTGACATAGGACATTAAAAATGTTGGCTTGAGAACACCTGAGAACAAGTATTACTCTTTATACATAATAAGAATTAGGTGCAATGAAATTAATTAATGATAAAAGTATTTGAATACCTGGCCTCCTATTAAGTTTCATTTTTAAAAAATTCTCTAAGAACAATGCATTCTTAAGGTTACAATGGATAAACAATCGTGATGACCGCAACTAATAGTCTATAATGTAATAAAAGAAGATGTATTACTCATACCTGTGGAGGCAACTTAAGCTGAATACAAAATAACAAGAACCCTCCATCTTCAGATCAGACTAAAATCCCTTCAGAGCAACAGAGAGAAGAGATATCGGCCACCATACTTACTTTGGCCCTGAAGAAGGATAAATATGAAATTTACACGTGAGTTTAAATTTCACAACTAAAAGACCCAAATGAATTACAGAACAATAGAATCACATGACAAATATAGAAAGATGACTTAAACTTAATTTCATATGTTTTTCATCTGCTAATATTATTAAGCTTACTTCCTTTAAGAAAATTGGATGCTTAGAAAACTACAAATTAAGTCTGAAAAGGACTTGGGTTTGACCATGGTAACAAGGCGCTTGTCAAATTCTCAATTCTCTTTCTCCTACCTGACCCACTCAATCCTATCCACGAATCCCAGGCAAAACGAAATAAAGACATATAGCACATAAAGTATAATGGGACTACTTTTACATGGGTTAGAATAGATGTTAAGGAAAAACACTGTGTATAATTAGCACGTAAATTTTATGCTAGGGGCTGGGGATTTAGCACAGTGGTTAGAGTGTTTGCCTTGCAAGCACAAGGCCCTGAGTTCGATCCCCAGCACCAAAAAAAATAAAAAAAAAATAAAAAAAATAAATTTTATGCTAAATTTACTTTACCTTTACATAAACATGGCTGGGCAGTCCTAAACTATGTAACCAGACCCAATTGTGTCTGGTCTGACTTACATCCTGAATGGCAATTAAAGGACATTAAAAATACTCTAAGATTACTCCAGGCAGGACCCCTGCCTTAACCACAGTATCTCCCCTTGGAAGGGCAGTGGAAATTACGATACAGTTACAATTTGGCCTTCAGATCTGGAGATGAACGAACTGTAAACTGAGAGTAAATTTTTAGAAATAAACTAGTTATTAGCAGTAATTATTACTAACAAATAATAACAGCAACAATGAAAACACTGAGTAAAGTGATCACTTGCGTGTCCTCTAACCCATTCTTCCCAGGAGACAAACTAGTAGAGCTGCCTCAACTGTGCTGTCCTGGGCAGTGAGTCAATACTCTTCTTTTACTGTGTTAAAAGCTTATTAACAACTTCTATAAGAATTCTTATCTATGACAACAGTTGTAAAGGAGTCTTAGTGTACAAAAGGATGTAAAAAGATATTTTTATGAACACGTCTTCTTCGGAGATAATTTCAAAGAAATATTTGAAATTTATTTAGGAAGCATTCATGAACTACCTATTCACTCTGCAGAAAATCCCAGGGAAAAGATATTCTCCAGAATCAAAAATGATATTTAATGGATAGAGTGGGCAGTAAAATTGTGGGGAAATAATCAATAGCTAACTAACTGATTCAATATTGTATACTGATATTGCTGAATCTTAAGTCATTTCTAGGGAAATGGATCTGTCCATCAAACAAAAAGTATGTTTTAACTAATTTCAGTTATTAAAACTTTAAATAACCAAATTAGACCAAGGAGAGTCTATTACTATATTTAACATTTTTTCAGATAAATTCAAGCCTTATGCAAAAGTCAACGCTACAAAGTACTTTAAATTTTGTAATAAATAACAAGAATTGCCAATCAAAAAGTAACTTTAAAAACTATCATAACAGTAATACAACTCTTCAAAGGGAACGGCCCATAAAAATAAATTATTTTACCAACTTGTTTTAAAACAATAAAAAATTATCTTAACAATTTATTGAGATACATTTGATATGCCGAAACCTACACATACTTAATATATATGAGTTTGAAGATATGCATATGCCCCTGAAACTATCACTATAATTAAGATAATAAACATTCCATCACCTCCAAGAGTCCTCAGTCTTCTACCCTATTATTGCTGATGTTGGTTTGCATTAAAAACAATGAATATAAGACCTATCCTCTTAACAAATATTGAAGTACAGAATACAATATTGTTAGCTGCAGGCACTATGCTGTAACAGCAGATCTCTACAACTCATTCATCGTGCATAACTAAAATAAACTACTACTGAGGTAGGAATAAAATATAAACTACTGTGTAATCAAACAACTTGTAAAAACATCAAAAATAAGATGTATTTTGATAGTCCTTCTGCCTCAATACATTATAAACCAAGGCAAATTCAGTTCTATGAAATTTGATAAAAGAATTTGCTTTAGTACAGAAATAGCAACATTTCAGCTCAAAGTCAAGTAGAACTGCCAAATTATAAACCTAAAAAAACATTTTAATAGGAATTCCAACAACCCTTAACTATAATAGTGTTAGGTGCCAAAACAGAAATAATTTTTGTTTTTGTGGTCCCTTTACTATAAATTAGATACAGATCTAGTGGAAAAATAGTAGCAAGCAGTTCAGTGAGCAGGAAAGGGCAAGACTCCCCACTCGATTTTAAAAACTATAATGGAGTCTATATGAAACTTTCATTGAGATTTAGCAAGCAAGTCTAGCAATCTAAGGGAAACTTCTTAATAAGTTTTGTGCTTACTGCTCTATATTCTAAGATTACCTCAAATTACCAAATCTTAACCCGGCCAAGTAGAATATAAAATTTGATTTCCTGGTAGGGAACTGTTATATAAACAGGCACACGCAAGTTCAATGATTTAATTTTGACATTAATTCTTAACTGGAATAACACAGTTTAGTGAATCAATGAAGCTTGCCAGCAAGGGAAAGCCTCGGGCTAACTACAAGTGCCCCTGTAGTCACTTCAACTTCAGTCCTATGTGCAAACCCACAGATGTGCCGGGCAATCAGTGAGTCTACCCTCAACTACGCAGGCACAATTAAGTATTATAATGATGCCCTTGGAGCAGACTGAACAGTATTTGGTCATTAGTCACAAGCAATAGTTTTATATTTGCTTTATGTCTAGCATTCATTATAAGACAGCTGATCAAATTGGAACCAACCCTGTGGCAGCAGATCCACCTTCTACACACACAAAGGACTTTATATGGCTTATATTTGGAGCCTCCCCGCAAAAGCCTCATGTGCTCATAGATGGGGCTTTTGGAAGGTGACTGGATCATGGGTGTGTAGTACTGAATTGATTAGTCTACTCATTGATTTAGAATGGTTCTGGGTGTAGATGATGGACTTACTGAAGAGGCAAGACCCACCCTGAGTGTGGGCGGTACCAACCAAAAGGCTTATAGCCTGGATGGAATAAAAAGAAATAGAACTGGGCATGGAGGACATGCCTGTAATCTCAGCATTCAGGAGGCTGAGGTAGGAAGATCACCATGAGTTCAAGGCCATCTGGGCTATATAATGAGTTCAAAGCTAGCCTGAACTACATAGTTAAACCCTGTCTCAAAAAACCCCCAAAAGGATAGAAGAAGGAAGGCTCGCTACTTCTTGTCTGCCATATCATGAACTGTTTCTCCCCTGCCATGCCCCTTTTCCATGCTGTCCTGCCTTGGAGCCAGTTGATTATGGACTAAACTGCTACAAACCACAAGCCAAAATAAACTTTTCATCTTTTAAGTTGTAGGTGTCAGGTATTGTGTCTCAGCAACAAAAAAGTAACTAAAACAAAAGTGCACGTACCTAAAGCAGTGTGACTAAATACTTAGGGTATTATGAGACCAGTATCACTGGGCTAATTTATATAAGCCTAGTTATCTTTGCTTTGGTAATCACAGTGTTAAACAAACGCATAGTATTAGACATCTGAAGAGTCAAGTATATGTTATTGAATTTAACAAACTCTTAGTAAAACTACCAATTAAAGCCTGGTGATACAATAAAAGTTCCATAAATATACCAGCTTGTTCACCCCTCAGAGCTCATACAGAGCAGATCTCTCCACTGAAACACATTATTCTCCTGGACTTCTGCTTCACATCTCTGCTTAAATATCACTTCCCCAGAAAGGTCATCAATCTACTGCTAGTAAAAGAGCCACCCGTTAGTCTCTAACTCCTTAACTATTTTAAAAATTATTTTTTGTTTGTTTACTTTCTCTATTTCTACTAAACATATCCCTAAGAGGGGCCGGGGATTTAGCTCAGTGGTTAGAGTGCTTGCCTTGCAAGCACAAGGCCCTGAGTTCAATCCCCGGTACCAAAAAAAACCCAAAAAAAAACAAAAAAAAAAACATATCTCTAAGAGGCAAAGTCCTAACTCTAGTGCCTAGCACACACCAAACACAGAAAAAGTCCCAAGTATTTACTGTATGAAATGGAGAATGAAGCATTTCCCTTGTGGTCAAAGTGCTGTCAGTGCAGAGAAGAACAGATAAGAATGCATACACAAAAAACAGTATATAATCTTGTAAAAACTATCTAAATACAATAATTTTAAGTGTAAGAAATCTCACTGAAGAAAGAAATGTAGACCTTGATTTTTATGGTTTCCTTCCCTTTCTAAGAGTTCCAAGCTCTCTTTAATATCCAAGGGAGCTTCCTTCAATTTCTTCATTAACAGAAATATAATGATAGCAAAAATTAAACTAAAGGTGATAAGAGAACTGTATGAACCAACCAATTCATTTTTTTCTTTGTTTAAAGAATATTTACTAAAGAACTGTCAAACCTGGAATTTGTCAAGAACTGGAATTTGGAGAACCAAATTCCACTGGTTCCCCTGGGATATTACTGAGAATCATCCATGAGGTTTCCAGTTGATCTTTAACATATATTTTGAATCTCCAGACCTAAAATTCCTTCTTTTGCTCCAGAATCCACTGTATAAATTAAATCCAGTGTTATCTCTCTTTAAATATACATAAAGTTGAATATGAGATAAGACAAGTGTTCACAGACAACTCAGACAGGATAAAGAATGTTTCTGTACAGTGCCTAGAATGCTGCCAGAGCTTAAACTGTTAATGAGCATTTCCTTTTCTGGTAAGTATTGGGAATACTGCTGTATCCCGTTGTTTTGCATTTTGTAATTATTCACAAATTATTAGTATGTTTTCCTAAATTTTAAACTTTTATTGTAAGGACATCCTCTCTTAAGTTGTTCTCAGTATTACTTAGCTTGGGAGTAAAGAATAACTGCAAGATGGTCCAATATATTTAACATTAATCTTGAATTGTAAAAAAAATGGAAAGGACGGTGAACACAGCTCAGTGGTGGAGCACTTACTTAGCATGGGCAAGGCCCTGGGTTTGATCTCCAGTATCAGAAAGAAAAAATTATTGTTTCAAACAGCCATACTTTATCAAACTAGGAGTATACACTGGAGATTAAAGTTCAATAAAACACAGTGTCTTCCCTTTCAGTGTCCAGTAAAAAGAACAGGCGTAAACACAGGCATCCTTGTGATAGCATAGATTTTATACTACCGGAATATAGATGAAGGACACGGAAAAACAGCCTCATTGTTGCTAATATAAAACAATTTCCTCATTCCTCTGCTTAAGTCCTCATACCTCAGAACAGACCTGTCTCAGGTAAACTCAAACACAGAGGGATATGTCAAGACAGCACTTACATTTTTTTTCCTCTGAAGATTTATTTCATTCAACAGCACCAGCCAGATAATTCCAGCAGAGAAGACCTGAAAAACCAGTTCTATTCCAATCTATCTGCAGACCAAAGACCCCCTACAGTCAATTAATAGGACTGATCTGATCTCTCCTGAGTTCTCCAAGTTCCAGAATAATGTTTTCTCAACCATTTCTTCTCAAATTAACTCTTGAAAACAAATATTAGGCCTCCTCCAGGTTAGACAATAGCCAGTGAAGGTCAGAACACAAGGTAATTCCCCCTATGTTTTCACTACACGCCAGTGCCTATCAGATACCAAAACAGAAAGGGACTGGAGGTTGGGGTAGATAAAATGATTGGAAATGAGTGGTCAAGAAGAGGATTTCTATGAAAAAGATAGTAATCCACCAATATGATGAGAATGGAGGGAAGAAGGTCTGGTAGACTATGGGAAGAGCATTAGCCTGAGTTGGAAAACCAGAATTCTAGTCCTAAAGACTTGACTCACTTCCCCTCCTTGAACTGCAACTAAACTGTTGCTAAGGTCCTCTCTAACAATACAAACTCAATTTTAAGAACATAAGAAACACTTAAGTTAGAAATACTATTTAACTTTAGCAGTCCACGCAAAAAAACATAATAACTGCTATTGAATTTTCACCAACTACTTTTCCAGATCTTATTAAATATGGGTATCTTGTGTCAGCTTGTCAGATAACATGCAGTGAAACAATCCCTCTGGTAAGCAGAAGTACGGAGATATTAGTTAGGAAACTGTTTATAGTAAACCAACAACTCTTTTTTGCTCCAGCTTGTTAGCAAATCCTGGACTAGAAAGAACACTAGTTTTCCAATTCAACTAGCTACATCAGTTATCTATTCTACATAATACCCATCCCAAAACTTGGTGCATTTACTCGCTCGTCATTCTATAGGTAAGGAATTTAGACAGAGCCTACTTAGAGTTCATTTGCTGCTCAGAACTGAGGTTACTGATGCACCTGCAGTGATTTGACAGTTTGACTTGGGTTGGATGACTAAGAGGGATTCATTTACATCCTTGGTGGTTTATTGCAAATATCTCCAGCAGGCAAGGCCAGGCTTTTCTGCTGGCTTAAGAGTTCCTAGTAGGAAGGGAAATCACACCTCAATAAGAAAGTGCTTTCAAAGTCTACCTTGCCTAACATTTGCTAATATACCAGTGGCCAAAACAAATGAGATGGTTAAACCCAGAGTCACCTAGGGAATGGATACAGAGTGTAGATACAAGATGAGTCATTAGAGCTCATTATTCTAACAATGTACCATATCAACTATTAGCTATTTTAACAAAGTAATGAGAATAGTTTTATAATTTAATGAGCATTTTTTTCTATTTAGTAATCTTTATTTATTCTTGGAATAAATTAAAACTTTTTCTTAAAAAAGTAGTCTTTTCTAAGACAGCAGAATATGAAGCAACATCACACTAATTTTAACTCTGTCACTAACCAAGAGTATGATCCTGAGGTAAATTACTTAATACCTCTGGGTGTTATTTCCATCCTTGGTAAAATGGGAACATCACTACTGTTCTGTCTACCTCACATGGTTATTTTTCCAGTTGAACTCAACCTAAGTTTTTTCATTTATTAAAGACCAACCATGTTCCAAGTATCATGCTAAAAAAGCAAAGACTGAAAAGACACTCTTCTGTGACATATGAGAGTGTGCATAATGCAGAAAGAAAACTGGAAATAATCCAAATAACGGGTACCAGAATGGAAAGAAAAAGTGTAATATATGTACATAGAAGAATACCACAGCAAGACATTCAGGCAGTGCACACGGACATGCAGCCATGGGGGTGAGTAGAGGGTGAACTCAATTCATGCTGAGTTTGCCAGACTATTAACCCTGACATGGGGTCACATCTGTTCAGAAAAAGAACCTTTTTCTTTGTACCGAGGTGACTCCGGCCCACCTAGGTGCTGCTTCAGGGCAGAGGGGCCGACTCTCATTCTCACAAAGGCACTGAGTAAGCTGGTAGCTCTATCAATACCTTGGAAGAAACACAGGCACAGAACATGAAGTGAAAAAGCAAGTCACAGAAACATTTATGATTCCATTTCTAGAATGTTTCAAATTATAGAAAATAAAACTAGTATTTAAAGATAAAACTATATGGGGGTTAAAGCATAAAGAAAAGCACGAGAATGAGACACAAAAATCAGGATACTGGTTACTTCTAATCAGAGAGAAAAAAGATTTGGGAAGCATATAAGCATATAAGAATTTCAAAAGGTCTGAGATGACAGACATGTCAGTTACCATTATACACTGTACCCATTGTATCCATGTACTATTATACATTGTATCCGTGTATTGCATCCATCTATAGAAATCCATTGTACCAGTTACCAGTATACATTGTATCCATATACCTACCATACATTGTATCCATGTACCATTTTATATTGTATCCATGCACCCTATCACATATTGAAATCCACTGTATCAGTTACTGTTATACATTGTATCTATCTCCATCTGCCCATAGATATGTATACTTACTATGTGTCAATTAAAAATAAAAATGTATTTTTAAAAAAGAACTTCAAAGGTAGTAAGTAGTAAGGCTCTATTTCTTAAGCTGGTGGTACATATCAGCTCAGGTATGTCCAGTCAGTGGCCCATAAACCATTTGCCCCGTTTTTTTTTTTCAGTAGTATAATAATATAACAAATTTTTTTACTACACTTTAGCTATATCATAGATACCATCTATTTTACATGCAGCCCAAAACAATTTGTCTTCACTCTGTGCAAGCTGAAAAGTTAGATACTTGTATTTTACATACATCTTATAAATATCTTAAATATGTACTAAATATTTAATGAAAACAACTGGAAAGGAGGAGATTCCCTGATATCATAAACTAAAAAACAAAAAGAAAAAAAAAGTTTAAACTTGAGAGGAGGAAGAGAATTCATGGGCTTTAAATATAAACATAATGGGCTTTAATAAAAACATGTACAAAAAAGAAGTGCCAAATACTTTAAAGCATGCCAAAACACTTTATAAAGTAACATCTGTAGTATAAATGATTATTCATAATGTGTGTCATATAGCACTTAAATAAAACTGTACTATTTCTAATAAGAATGATGAACATGGGAGCCATTTATGATGGGTCTAATAAATATCAAAGCAAAACCTAGGGAAAACCTTCAATCTGTTACTCCATGGACTGGTAAAATAATACAGTCGTAATTCTTTTTTACTCCCTAGGGTAATACTTAACAAGAAGTAAAGAAAAATGCTGGATTAAGGAAACTATTACCTTCTCAAATATCTATGCATCTTTAATTCATCTGGATTTTTAAAATTATCTTTAATATGCTAACCACAGAACAGTAACTACAGTATGGTCCCAATTACATTTTTCTAAGAGTACTATATTTGTATCTATCTATATATAAATCTATTCAAATATATTTTCTAAAAGTCTGAGATAAGAAATAAGAAGGAACTGGTAAGAAATAAGAAGGAACTGGTAAGAAATGGATTTTTAAAAAGGAAATTTTTAAAAGTTTTATTCAAACGGTCCCAAATAGTCCATATTTCACATTAAGTATCTAAGCTATGCTTTTCCCTCATACTTCTAATTTAATTGTATTTGGCTAAAATAAAATGATTTTTAAGCCAGACTATTTAATACATAGGATGTTTCCTCTATTTTCAATGAGAAAGTAGTTATTTTAACCCATCATATTAAAAACATAAAAATAACTATAAGTAGATCAATATAAATAAGTTTCTGTTGTATATTAATTAATCTCATAATTATCACTTGTCAACCAATAAATCCTACACAAAGTTTTTAATCGATAATATAGTACAGGTTCAGATATAGTCACAGTTACATTAAGGTTTAAAAATAGCTTGATAGGGGCTGGAGATTTAGTTCAATGGTAGGGCATTTGCCTACCAAGGGCAAGGCCCTGAGTTCGATCTCCAGCACTCCCAAAATTCAAAACAAAACAAAAAATACATAAAAAATAAAAAAATAAAAATAGCTTGATAAGAACAAAACAAGAACCTCAAAGTTCTCTAACAAACAAGACTATATTTTAAAAGTTAAAATAACACCCTCTAAATCAAATTAAAATTCTTCATTATCAAATGGTAATTTTAAGGCTGTACCTTTGAACAAAAGATCAGTTAATAGCAAGATCACACAGCAAAGGAAATAATGGACAGACTGAAGAGATGATCTACAGAGCGGAAGAATATACATCTGAAAAGGGATCAAACAATCGCATAGCAAATGAAAACAAAAACAAAAACAAAATCTGTTTTTAAAATGGACAATAAACCTGAATAGAAACTTCTCAAAAGAAAACACACAAATGGCCAACAATATACCAAAAAAAAAGAAAAAAAAAAAACTTCACCATCACTAATCATCAGAGAAATGCAAACCAAACCACAATGAGATAGTACCTCACTCCAGTCAAAAAGACAAAAGAAAACAAGCACTGGTGAGGATGTGGGGAAAATGAACCACTTACATACTGTTGGTGGGAATGTAAATTAATACAGCCATTATGGAAAACTGAATAAAAGTTCTACAAAAAATGTAAAATAGAACCACTATACGATCCAGCAATCTCAGTATTAGGTATATAGCCAAAGGAAACAAAATCAGTCTGTCAAAAGACAACTGCGCTCCCACATTTATTGCAGCACTATTTACAACAGCCAAAAACTGAAAATAACCTGAATGTCCATCAGTTAATGCAGGGATAAAACAAGCCAGATATGGTGGCACAGCCTGTAATCCCAGCACTCTAGGAGGTTGAGGCAGAAGGATCAGGAGTTCAAACCCAGCCCAAGCAACTTAGTGAGACCCTGTCTTAAAAAAAGAAAAGAAAAGAAAAAGTTAAAAAGGACTGGGGCTAGAGCACAGTGCAAAGGCCCTGGGTTCAATCCCCTGGACCAGAAAGAAAGGGGAGGGGATGGAAAAAGAAGGAAAGAAGGAATGAAGGAAAGGAGGGAGGGGGGTGGGAGAGAAGGAGGAAAGGAGGAAGGAGGGAGGATGAAATGTGGTGCATACACACTGTGGAATACTATTCAGGCATAAAAAGGATAAAATCCTGTCGTTTGTGATAACATGGCATAGAACTCTCACTTCAGGGTTACTAGGTTAAGTGAAATAATTCAGGCACAAAAAGACAAATGCTGCATAATCTCATGTACAGGAATCCAAAAAGATTGATCTCATGGAAATCAAGAGCAGTATAGTGATTGCCAGAGGCTGAGGAGAGTCAGGGACAGGTAGGGAGGGCAAAAGGTTGATTAACAGGTATTACATTACGGCTAAACAGGAAAAATAAATTCTGGGGTCCTACTGCACAGTAGGGTGACTATGGATAAACATCATACGCTATATATTTCAAAAAAGCTAGAAGAAAGGATTTTGAATGTTTTTACTACAAAGAAACAGTGTTTCAGGAGATCATTTGTTTACACTGATTGAAGATTACCTCAATGTATACATGTTTTCAAACATCACATGGTACCTCATAAATACGTGTAACTTCTACATATGAATTTAAATTTTTTAAGTTAAAAAGCTACAGCAAGATATTTACCACACCAATTTTCAAATCTAACTGCAAAGCCAAAGAAAGAACTGTTTGGTTTATTAATTCCATCTTATAAAAAGCCACACTAAGGGGTGGGATTTAGCTCAAGTAGTAGAGAGCTTGCCTAGCAAGCACAAGGCCCCTAGTTTGATCCCCCCCAGCAACCCCCCCCAAAAAAGCCACACCAACACCAATTTTACTAGTATTTCATGATCCAAGTGCCTAAACCACGTCATAAATCTTACACCTAAATCTTATTCAGCCAATTCAATATAAAAATAAAAACAGCTAATAATTACTTGTTCCTCTGCCTATATTCAAAAATGGTTTGGGATATATCTTTGCAACAGAATCAACTTCTTTCTGAAAAAATAGGAAGTGATTTAAATTGTTAAGCTTAACTTTTTGACTCTATAAGACCACAATCAATTTTAATATAACAGAAATAAATTTCCTATTCTGTTGTCTATTGCCGTACTGTTCCAAACACATACCCATACAGTAATTTTGGTTACACAGGAATTTTTAAAAATTTGGAAATTATACAAATTCTTATCTATAATCCTACCATTCCAAAATTCCCAGAGTCTATTATTTGATACATAAATTCTGAGAATTTCATTAGTAGATCTTCTCTTTTAACAGAGATGATCATATGACTTTTAAGTATATTAAGTGATGAATTACATTTACAGATTTTCTAATATTAAGCCATCTCTGCACATATGGCCTAAACCAAACTTGGTTGCAATATTGGATATATCTTATTTATGACTGGGTTTGTTTGCTACTACACTTTTTAAAAGTCTTCTATATTCATGACTGAAACAGACCTACATATAATTTTCCTTTCTCCTACTGTTTCTGTTTCAGGTAAGCATCAGACTTCTGCAGAATGAGTTGAGAAGTGCTTCCTCATTTTCTATTGTTTGGAAAAGCCTGTATAAAATTTAGATGATCTGTTCCTCCAAATTTTGGTAACAGTTATCTTTAAAACCCTCTGGGCTTAGTGTTTCCCTTGTGGAATAGTTTTTTGTTTGGTTGGTTGGTTGGTTTTTCCTTTTCCTTTTTACCATTTCTTAAATTCTTTAATAGTTATAGGATTGTTCAAGCTAATTATTTCTTAATTTAGTTATTAAAAGTTAAAGTTGTAAGAACTGTTCTATCTCCACTAACAGCAATTGGGCCAAATATTCACAACTTAACATCGCTTATCTGAATTTAGAACCATTAATGTATCTTTTTCTTTGTTTTTAATTTTTAACAAGAGATTGAGAGTCACATAACAGGTCTAAAAATAACTGCAGGAACTGAGAATTTAGCTCAGTGGTAGAGCGCTTGCCTGCCAAGCACAAGGCCCTGAGTTCGATCCCCAGCACCTACCCTCCCACTCAAAAAGTTACAAATATTTTGGGTGGCAACAAAATCTTGACTGCTGCTTTTGACAAACAGATAATTGTGTGCACATATTTTAGCTACTACTTACCACCAGAAACAGGGGCATCCATGAAAACTGCTCCCATTTTCTCAACTTCTTTGGCCAATTCTTTTGAAATTGCAGGATCTATGGTACTGGAATCTATTAATAATGAGCCTTTCTTCACTTTTCTAAGTAAATACAAATATTTATATAGTTTACAATTCTGAATAAACAATTTGTTCAATTACCTATACAATCAGAATCAGCTAAGAGTTGCTAGACATCCAGGAGGTCTTTGTTTAGTGTAAAAAAAAATAATTAGTTAGAACTGGCCCAAAAATCTCATATTCACTTTTCAGATCAATCATGTTCAAAGTAACCCAAACTCTTCCAAATAAACAACAATAACAAAAAAAATCTAATAAACTACATGGTATAAATTCTAGTTTCAGGTAAAATACACGCTAACATAGTAATAAAGGTGAAGCTAAAATGTAAGCAATTTCAAATACCTATTAACTTTAAAAGGGTATTTGATAGGATTTAAATTTTTGTTTGTAAAGACACTGGATCTTTTTTAAAAGTAATTCATTTGTCTTTAACAAGTTATACTGCAAATTTCACATATCCATGTAATTTTCACTAGGTAGAATAAACATAAGCAATTGAAATCTAGCCATCTGCTTCAGGATGACATATTCCTTTTATAACTGATACTTTTAAAAGCAAAATTAAATATCAGACAACTAGACAGGAAAAATACAAGAATGAATGAGGAAATTTCACAAAGTATTTTGTTGTTTTTATTGTTGTTGTTGTTCTTTTAGTACAGGAGAAACAGTCTTTTCATACATCAGATTTATGACATTTAAACTGCATTCTTACAGTAAAACATTTTTGTTCATATTGTAAGTACAGAATATATACTATGTTGTTCCCTTATTATCTATAAGGCAGTGCTTATTTTTACTGGCTTGGAAACTGACCTAAATTATAATATTTTTAAAAGGGCAATGGCAAAGCTTTAATTCAAATTTCCCAAAGTTCTTACTATAGATTACTAACCCAAAGGCCACAGAATTGTTACCTGAAAATTATAATTTCTAATCATGCATGTTATGTGTAATTTACCACATAACATACTTAAAAGTCATATGATCATCTCTGTTAGAAGAAAAGGAAATCTACTAATGAAATTATAATATATTCTAAATAAAAAAATTGAAAAAAGAAAATAAGTCATTAGTAAAAACTATTAAAAATAACTATAGGAAAAAATAGCAGACAAAATGATTTAAACAATTTTAGACACATAAATTGTTCTAGTTCAAATTAAATGCTTCGGTATAATCCATAGAAGAGAAACTACAAACTCTATTGAAGATTACATTAGTAAGTTTCACTTTATACATAACCTAAAAATTAAGTTTATCAGTCTTCCATATCTTACTATTTTTAAGATCTTAAGTCTTCAAACAAGTGGGAAACCATATCAAAAGTTACACATGCACTGAACAGGGAGAAATAATCCTGACACAGAACAAAATAAAGAACCATCCATGAGAAGCAAATTATAGTTCAATGTAGAGTCAAACTCAAAGTACTCCCTGGAGAAAATTGGTCTGGTAGCTGGCCATCATCCTCTAAAGTAAAGGATGTTAATAAATATGGAGTTATGGCTCCACACAAATTTTTAGTAACTTTTCCATGAGAGGTAAAGCAGGGCCATAACTGTAACAGGTTAGGTAATGAGCCAGCTAAGATGTCTCTGGACCACACACACTGTGGGCCTGGGGGTTCCATCCAAAACGAGTGTCTTTCAAACATCCCTGAAATCTAAACATTTATCCTATCAGTTTTCTGCCTAATATCCAAGTGTCTTTTGCTTCCAAGTTTGTTAGTTTTCCAAAGCAATTCAATTTCCGAAAACCTCAAATTTCATGTATTATAGTTTCCCAAAGTTAAACCCTTTCTTTTAGCCCCTTATATATCTACAGAGCTAACAACTTGTACTAGCTCTCTGCTGAAATTCAACAACAAAGTAAGTTAGAAATAAGAGTCAGTAATACCAGAACTACATTGAGAATTCAACCACTGTCATCCTAACCTAACCGCAAGGGTTTGGCAATAGGCAGCAATTAACCAAAAGGTTTTGCAGAGCCAGGGAAGATAGGCACTGGCTAGGAAATTCTGAAGTAAATTATGTTTTATTCGAAAAGCTACTGCTAACTTTTATTTCAACGTCCTAAAGTTCTTACTACAGATGTACTAATCCAGAGGACGTACAGTAACTTTTTATTATAATAATAAACCATTAAATAACAGTGTTCTTTCCAATATTTGGTTTTATTTTTCATAGAAACCTTTCTCTCAATTTCTATATGCCATAAGAAAACTATTCTTTTACTAGTTGTACAGTTTAAAATGCAAGCTTTAAAAGTCTCTTAAACATGTTACCAGTGAAAGGGTAAGTTTAATGCAAGAGTTACAATGACAGAAATAAGCAAAAAAAAAAGGAGGAAGAAAGAAAAAAGAAAGAAACACGAAACACCTATTCCCAAACATCACATTCTTGACTTCAGTGAAAAAATGCAGTAAACGCTTTACAGTACGAAACCACACTACTCACTTTATGAAATAAGAAAATAGTACAGAAAGGTTTAACAAACATAATTGTAATTTCCTAGCAGTTCTAACAAATGTGAACTTCATGAATTATTATAACAAAAAAATCCACACTTGAGAAATACATACTTTAGAATTCCATTTGCTCCAGAATAAACTTCCACAGAATTGATGCTGGTGGGCAGCATGGTAATAATTCTGTCAGCCTTTTCGGCTACGTCTGCTGGGGAAGACACTACCTTTAAGAAAAATGCAAAGACATATTACTCAAATTAAAATGTAAGCAGTTACTAGAGGACAAGTAGGATCCAGTTTTTATGTATGCCTATATCAGGTACAGCACATAAAAACCAACCCCTGTTTATAAATGACCAAAAAGAAAGAAAAAAGCTTAGTGCCTAAAATAAGAGTCCATTTTGTATACACACAAACGTTTCTGAGGACTCAAATCTAAAGGGCAAAACCCAACAGTCCTGGGAACAGACACACTTCTTATGGGTTCCTTCAACTTGGAGTTTTAAACAGTATACTTTTTGGTATCAACTTTGACTAAGAAAAACACCGAGTATGACAGATCTGGTGGGCCAACTATAGGATTCACTACTGATCAAGAGGGCAGCAAAATTCCTCAACAAAATTTCAATCTCTAACCACCACCATCCTTCAGTCTCTATCTTCTGACCCAAAGCCAAAACAAACAAACAAAAAAATCACCATTTCAGAACAGAAGAGATGAGGACAAGAACACAAACACCACCTACAGGAAGGCAGGCAGTGTGAGTCACCAGAAAACATGGGTAAACTATATAGAGAGAGAGACATACAAATAGGTTATCAAGACACCCTCTTGATCTCATTTCTACTTTAAAAGGACCATCAACATACTGTAAAGGAAAGCTACTGTCCATTCTCTGTATGTGGGCATGCACATGCTGTGACCATTGATCAAGACATGCCAACTTAAATGGATTAAGAAACGCCTAGCAGATTAGTGAAGCACTAATGTGGGTGTGTCTGTCAATGATCAGCACACAAGCAGGCAAAATGAGGGAAGACCCATCCCAGACGTAGGTGGCATTGACTAATTGGCTGGTAGACTAGGCAGACTAAAAAAAGAAAGAAATGTTCTCATTTTAAGGTCTCAGCATTTCACTACCTTGTTCTTTCTTCTCTTCGTCCACACTTTTCCACACTTTTTTCCCCCCATTTTATCCCCTTCCTGAGGTTCTCACAAAAGATGTGCTTGGCTGCCTGTCTTCCCTGGGCCTCCCAGTGCCAACTCCCTGCTCCTTGCCTTTTGCATTCTCCATACTCAGCAAAGAAGGTGAAACTGATCCTGTTCCCACTTGAAAGAGTTCCAGTTTTTATCAATCCCTGTGGATTTTGGTCTCCAGACTCTTCAGCTTTCCAACCTGGATTTGCACTAGCAACCATAGAGTGAGCTTCCAGGCCTTCAACCTTAGAAGGGTGCTTTATCTTTGATTCCTCTTGCTCTGCAGCTTCCATCTTCTTGGACTGAACCACTAATGGGCCTCAAGCTCTCCAGTGCACAGACAACAATGGTGGATTCTTTCACTTCTGATTCTGCAGATGGCCACTGTGGATTCTCCTGCCTCTGATCTTGCACATCTACCTAGTACATTCCCTTACATAATTACACATATATTTTCTATTGATTCTGTTCCTCTAGAGAACCCTCACTAATACGCATGCAGTCCACATACTCTTACTTGCACTCTCCCCTTGACCTTGTGATGGCCAAAAAGCCTCCATTTTATCCTGGCTCTTCCTTGTTAGGTGGCCTCATGGGAACCTGACCTTTTGCTGAACTGTTAGCTCTCTGTAAACCCCACATGAAGCCACCTTCTGTGGGGCAAAACAACCTGCACCTAATGTTGCCAATTATAAATTGCTTTTCTAGAAAAATGTATCAACCAACGGTTCTATAACAATCCTGTGGTTCTGATGTAATTACAGTTTCTGATTACAATCCTGTGATGCTGATGCAATTGCCCTCTGCCTATAAAAAACCTGTTCTGCATTGCATGTTGCCGCAAGTTCTCTGGTGCATGAGCCCACTCTCAGCTACTGGCTAATAAAGGACTCAAATTCGCATACATTCTGTGTGTGGCAACTCTCCTTCTTGTACCCAGATGAAGTGACCTCCGTCTGAGTGTCCAGCGGGGTCAATTTGGGGTTCCCACTTCACCCTCAGCAATCAAGCTTTCTCTCATGTACACCTGGCCAGCCACTTGCCAACAAAGAGGTCAGAAGATACCAGGAGCTCATTCTTTGATTCAAATCCTCCCTTAATAAAAGGAATCCACCACCCTAATTGTCACAGGTTTTCTCTAATGTCTTTTCTCTCTCCATTTAAAAAACAAACAAACAAACAAACAAAAGACCATCAGGCAGCTAATAAAAGACCTGTCTCCAGAATGATTTACATATATAAAAACTGCCATAATTCTACACACATTATGTAAAAACTGACATATTTTCTACTAGAAAACATGAAGGCATAAGTAAGCATCTTAGGAATGGGAATGTCTCCACTTTTCACATTGTGAATGCTTATATAACATTTTCTTTTTATTTTTTACGTGTAGTCGATGAAAGAGAGAGTGGAAAGCAAATACAGGATGTAATTTAAATATTATGAGCTAGAAGTAATTACATTTCAGTTTTCCATAAGAGACTATCAGCTTCTAAATCAAATTCTGGATAAAGCAATTTCATAAATCATTCTTTAAATTCTCAATCAAGTATCCTAGCACTTTTGTATTAAAAGGGTAGGAAATAATATCATAAAACACCTGAGACTCTAAAACTAAACAGAAGATATTCTCTTTCTTTCAATGTTCCAATCTATCAACAAGGCAACATTTTAGAATCTACAATGAGGTACATTCAACCTGTATATTTTGATATATACTAGGGACTTGCCATAAATAATTCTGAAAATTTAAAAATTTCCCATCAAATTAAAAAAGATACTGAAGTTACATGAAAACTTTTCCTACACTCAAGTAAATAGAGCTTCTGAAATAGGTAACTATTGCCTGACACAGTTCAAGTTTACTCAAGAGAACTATGGCTCAGTAAAATGAGGCAATAAGAAAAACTGTCTGAGTCCTAATTCTCTACTTTTGGACTACGTAAAGAATATAGGGTGCTCAGAGATTTCCATTTGTTCATTCCCACTTTAATGAAGTAAATACAATGCAAAACCATGGCATACCTTCCAGTGAGCCTTCCTTCTACTGCAGCTCCATTTCTAGGGTCCTTAGGAATATCAGTAAATCCTGAGGTCTAAGAATCAATTTCAGGCATCCTCTTAGCAACTGAGAGTTCTCTTCCACTGGAAAGAAATTCACTTCCACCTAAATAATTCCTTGAGAGGTCCCCTAAAGGGCACCAACAATTAGCTCATAGATCTAAGAGTGCTTCACATCTCCAAGCTTCTCATGCTCATGAACTGGCAGTGCCAATTCATCCAACTGCCAAGTGCGTGGGGTGGCCAATCAGCCCCCTACATCCCTAACATCTGCTTCTTGGGAAGCCCGGGTTGCCAGAGCACTGCTAACCCCTCAATTATACAGGAGAGTAGTCTTAAAGCTCACAGGCCCAGGAAAAAACACATGATGATAGTGATAGCTGGAATGTCACCACCATACTGGCCACAACTGCTCTTTATCTAGTGACTATATACATTTGGTACACAGTAATAACGGGTCCCTAATTTATATTACAAAGCCATATTTATTAGACAAACATTCAAATAAACTTGCCATGACTTCGAGACTCTGAAATAACTGACAAAACTTGGCCACAACTCAAAAGCTGAGAGGAAAACATGAACCTCATCGCCAATCTGACACTAACCACAAAAGCCTTTAGAAGCCAAACTAATTAGAGTCCCTTCAATTACATCTGCTAATTGAGTAGATAACTAAAGACAGCATGGATCAGAGAAAGGAACACTAATTTGTGGAAGCTGAGGCCCAGATTTAGTTACAACTCAGCCGAGAAGCCATGTGTGCCACTTAACCTCTCTGGCTTCAGTTTTCCAAGGTTAAGAATAGACATGGGGGGGCGTCTATCTCCAAAGTAGAAAAGAAACTTAGAGATATTTTATATTCAGCATGGTCCCTGTGAAAAAAGGCTGATTGGACTAGAAGCACCTGCAGGGACTGAGTATAAATGAACATGAGCAGGATATACACTGCGCAGGTCTTCAACACTTCCCCTTCTGTGGACAGTCACTGGCCTGGTGGACTCTGAGCCTTAGCTCTGCTCTGACTGCCAAGGCTATTCAGAAAGAGCTGCTGAGAATTCCAACCACCTCATTCTTAGAATGTTGTGAATCAAGAGGACACTACTTTTGTATTATCTTTGACTATGGGAGATTGGCTGCCACGTATATCACAATATCTATAGTCTTTAAGAATTTTTATAGCCAACTTCTCTGGATTTAACTTTGGTTCATCTGTATGCTGACATATATCAATGGTAAGAGTAGAAGACAGGACAGATTAAGGGGAAAATCTGCTTTACTGGAAGGGGAGAGGAGAGGAAGACCAAAAGTAATCTGAAGGATATACATCTCTTTTCTATATATATCCACTGGAATGAGACAACTGTTGCTTTACACAGAGGTAAGTCTTGCTGTTTCCTTCTAGACTAAAGTCACGTAAGTCAAATTCAGCGTTGTTTCCAAGTAAACCTGATGGATAACAGAAACCTCAAAGAAACAATATGAGCATGACTTTGTTAAACTCTCCACTCCTGCGTTTTTTAGTCTTTAAAAGTAGAAAAGCACACTATTACTTCAAAACTACACTACACTTGAAAAAATAAAACTTTTTAAAAAGATTCGTGACTATATCTTGAAACATTTAGACAACAATGGAGCCCACTCAGCAAGATGCTTTTAAAGCCCTCATTTAATACAGCTTGAGTGGATGCCAGATTAGAGCCCAAGAGATTTATTTCATTTCCAAACATGTTCCGCCTTACAACCCGGGAACAACAAAATGGTCTCCAAGTTTTTAAAGAAAAGAGGACCTAATTAAGCCTAGTTCAACCAGAAAACTCACACAGAAATAATGGATATATCCCAGACTTTTGGCACACATCCTCGCCATCTCCAAAAAAACCCCAAATTCTAGACAATGAAAATGAAGCACAAATTACATCCCCATGATGCTAAGCCTGAAATTACAAAGAAACAAATACCTTCCATAAAATAAAAGCGGGATGGAAGGAACAGTGCAGAGGAGATCCTAAACCAGGAATGTTGTCAAATCACTTAATCGTTCTGTCATTTAAAATATGTCTACAATTCTCTTCTACAGTACTTCGAACTCAGCAACTTCGCCAGGACCCTGGTGTGTGTGTGTGCGTGTGTGTGTGGGTGTGTGGGTGTGGTGTTGAAGAAAAAAGAGCATGAAGAAATACAGGATAGATACAACCATCAAATCCATAGCAACAGGAATAGCACTTTCTGTCAGGTTCTCTAGGACTTAGAGAGAGGTAGACACTATTATTATCTCTATTTAAGATGAGGAAATTTAAGCAGACACAATGTTAAGTAGTCTGTCTGAAGTCACAGAGCTAGCTTATGGTAGAGCTGAAATTCAGGCCCAGGCTATGTAGATCCAGTTTATGGTTTAGTTGGTTTTTGTTCTTGGAAGTTGTTTGTTTTTGTTTTGGTACCGAACATTAGAACCAGCAACTTCATACTGAGCTACATCGATGGCTCTTTGTTTTTTGGTTGTTGTGTTCTGTTTTGGTTTGCTTTTTGAGACAGGAGCTCACTAATTTGCTAAATTGCCCAGGCTGGGATCAAACTTACAATTCTCCTGCCTCATCCCTCCAAGACTGCCTCAGATTCACTCATTACGGGTATGCACAATCACATGCAGGATTTATCTTTTTAAACCACTATGTTCACAATGTATTGATTCCTGATGTCTTTGGTGATTATCATCATTTACATTCTTTAAAAAGATGCTAGGAGTTGGGGTGATGCATTGTAGGTCAAATCTAAATTTCCAACAGAAATAAGGATATAATAGAGAGATGGTGAAACAGGAAAGTGCACATTTTTTATGGAAATGACCACAAAAACAAATTTAACCAGTAATAAATGCCTTATCAGACCAGGTTAACACTTAAAGGCATAAGTGAGTTGATTAAATACAGTCATGTAAAACATATGAAACGTACTAGAACTTTTGCTTCTTAGTAACCCATGCAGGACTTTTTATGGGATCTTTAGAACCAGCTTATTGCTCTCTGAACTAGATATCTCTGCTTCAGCAATTTTTCCTCCCTGCAGATCTCCAACAGAAAACACAGACAATATCACAAATTGACTAGGAAGCTTTTCTGCAATCTTTGAGGGGAAAAGAACACATGGCTTTTACCTCATTAGCTTCAGTTAATATAATAACATGGGTGGAGAAACTGGGAGAGATGAACACTTGTCATTAAAATGTATGAGTCAACTCAAATATACCCTGAATTTTTTAACTTTTCATTCTTTCAGGGCACTATTGTGCACCATGGTAAGAAGTTTCAAGGTTTTCACATATATGTTTCCATTTCATCCCAAATCTTGTCTTTGCTTAAAGTAGTAGAATGAAGCTCATTTTTTTCTTTCATTCAACATTTTTTTCTTTCATTACTTTTTAAAAGTAAATATAGCTATGAATATCGACATTTTAATATATCAGAATGTATTCGTCCAAATTAATACTACCTTTTAAAGTAGTACCTTTGGGAAATCACATTATTCAATGACATTGCCACTGATCAAAACATTTTCTAAGCTGCTAACATATTTTATGAACAAATGTTTTCATTTTATCATGACAGGGTACTTTCCCCTCAAGCTCAAAACTTTTTTACTGTTTATCCTTCTCACTTCATTCATCTACCTCTCATTCTCCTATCTCTGCTGCTGATATAATCAATACGCAGAGGACCTCTTAGAGCAGTAGTGGCAAACCACTTACTGTATATCCTTGGAGATATTATCTCATTTCTCCCATACATCAGTTTCCTGATAATACTTCTGTTGCAAAAATAAAATACAATAACATACACAAAATTTTTAGCAAAAAAAAGAATAGGTGCTCACTAAATATTAGCATCTTTTCTCCTCCTTTTAAAATGTAAGTAAGTTTTATTCTTTGTGGGGGGACAGGATTGAATCCAGGACCTATGCACAGGGTTAAGCTTGATTCTTAAGGTAGCCTTCCCTCACCCCAACTTAAAATCAGGAAAAAGAATTCTGTTGGAAAATGGAGGTAAGAGGGAAAACTACAGACTATGAGGTAGTTCAGGCAGAAAGCTCTAGAAATCCGAGAAGAAGCAGAAGAGATTCGCAAAGTAGTGATGACCATTTCAGTTGTTTCAGAGAAAAACTGTAAGTGCCATATGGGCATTAAGGGAAGTGCAATGGCATCAATAATAATTTAAAAGTCCATAAACTTCTCTGCTTTGCCAGTACAAGTAAATAGTCTCCATTCAGTTCCTATCTCCATCTTTGGTTAAATTCTGTATTTAATTGAAGACATTTACTTAGTTTAGAGCTTGTCTATCCCTATTACTCCTACTAACACATATATAAACCACTGCAAAGTGACAACACTAAACAAATGCATTAGCTTAAAAAGTAATAATCCATCTCCTCAAAACAACTACTAATTGATTTGTCTCAAACTGAGTATCAATTTAAAATACTTACCATATCTGAATATGGTAAAACATCACCTTTTCTAGATTCTCTAGCCAAATAACGCATCGAATCTTTCCCAGAAGGCTACTAAGTGCCTAAGTTACTTCAGGTCAACTGTAAGCTCACTGTATTGGGAGTGTATGTTTTCACAGACTGTATGGACATAAGCAGCTTCCACACTACTCTTAACAGTTCCAAGATCACACTCACACTCACATTCTCAACCAACACTACTATCATTTCTAGATGACACACAAACCACAGAGGAGAAGACGACACAGGATATCCAGTTTTCCAAATGACCTCTAAGTCACCTAAACCTGTTCTTTACCCAGGCATTACACCTTAGAGTGGTGTTTCAGTTACTTTTCTCTCGTTGTTGGGACAGAATACTCGACGCCCAAAGTTAGGGGAAGAAAGGTTTATTAGCTCACAGTCTGCAGAGGTTTCAGTCTATAGTCCGCTGGGTCCAAGGCAGGGCGGCCAGCATGGCAGACCGGCAGCCTGCCGGCTGCAAAGTAAAGTAAAGTAAATGCAAGGAATGTATGCAAATAAGCAATGCAAACAAGCAGCTAGTTAGCTTCTTCCTGTATCTTTTATCTAGGCTATCTGCCCCCAGGGCGGCCCGCACTCCCATCCCCAATCTCAGTCTCACATCCTTGATCCCAGCAGAACGATGCCAAACCGATCAATGGATCAATTTAGTAATCACACACTCTAGATCCAGCTATCTCTTACCACATGAGGCTTTGGGGGGACATCTAGACACAAACCATAACAAGTGGTACTGCGTATACTTTCAAGTCTATTATCCAGGTGTTGACTGCTTATTTTTCTCACTTTTTTCTATTATCTATTATTTCTCAGAAGGTTGTTGGTATTCTCCAAGTTCAGGGATCACATTCTACCCTCAGTTACCACTATACAACTTATACAAAAATTTCCACATATCTAGAAAAAATGAAACTCTAATTTTAAATATTAATACATGGTCTCTTGTCATCTGAGTTACTAATAAAGTTTAACAAATCCACATAACACAAAATTTAAAGGACACAGGCTTAACCAGCATGTATTCAATATGATAAAGTCTAGTCCCCAAATTCTTGAGACATAAACGGCAGCCTAAAAGCAACACAGGAAAAGATTTGTCATAAATCAATTCTTTAATACACACTGTCTTTAGGCTGTCTCCTAGTTTATGGCCAATAACTAAAATATATTCACATAGTGCTTTCATACAACTTTTACAAAGTACATTCACATATATTCTCTCATTTGTGCTTCACAATCTAACGACCTAAATTAGCGTCATCTTCATTTTACAGATAAGGAGACCAGCTGAAGTGATATGCCTCGCCCCCATTAAGACCTGGAGCTCAAGGTAAGCTTCATCTCACTTCATCTCACTTTTAGGACCAGCCTAAAGCACGTGCCTGCCTTCACTTACATGGGAGGTTACTTTTACCAAGATAACTGTTTTAACAATATAGTAATCAGTAAAGTTACCATCTGAGTAAACTAACAGAGCAAAGCAAAGCCCCCTGACCAAACCTGGGAAATGCTCCAGGTCACCTACTAAAGAACAGATCCCCTACTGCAATTAACTAATGGAAGCTCTCCTTTGTTGTACAATCAGATGGTGAATGAATGTTAAACAGATAATGATACAAAGAGAACAATGAACTAGATTCACAACTCCATTGGATATACTTCTAAGAAGTTGTCACTTATTTGAATGAATTTTTAAATATCAAAATCTAAAGCAAATCTTAAGAAAAGGACTTACCTGTTCACCTGCCTCTTGGAACTCTTTGCATGCATCAGGGAACACATCATAAATAATGAGTGGATAGCCATGTTTCATGAGATTTTTTGCCATTGGTGTCCCCATGTTGCCCAGTCCAATGAATCCAACTGGAGTCTTAGAAGCCATGGACCTAGAACACACTGATATCAATAAATTACTTTCAATAAGGTCAAATAATATTTATATTGTAAACATTTTTAAATAATAGTAAGTCAACTGTTATTCAGTTGTTTTCTATAAAAGAAATTTTTTAAAGATAATTTTAAAATGATTCAACAACATTTAAAGGTATCAACAATGTACAAACAGACTAACTGGTAATTATTTAGTTCTCTAGAAAACACTAAAATTTTAGGTAATCTCTCTTTTTTTCTGTAATGTCTCTCTACTATTTTTTAATAGTAAACTCAATAATACTATCACTTATAAAACACATTTTATATAAATCACATATCATGTGATGTATTTTAGATTTCTTATATCTATATCATCTCATTTATTAATATGTCTAAAACACTGTATCTTGGATTGGGCCCAAGAATTAAGAAGCTTTTCATCTTCCCACTCTCAGTTATAGAAACCATCCCCTCCAATAGTATAAAAAGTAAATGTTGGGCTGGGCTGTAACTTAGCAGTAGAGCATGTACTTACCATGTGCAAGACCCTGGGTTCAATCCCCAGTACCGCCCCACCAAAAGAAACTTAGTAATATGTTAACCCCCAAAGAATGTATTTCAACCAAAGTTACCATTTTATAAATGTAGTACTAGGGGAGGGAGGAAATTCTTCCATAGTCTTTAATGACAAGGGTAACAGTATATGGCCTTTGACCCAACAACATCACATCTTTAGAAAAGAGAGTTTTCCGGGTTGGGGATTTAGTTCAATGAATAGAGTGCTTGCCTAACAAGTGCAAGGCCCTGAGTTCAATTCCCCAGCACCCGCCTATAAAAAGAGAGAGTTCTTCTTCAAGAAAGAAAGAAACAGAGAAAGGGGAGAGAGAAAGAAAGAGACAGAGACAAAAAAAGAAAATCCCTTAAAACTGTTTAAGATTTGGTTTTTTTCCTTCTTCAGAAAAGGCTTTTCAAAATCACATTGGCGGTACACAATTTCAAAGTAATGTGCTAGAGAGTAAGAAAACTTTATAATACCATAGAAATAACATTAAATACAATTTCCCAGTGTTTAGACTTGACTCAACAAACACCACCCAACGAATATCCACTGCCTGAAGCACTGACAAAGCTTGGAGACAGACAGCAAGGCATGCTCCTTTCCCTTGAAGGAAAGCTCACAATCTAGTGAAGGAAGGAGAAATACCTCCACTTGCACTTTCATTTGCCAGCTTTGTTCTTCCTTTTCCTTTTAAAGAATCTGGTTTTAAAATTGTGTAGCACAACAATTAATTACATGGAAAGTGAGGAAGCACAAAAAACAATTTCACTATATTCTGTAGGGCTGAAAGTTATTGAAGGGCTGAACAAAGAAACATGATCAGACTTATGCTTTAGAAACAGAAATGAATGAGCAGTGTACAATATATGAACTTTTAGAAGAAAGACCGTGAATGTGAGAAAACCTAATACTCTCAATCAGTGGTGGTGGACCTTTTAGAGCTTTCCATGATACAAAGAGCCCGCTGCAGCAGGCATGCTATAAGTTCTCCACTGCTGCTCTCAATCTTAGTTCAGGGTGCTATAAAATATCCCACAGATTATGTGACTTAAACAACAAACATTTATTTCTTACAGTTCTGCAGCTGGGATGTCTGAAATGAAGGTAATCAAGGTGGTGGCACATCAGTGTCTGATGAGAGCCACTAGTTTGCAGACGGCGTTTTTTTCATCATATGCTCATACGGCAGAAAGTGAGGACAAGCTTTCGTGTCTCTTCCTGTAAGGGCGCTAACCCAAAGAGTTAGTTCTTTGAAAGGATAAACAAGACTGATAAACACTTAGCCAAACTTAAGGAAACAAGGAGAGGAAAAATCCGTATCAAAGCAATCAGAAGTGGAAAAGTTGAAATCACAACAAACAGCACTGAAACCAGAGAATTATAAGAAACCACTTCAATAATTTATATCCTGCCAGGCGTGGTGGCACACACCTGTAATCCCAGCACTCGGGAGGCTGAAGCAGGAGGAATGCCACAAGTTCTAGGTTAGCATAGGCTACACAGTGAGTTCAAGGCCAGCCTGAACTACATAGGAAGACCTTGTCTCGAAAGAAAGAAAGAAAGAAGAAAAGGAAAGAAAGAAAAGGAAGGAAGAAAGAAAAGAAAAGGAAAGAAAGAAAAGAAAAGAAAAAAAAGAAAAGAAAAGAAAACTACAGACTGAACATAGATGCAAAAGTCCTCAACAAGATACTGGCAAATAGAATGCAACAAATTAGTAAAAAGATCATATGTATCACAACCAAATAGGGATGCAAGAACAGTTCAACATACGTCAATCAATAAATGTAATACAGTACATCACACAAACAGAAGCAAGAATAACAATCACATGATATGCCTTTGACAAAATCTAACATCCATTGATGATTTAAAAAAAAAAAAAAACCCTTAGGAAAATAGGTATAGAAAAACTTCATCTCAAACTGACGAAGGCCATTTATGACAAACTCCCTGCCAACGACACACAAAAAAGGGAAAAGCTGAAAGTGTTTCCTCTAAAACCAGGAACAAGGACAAGAGTACCCACTTTGATCAAGGCTGTTCAATATAGTACTCAAAAATTCAGCCAGAAAAAAAAAATTTAGCCAGAACAATCAGGCAAGAGACAGAAATATCTATAGGAAAGGAAAAAGTCAAACTATCCTTATTCACAGATGACATGAGCCTTTACACAGAACACCCAAAAAACACCACCAAAAGACTTCTAGAATAAAAGCAATTCAGCAAAGTAGCAGGATACAAAATAAATACACAAAAATCAGTAGCATTCCTGTATATGGACAATGAGCCCACCGAAAAAGAATCAGGAAAACAATAGCTCCAATAAAATTAAATACCTAGAAATTAATCTAACCAAGGTAGTGAAAGATTTCTATAATGAAAACTATAGATCCTGAAAAAAGAAATTGAAGAGGATATCAGAAAATGGAAAGACCCATTCCTGTATAGGTAGAACCAATACCGTCAAAGTGGCCATATTACCAAAACTGATATATACATTTAATACAATCCCAATCAAAATACCAACAGCATGCTTCACAGAACTAGGCAAAACAATCTTAAAATTTATATGAAACCAGGAGAAATCCAAATAGCAAAAGCAATTCTGGGCAACAAGAATGAAGCAGGAGGCATCACAGTCCTGTATTTCAAGTTATATTCAATGTTATGGTGATAAAAGCAGCACGGTACTGGCATAAAAACAGACATCAGATCAATGGAACAGAATAGAGGTCGTGGAAACAACCCCAGGCACAGTCAGCCATCTGATCTTTGACAAAGGGGCCAAAAGTATATGCTGGAGAAAAGAGAGCCCCCTTAACAAATGGTGCTAGGAAAACTGGTTATTCACATGCAGAAGAATGAATCTAGACCCATGTCTCTCATTGTATACTAAAATAAAATCAACATGGATCAAAGACCTAAGTATTAAAGCAGAAACACTGAATCTGCTAGAAGATAAATTAGATAAAACTCTTAAAAACCTAGGCATAGGCAAGGACTTTCTGAACAGAATCCCAATTTCACAAGAAATAACACCAATACACTGACCCAGCAATTCACTTCTAAAAATTTTACTATACATGAAGGGTCAGCAAACTTTTCTTAAAGGGTCGGGCATTAAATTATTTTCAGACTTGCAAGTCACAAGGCCTCTATCCTAACAATTCCACTCATCTGTTCTCATCTGAAAGCAGCCACAGATAACATATAGTATTTTTAAATGGGTGTGGCTGTGTTCCTATATAATTGTATTCATAAAAATGGTACCAACTATGGGCTGATTCACACTATACACTAAACTCTGAAAAACACAAAGATATACTTTATTATAGTACTGTTTGTTACAGAAGATTGCAAATTGTTAAATATATACTAATAGGGCGCTTAATTCATAATAAAATACGCACTAACAAGGCACTCAGTAATCCACAGTGAATCAGAGCAATGAAATATTATGTGCATATCTGAAAGAATGTGATATATTTACCTAAATGCATAAGAAAAGTCTCCAAGATAAGTTACTAACTGAGAAAAGCTAAGGGGCAGGGCATTGCATATAATAGAGTATATAAGAAGAAACAAAAACATAGATGTACTTATTTTTCTGATTTTATATATGAACACTTATGTAGTTCTATCTGCAGAGTTGAAGTAATGGGTCAGATTTTTAAAAATACTTCTACTTTTTATTTTAAAACCTTTTGAGTTTTAACCATAAGCATGTAAATTCCATAACTGTAAGAAAACGAAATAAATGAAATACAAATGCCACACAGTGAGTATTTAATAAGTGTTATGTGAATAACTAGCAACTAGAGCTTTTATCAAATAGGCATATGGAGATAAAAGCCAGTTTTGAAGCAATCACAGAGCAACAGTGGTGTTACAGGCAAAGTAAACTGTGTTGCAGCAACCATAATACATTGCAGCTGACTCTCCAACAGCACTCCTCTGAGTTTCAGGATCAGGTTCCAGACTGACCAAACCAATTGATAACGCCATTTCTGCCAAACGTCTAGTTCAGGGGCTGCCAGCCCTAAGTCAAAGATCTGAAGGGCTGCAGAAAATCTAAAATGTAACAGGGAATCAATAAGAGATTAATAAAAGCATTCTATCCAAATTTCTGAGATTCTCAATATCATTATCTAAGTGGCACCCAGGCAGAAGGCATAGACCACGGACTATGGATATCACACAGAATTAGAGCAGAAGATGGAGAAAAATAATTTTAGGACACTACCAAAGATATCACTGATTATAAATAAGTTTGGGGCTGGATATAAACCAACCTAGAGAGGTACTTACTGAGGGGACAAGAAAGTGTATCTAAGCACGGGGAGGGATGGTGGATAAGAGGGCATTGAACAATCAGGTGTAATGATGAGGGTAAACGGCAAGAAAACTGAGCCAGAAGACCAGTTCTTGTGAAATCTTGGCAAGAGAAAAATCCCAAGTAATAAGATCCTAGGCAAGCTGAAGTAGAGCACTGACTAACATTTGTTTACTAAGGTTCAAGAGGCCAAGAACAATGAGGCTCATCCAACATGAGTATCAATGAAGGTGAAATTTTCAATGATGGACTCAGTTTTGCTTATTTCATCTTTGCCTATGACAAAGTTAGAGAAAGGGCAGTAGTATAACTAGTTGGGTGGAGGTCAAAAAAACAAAAGGTTATGTATTGATGGTGATGTTTAAAACCTCCTCTTAGTTTAGAAGATTCAGATAAGGTCACATTTTAGATGTATGACCTTGCAGTAACAAGTTACTTACCTTCTCTAAATATCCAGTTTTATCAGTAAGACTACCTACTTTAGAAGGTTATTATAAAGATTACCTGAGATAAGACATGAAAAGCATTCAATAATGCCTAGCACATGACAATCAGTAAATAGTAGTCATTTTTGTTAACAATGGTCAAGAAGTAGCATCACAGAAGAAGTCATATACCAAGTGCCTCCTTTCGGCATAGTGAGTGAGAAGAAAGAGATTAAAGAAGGAATGGGTACATTTAGAGAACAGAGAAAGACAGTCTGTAGCAAAGATGAACATCAAGAGTGCTTGGCAAACACAGAAGAATTTGTTCCCAAAGGGCCAGAAATTCAAAGGAGTAGAGCAGAATTATTATTAACTTAAAAACTTTCAAACTTAAAAAATGCATCTTAAGTCCTAACAGTAGTATGTGTAAATAGCAAAGTTAGAACATTAATAAAATCAAGCTAGAGATAAATCAGTCAACATAAAACAGAGGTGATATTTTTAATTGATAAAGAAACTAGACAGAAAATGTGGCAACATTTATTTCTGAATTTATAGATTATAGTTTCTCAAATGCAATATAAGCAAAGTTAAAAAAAAAATAAGCAAAGTTATACATATCTTGGTAACCTGAAATGCTACCCCCCAAAAAATCAGTCTACTCTAAGGTTCAAAATGCAAAAGTTGGTAATAGGCTAATTATTTTACATTTCCAAAAGTAGTTTTTCCTAATCAAAGTAACACCTGTTGATTCTGAAAATTGTAAAGTATGAAAAAGTATTAAGTTACAGGGGGAAAAGTTACTATACAAAAAAAAATCACAGTAAGGTTTCACACAGCCCTTCTAATCTTTTGAATGCATTTTTTTCATTATACAGTACTATGAGATTACACAGTAGTCTTGTCTTATCCCCTTATATCCAAGTGGGATACGTTCCAAGTCTTCCAGTGGATGTCTGAAATCATGGATAGTACAAGACATTTTCATATACACAAAAAAGACCAATAATGAAGAAAATTAGTACTGCCATTTTTATATATGATACTGGTTAATTTTCCCATTCTACTTTTGGTTAGGTAGTCACTTTAAGATGACCTAACACAGGTTATTTTTCCATATACATGGTAAGTCACAAGAAGTGTAGAGGATCTATATCTGTAGATTTATACTCTGTACAAAAAAGAATGTAAAATTAAACTACCTTTGAAAATATAAAATTTTTAAAAATACGTAAATTTTACTTTTATTACATGGGTGATGTGTATGCATAGTATATTTCTCATTTTTCTATTTCCTGTGTAATGTTTAAGTATATTAAACAATAATATATGCTGTTTACTGGCAAACTTTGGAACTCATTTTTTTAATAATAAATTACATGGATCTTTGTTACATTACCATACATATGATACAAACATCTTAAACATACTGTGGAGGCAAGTATCTCACAGAATTTAGAACACTGGGCTTGGGCATTTAGCTTAGTGGTAGAGCACTTGCCTAGCAAGTGCAAGGCCCTGAGTTTGATACCTAGCAACACCTCCCTCAAAAAAAAGAATTTAGAACACTAAATAATGTTACTAGTTGAACATGGTTCTTTTTCTTAATGTTCCTAGACTCCAAACTTACATGTACAGTTTACTCTTAAAGATGCAAACCTAAAAAAAAGTTAACTATTTTTAGTAAATTAAATTTAACATAAGTGTTTAAAACAATTCTACTGAGTAAAAATACAACTGAAGTGTTTTAAATTCTTCATCACCAAAGAACTATTTAAAATTTTTCATAAATCTATATTCTTACATTTTTGGGCCAAAAGAGGCTTAAAATAGAAGACCATATAACAAAGTCATCCAACCAGCATTGTGAGGTAAGCCTTCCAGTTTATAGAAGGAAATATTATAAGTCTTAAGTCTCAAATTCTCCTACCATGTAAAACCTCTCATAACTCTAAAAGCTACATCATGGGTTCATTAAGACATCATTACAGGGTTTGGGGATTTAGCTCAAGTGGTAGAGTGCTTGTCTAGCAAGCACAAGGCCCTGAGTTCTATCCCCAACACCAAACAAACAAAAAAAAGACAATCGTTACACCACCTTGTAAAACCACTAAACAGTAACTATGTCTTCCTTGGTTAAGCAAATCTGAAAGAACTATGCATTCATGTGAAAACTGGTATTCCCATTAGTACTGAGGAAAAGCGATTAATTGGCCTTTTAAAAGTATCTCCAAAGTGGGAGGCACCCTTTGTAGATCAAATACATTCTGTGAATTTCTATCTTGTTACTACAACTCTGTATCAGACATGTGTTATCTTTCATTACATAGAACCTGCCCTTCTAAAGCCAGAAAGGAAATTCATAGCTTTTCCTGAGGGGCACGACTGTGAACTATTCAGAACTCAGTGCTCAACCTGGTTTTTGGGGGTTTTTTGTTTTGTTTTTCTTAAGCAAAGCTTTGAAAATATTAATACCAAGGCTTCCTCCCACTCCCAGAGCTGGGTATAGAAGCCAGGGCTGTGTACTTGGCAGGCAAGCGCTCTATCACTGGGTTACGTGCCCCCTCCAAGGCTTTTTTGTTAATTCTATGTATGCTCTTGCTAAACGGTGCCTTGGAAAGAACTCAAAACTTTTACTGAAACATATGGGTAAATAAATTGCCATAAATCAGGCAATTTTTCAAATAAAGGGGAACTCTGGTTTCCTAGAAAATGCAGGAATTAGGAAGAATCAAGGACTACTTTCTAGATCTTGCTGGGGATATACTAATTTACTTATTCAAGGAGCCTCAGATTCCCATGTGAAAATGTAAAGACTAAATCTCTCCGTGGATCTTCATAACGCTTTAAACACTGCCTCTTCCTATGACCCCGGTAAGCTTCTATAACTTACAGTGGAATGGAGGGAGGAGGCAGAGTAGGCCACAGTTTTGAGGACTTTCAAAGTATTTTAGTGAATAATTTGACACAAGTGCCACTTTCAGGTAACAGTTACAGAAGAGGAGCGGGGATAGCCCGCCTTACTGGTCAAGGGTGACAAACTTCGCGGGAGTGCTAGGATAGGGCCATCCCATCCAACGAAGATGGTTAACCACAAACTGGGGCCTGCAGTTTGTGGCCGCGCGCTCACTCAGGGTGCAGCCCGGGGGGCTCTGGAAGGTCAGGGGTCCCCGAGTGGGTGCAGGGTCGCCCCTGCTGCAGGGCCCCCCAGGTGTCCTCAGAGCCCTAACTTCAAAGAAGCACGCCCCGCACCCAAACACTCCTCCCTTCACTCCAAGCTCTTCTCCACCTCTTCCTAAGTCCCAAAAAGGACACTGAATCTTCCACCTCTGGAACGGGGAGGAGAGAGCGCCAGGAAAGAAATGCCAGCGGTACGAACCTCGACCGCAGAAGATGCCAAAAAAAAAATAATAAACCCCAACCCGACAGCAGCACCTCGCGTGAGAGGACCTCTTCGGCCATCTGTCAGGTCGCGAGAAGCGGGCAGCCGGACGGGAGAGAAGGGAACGAGGAGCGAGGTCCTTACCCGCTGCAAGGCTGACAGCTGTCGGCCGCTGCCGTTGGCTCCAGTACCGGAGGCCGGAGGCGACTCCCCGAAGCCGTAAGGAAGCTGCCATGCTGCCCCCGCCCCGCCTCCCAGCGGTGACCTCCGCCACCGCCTCTCAGCTGGCCCACTGACCACGAGTGCGCGCAGGCGGGCGGCCGGGCACTGCCGCGGCGTGGAGCAGCTCGCGCACGCGCTCTCACTGCTCTGGGCGGGCCGCTGCCAGCGAGGGGAAGGAGCGTGGCGCCGGAAAGCGCGGCCGGGCGGGACAGGGACTGTCAATCACCTTACAGACAGGGGCGTGACCCAATCAGCATTCCCAGATCCGCCCCCACCCTGGCCCCACCCCGAAGCTGCGTCTCAATTTACCGCTACGGGTCTGAAGTTTCCTTGTTTACCAGAACGCGGAGGGTGTGTGGGAGGCGGTGGCTGTCTTTAGCTACGACCTCCTCCGAGCACCTGCACCCCAGCACCACCCCTTCGGGGCGGCTGTGACTACGCGTGTTTCTTTTTCTCAGGCAAGGACAAACTGTGACTCTCAGCAGTTGCTGCAACTTTTAGGCCAGAGCAAAAATTCACGGTCTTTCCAAAAACACGGAACAGTTTCGTTGCTTAATGGATCTCCTGATGTTAGTGTTTGTAGTTTTAGGTTGAAAAACAATCACAGAAATCTACCATGTATGTAGTTACTTTTAAAATCTATTTGATGTTAGCTAACCCAACAGTTTCTCCTAAGTTAGAAAGAGAGTAAGAAAGCAAATTGACAGCGTTATTCTCTTCGAAAGTAGAATTTCTGGGAATTTGTTCCTTGTTTTCCAAGACATGCTTCTATAGCTTGCATCCGGTTTGGAAACAAAAACTAAAGGTAAATTAAAATCAAAAAAAATAGTGTCCGTGTATGTATCTCTCTGAGTTAGAGAAACAGACATCTTAGTTATTAATTCTTCTTTGGGTGCTTGGTGTACATATTGCATCTCTGCCCGTTGGGAGTAATTGCAGAGTCTCCTATCTCTACCAAAGGATTGGGAACCCAGCACACCAAAGCAACATTTGTAGCCTTCAGAGAAATGTAGCACGGGAGTGGACATGTGCACCAGCACCGACTCCAGCCACTGCAAGGGCCAGGAATCGAGGCTCAGACAGAACTTTCCTAGGGGCGTCTGGAAAAGAACAAACAGAGCCGAACAAGCCCATAGTTGCTCCCTGCCAGCTGCCTCCGGAACCTGGGCCAAGTATATTGCTAGGGAAGGAGGCTATGAGGTGCCAGTGGATTGAGTCTGGTTGACAAGGAACAATGCTTGCAGGCACAGCTGGCCTCTGGCCTTGGAGAAAGATGTAAATCTTGTCTGAAGAAGTTTCTCCCAGCTGTGAAGGGTACATCATTGACAAGCACGTGGTGTTTCAGTTAGCAACGGTTTGAAGTGTGATAAGTTGTGTTGAAGCCTCTGTCTCCCTTCCTTGCCTGTAGCCTGTAGTCACTTGTGCAATAAGGATATCTTTTTAAATATAATTTTTTTGAAAAATGTTTTCATTTAAAAGAAAAAATGAGAAGAGCCAATCTCAAAGCTCCAAGCCATCCAAGTAGTGTTAAGGTTTTATGTATTTAAGAAAGGATGTTCTCCCTGAAAGAACCGTTCCAAAAGCAGATATATCAGGCTAAGGTGTGTCCACCAAAAGTACTCCAGGCCTTTGTCTTAAAATCACCAGGAAATAGGCAGGGGATAATAAAGCTTGCCACTCGCTCTCACTGATTAGTGCCTGGCTCTTTGTAAAAGAGCTCCTGATCAGCTCTTGATTATTTGGGATCAGACTATCTGAGGAGACTGAGCCCTAGATGTTACCATCCCACTCCTTCTTCCCGAGCTATTTCAGTTGCAAAACCTGTGAAGCAGGCAGAAGTGGAATGAGAAGTAATACCCAATGAAATCAACTGCAGCTTTTGGGAACTGATTTGACAAGGAAGGGTCTCAAGTGATCTGAGAATTCTTTGAATTTTATGTTTTACTCCCAGTTAATGAACAGTTGAGGGTCCCGTGAGTAGCACTGCCTCCATGGTTGAGGACACATACTCATGATTGCGAGGTAAGAGTGGGAAGATAGGTTTGTGCAGTGGCACTGACTGGGCTGTGATGGTGTGTGGGCTTGGCCCACTTTTTTTGGGGAGCTGCTTATGTGACAATGGGCCCATGCAAGAGTTCGCGAGCCACCCACACCCCTAACACTGTTTGGATGAGAGACAGAGCAGACTAGCTTCTCCTGGTCAGTGCATGTTGTCCACCACTGAGGTACCCTGGAGCCAGCCCAGGTGATGTACACAGTCTTTTAAATTCCATACGGATGCCAGCTTATTTCTGTCACTTGTTCACTGTAATAGCCAATGTGTTTTTATCTAATTTTGTATTCAGTTGTAACTATTGTAGGGGTAGTGAATATATAGCAGGTGTAATCCCTGGTGCTCCAGTGACCCTTAATTCTTTTCTTTTGGACAATCCTATGAATCTCTCGCCTTCTAATTTGTTTTCTCTCTTTTTCTCCCCCAGTCTCTTGTATCTCTTTGTTTTCTACCCTACCCTACAACTATCATATGCACAGTCTTCTCTCTTTGTGACTGTTACAAAATTTCATGTTTCAAAACTGAACTCAGGTGCTTGCTTAAATAAAGTGAGAATATATATTTTTTATTTTAATAATGAGGCCTCAGCAGAATAGTCTTCTTTTTGTTTCCCCCACAAACCCATCAGTCTGGTAGAGTGTTGGGAGTGGAAATCATGTTTCTCGTATCATTATATAAAACATATGTAAATCTCTCTCCATTTGGGCTGGGGTTTGCATTCTATCCTTGGCTATTACCCAAGGGATGAAGCCAGTGGGCAGACAACCCTCACCCTGCCTGGCACATGCAGGGACCCCAGGCACTCTGTGTGGGCAGGGTGCTGTCAATATCAGACCTCCTGGGAGGATGGGATGGGAGTGGGGGAACTCTTGAAGAGGAAGAAGTATCACGTCTTTCTCAAGTAGAGTGTTTACACCTTCCTGTAACATTGGAAATTTCACAAAAGATGTAATAATTGTGGTAATAAAATTCTTAACCATAATTTTTAAAAAAAGGTAGCATAGAAGGAAAGAGAGTTGTAGGTCGGGCAACAGGAACCCCAGAGCTGGGTGTGGGGGAACACAGTTGTGGAAAGCTGAAGTAAGATTACAAATTCAAGGTCAGCTTAGGCTACATAGGATAAAATAAAAAGGGCTGGGGCCATAGCTCAGTGGTAAAGTACTTACCTGGCCAAGTCCCTAGGTTCAATCCCCAGTACCAGAAAAAAAAAAAAAAAGGAACCCCAAGATGTCCATTCCCCAGATTTATTTTATTCATTTGCCTACAGTTATATTCACCCAATCATTTAATCTAAGTAGCAGAAAAAAGAAAATTGACTTTGACCTTTTTTTTTTTTTCTTTTGACTCTACCAGGTGACCCTGGAGTTGGAAGCTACTAAAAGGAAAACAAAGATATTGGATAATTTCCAAGCAGGTTCTCTCTCTCATGTTTCTGGGTTCTCTCATGTGGCAGTGTTTGCAGGAACCAGTACAAAGGGCAAAGACCCATCTGTAACCGACAGAAAAACAATTTTCCTCCTTGTTTATCTCTCCACCAGTCTCTATCTGACACCGACCGAAGGAAAGGAAGTTAGAGAAAAACTCATTTTAGCTAGTGGATGGTCTCCTAGATTTGGGAATCCACCCCTGTTAAGACTACTGATTGGTTAGGGGCTGGGGATTTAGCTCAGTGGTTAAAGTGCTTGCCTTGCAAGCACAAGGACCCGAGTTCGATCCCCAGCACCAAAAAAAAAAAAAAAAAAAAAAAAGACTACTAATTGGTTTCTGGAGCATTTCAGTTGTCTGCCTTCATGGGTTCTTTAGAATTTTGCTAGAACAGATCTCTTGCAACCAATAAATGTGGTTCTCCATGTCTCTATTTAACTGAAGTACAGTTTGCCTTCCAACTATGTCAACCACCAGAACAGAGCTGTTTACAACACAAGGCAACACATCAGCTCCTAGAATTTATGTGTTGGTCCTCTTGAGATTTTATACCCAATTAGATTGCTTTCATCATATCTAATAGGTTCTTTATAGGGCACTTTTCTTAAAAATGGGTATTTCTTTACAAAAGGCTTCCTCCTGTGAACAGCATCTTCCTGGGACTACAAAGAAAGGCTCAGCAAGAACAAGCAAAGCTAAAATTGGGCACGAGGTTTAGTGAGCAGTTTTGTTTGTTTGTTGTGCCTGTGGTAATAGTTTTGAAAAGGGAGTGGTTTTGAGAGTGATTCCATTTGCTCAAATATGACCAGGGATGAGTCATAATATTTTACATACCCCTACATCGTGTAGTCTCCTCCCAGAAGCCCTGTACTGATTCATAAATTAAGAGAGTTTCATAGAATGTGTATCATAAGCATTACGATGTTCTTTTTTAGTAATTTTTACTATTTGAAGGTGCTTGCAGGTATTATATTTGAAATTGACTTTGTCACAGTCAATTTCAAAAATGGGAACACAAAACATTTATAATTGAATTGTATTCAAAGCAGAGGGCATATCTAAGTTCTCATTATTATGTCTATTTAAATGGATTAGAGTTAGAGACATCAGTATGAACTCATGTTTAATGTAGCTACAGATCGTTACATACACAAATATTTGTCAATATGTGTATGTACACAGGTTAGTGTGCATATACATATCTCCTTGCTTTGTTATCTGAGGGTGGTATAGTAGCATTGCTACTCCAATTGCAATGAACACACCTTGCTTTATATATTTTCTAATTCCTCTGTTTACTTTTGATTGTGGTGGTCAATGATTATCCAACCAAAATAGATTACAGAAAGTTATTGAATGAATTTGATTATCAGGTAATAAATAGTAGTTGATTCTTCCCATAATTATGATTACACAACCTTACTCATATTTATAATTGTTTTAATTACTATGTGGTTTTTAATATGTGAATTCAGTATAACCACTTAATCAAATTAATTATATTCAAGCTAGCACATCAATTCTGTGTTCCTGTGACAAGTTGTCTCAGTCTGTTTCATGTTGTTCTACAACAGTAATGGAGATCAGGTAATTTATAAAGAACAGAAATGTATTTCTCACACTATAGGGCCTGGGAAGCCTAAGGCAAGGCACCAGCATGTGACATGGGCCTTCTGCATGAGTGTCCTTACGTGAGAGAAGGCAGAAGAACAGGAGGAGATGAAATTTGTGCCTTCGCACGCCAGGAAAGCAAAAGAGGGCAAAATGGCTCTCTCAAACCTTCTTAAAACAGTTAATTTGTACTAAAATGGATAATTCACCCTCACGACCTAGACAACTTCCAGAGGCCCTTCCTCATGACACTGTTGGATTGGGTATTAAGTTTCCAAATAATAAGCCTGGGATATAGCTCAGTGGCAGAGCACTTGCCTGTCATGTGTAAGGCCCTGAATTTAATCCCCAACGTTGAAAAAGAATTCAAACATATGAATTTTGGGGTACACATTCAGACCAGAGCACAAATACTTTACAATGTTTAATTTGCTTAAAGAATTTAAAAGGATATGTTTCCATTCCTGAAAGGTCTATGGTAGGGCTGGCTTTATGAGAAACTGATCTGTGTCTCCATCCTGCCTGCTGGGGTGTTGGCTTCATCTTCAAGTGCCATGCAAGTTCTAGTTGCTCCCCTGCAAAGTAGCAGTGTCTGTCCTCCCCTTACAAGTGAAGAAACTGAAATGACCCATCCATTTTCGGTTTGTGTTTCTGCTTTCTTCAAGCCCTTTTCTGTCTATAACACCAACCTTTTCTGCTAGACCTTTTGAAATACTTATCCTTTGTGGAATAAAGTGTTGCGTAACTCTAGAATCAAAGATAGAATCATACAAAATCTTTATATTGTTGTAATTTTGTCTTTTGACACAATAAAAAGATGGAGCAATAGGAAATTTTGTACATAGCTGGCAAGATCATGCATTGGGTCAATGACATTGGATAATTATTTGACATTACCTGATAAAGTTTCACAATTTCCGTGATTCCACTCTTAGATATTTATCTTAGAGAAATACACACATTTTTTTAGGAATCCTGTGCAGGAAAGATCACAACACAGTTTCAAATGGCAAAATACTGGGGGAAAAAAATCCAACAGAACAGGTAAATACATTGTAGTAGTTTCAAAAAATGAGATGGCATCATAGCAATGAAAATGAATGCAGTATAACTGTACTCATCAACTTGAACAATTCTCAAAAGCAATAGTGAACAAGTCACAAAAGAATAAATACATTTAGATGATACTCAAATGAGTAGAATGTATTTTATGAATATATACACAGGTATTAAAAATAATTTTTTAAAGCAAGAGAATGATTAACACAGATTTCAGTATAGGGGTTACCTCTGATTGAAGGAAAGGCAAATTTACTATTATTCCTCACATAATACTAAGATTACATTTCATAGGGATCATTCTTAAAGTCCAGACAAATTATTCTAAGAAGTCAGTCAATATATAATCAAATTATATATTCTTGGTCACAGGGCATAGCGCTGAACAAAACATTTCCAATATCCCTTGGATCTACATGGGTTTGTGTCATGAAATTTGGGCCAACAGGATATGAACAGAAATAGTGTGTGACTTCCAGATTTTTCCTTAAAGCTGGACTCCCTGGCCTTGAACATTTTCCTCCCCATTCCTACAAACTGCAATATAAACTTGAAGGAAGCCAGCCTCAATCATGTGGGTGAAAAAACACCCAGACAGGTAATGAAGAAAGAAGATGGAAGAAACGTAGGTCTCTGAATGAAGCCTGGGCCCCTGCTTCAATGAACAGAGCCCCCAGGATAGCCCCAGACCGCTTTCCTCAAATGTATGAGATAGAATGACACTTCTTTCTTCTCAGTTCACTGTATTTTGGGGTCTCCTTGTTACAGCAGCTTAGTTGTATCTTGACTAACAATATAAAAATTTCATTTTTTCAGTGGTAAGGAAAAATCTGGCTGGGACATGTTGGTTAAAAAAAAACACAAGAAACCAAAATAGACACAAGAATGCACATTAACTAGCACACTAGGAGAAATAAAACAGCCATGCCCCGGAGTAGGGGGATAATCAGCACATTCCCTCTTCCATAACGAAGCTACGTGGGAAGCTGAGCCAGACTCAAAAGCCATTTCAGCGATTTACCAGAAATATTTTAAGTTCTTGTGGTCAGTCCATTCTCTTCCTGCAGGCAGACCCACATTGGAATCAAGTTGCAACATAGCACGAAATCAAAACAAGGGCAAACAGACAAATGTCCAATGAACATGCTGTCACTTTCATGACCATAATAACCAGAAGTACTCAAAACCAATGCCTAAACCTCCCATGTCTCTCTTCCCTTTAGAAATGGTGTTGCAATGGGAAACAATAGGTCAAAGTTAGATGGGATGGCCCTCTGCCTTGGACAACCAGTGCCACTGAAGTTTGGCACTGTGACTTTTCTTTCTTTCTTTCCTTTTTAAATTTTATTTTAATGGTACATTTAATAGTACATTTAAATACTACCACTGTTTCCTGCAAATTAATTACCACTATGTTAATAACCCTCCAAATTCATAGGTTTATTTGATCCTCAAATCTTGTCTCTCACGTATTTCTGGAGCTGAAAGTTCTGGACTGAACTGAATGTGGTGTATCCGTCTCCTGGCCAACCCAGAAAAATTCGATTTTTAATGCCCTGACTGTAGAGGGAGCCTCCTCAGAAACAAGGACTATTTACAAATTTTGGATTTTTCAGCCTCTGACCACATGTTCACTAGCCTAACTCTTCTACTGAAGATCTGGTACAAAGAAATATGCAAAAGAAATATGATGAGAGCCACACGTCCTTTAAAACTCCCCAGGAGCCACGTTTTGAAAGACTATCAAAAAATGAGTGAAATTATCTTAATAATACATTTTATTTAACATGATATTTTAAATATTATCATTTCTTCCTATAATCAATATTAAAAATTATTTTTGACATACTAAATCTTCCAAATCTGGAGTCGATTTTGTCCTTAAAGCACATCTCAATTCAGAGCAGCCACATTTCAAGTGCTCAATGGCCACATATGGCCAGTAGCTGCTGTATTAAACAGTACAGCTCTAGAGAAAGGCCAGAAAGTCAGAATACATCTACAGCAGTCAGGAAGTCAGAGAACCTGTAATGCACTCTCCACCCTGCCATTCATTTGCAATACAGACAGATGCCTCCAATACTGTTGTCTCCAGGAAGCTCCTGGATAGGTGCTCTGCTCCATGTTCAGTCATTTCACACAGACTGACACCAGGTAAGCTTCACTACTAGGACAGAAAAACATCTCCTCACCATGAAGTCCGCCTTCAACTCCTAAAGTCCTGATGATTAAAAACTCTAGCATTGAGGGGTGTACCTTAGTGGCAGAGTGCTTACCTAGCATGCACAGAGGCCTGGATTCAACCCCCAGCACCACAAAAACAAAACCAAAAACGTAGAGTTCTTAGTTAACTCAGAATGAAGCTCCGAGCAGATATAGATCCTTAGAAATTAAAGCCAGAGGATTAATTAACCACTCTTGTAATGGTTAGTTGCAGGTTTTAATGTGCTTGGAGACAAAGAAACCAGAAAGCTGCTCCCATCCCACACTACCCATTCAAAGCCTCCATAGTTCTACAACCTCAAAAGGACCAGCAAACCTTACCCAGTGCCACCAAAACAAAATCTCTACCCCTGCCCACGCTTGCAAGGGCTTCGGCATAAATGACAGTCCAGCCACATCAACTGGGAGGAAGGAATGCTTCCAGCGCCACTTTAGCCAGTTACACGTCCCAGCAGACAAGGCCTGGATCCAGGCTTTCCTGCTGTGCCAGGATGCAATTGAGAGGGCCCCTGGGACCCTTTCAAGAGAACTAATTTGACTCATTAGGAGCTCTAGTGGTCCCATGTGTAACATAACTTCTTTCATTAGCCAGGCAAATGCAAAGGATACTCTTGGCCTAAAGATAAATTGGTGATTTTCGAGGAGATATTATTCCTTTTTCTGCTGCTAAGACTGCTAGGGAACAATGTCATACAATTTAATTATGACCCTTCCCTCTTCTCTGGGTCAGTCTCAGGGGTGATGCAACTATTGCCGAAGATACTAAATTTCTTGTGTCTGACCACACTCAATACTAAACTCTCACCCATGTACCCACAAGATGTGCCAGGCTGATATAGAGCGCCAAATAGTTTCCTACCGTCAGATGGGTGAGGGGACCCATACTTAAAACTCTTCTGCTATTACATTTCAAATCTGGGTCCAAGTCTACTTCCCCTAACCCCAAAACTCATGATCAAGAATTCTTGAACCAAGTACTAGAGTACAGATATCCCTTGTTTTTGGCCAAGTTCCATTCTGGCGACTAGGTCCTTAAGCAAATTGGTCACTGAATGAGAAATCGTACCGCGTATTAGTATGTACATTATAATATTCAGAACAAAGAAATGGTTAAAGGAAACTCCAACTTGATGGCTTTGCTTTTATTTGCATATCTCTTACATGCAGTACTGTAATGTATAACAAAACAAAACTACAGTACTGTAAGCACAATCAGCAAAAATTACATTACTGTACTATAGAAGAAGCTGCCATAAGACTGCACCGCCACTCATGTTCCTGCATCCTAAGTGCGAATGCAGGTTGTAAATCTGAGCAGTGGATTATAAGTCCGAACAGCACTCTTCAGTCACAAGTCTGTGCAGTCGGTAAACAGGCAAGTCATTAAACAAGGAATATCTGTATTTCAGATTTAAGACATCTTCTTAGTAGGGCAATTTCCCTTGATAGTGTAAACCCTAGGGCATTTTTTATAACCCCTTTTGACCAGCATTTAAAATATTCATTGTAATTGAGGGTTTCACTTTGTCTTGGTCTGTTTGGGTTGCTGTAACAAAATATCACCCATCAGCAATGAAAGAATAAATAATGTTCTTACATATATGTACCTATTATACATACCTATGTAATAGAATATTATTAAGCCTTTAAAAAGGAGCTATTAGCTGGATGTGGTGTTGTGTACCTGTAATCCCAGGACTCTAGAAGGCTAAAGTAGAAGGATTACAAATTCAAGCACAGCCTGGGCAACTTAGTGACTTGGTGAGACCCTGTCTCAAAATAAAAAAAAATTAAAAAGGAACTGAGGATGTAGCTCAGTGTGAAAGCTCAATCCCTAATAACAAGAAAAGAAGAAGATAGAAGAGAGAAAGAAGGAAGGAAGGAAGGAAGGAAGGAAGGAAGGAAGGAAGGGAGGGAGGGAGGAAGGAAGGAAAAGGAAGAGGAGGAAGGGACGGAGGAGGAAGGGAGGGGAGAGAAGAGGGAGGGGAAAGAAAGGGAGAGAGAAGGGGGAGGAGGAGGAGGAGGAAGAGGAGGAGAAACTGCCATTTACCACAATCTGGATGAAACTGGAGGACATTATACTCAGTGAAATAAGCTAGACACAGAAAGTGTTTTAGTTACTTTTCTCTCGTTGTTGGGACAGAATACTCGACACCCAAAGTTAGGGGAAGAAAGGTTTATTAGCTCACAGTCTGCAGAGGTTTCAGTCTATAGTCCGCTGGGTCCGAGGCAGGGCGGCATGGCAGAGGCAGGGCGGGCCCGGCAGCCAACCGATGGGCCGATGGGCCGACCAGCAGCAAAGTAAAGTGAGGAAATGCAAGGAATGTATGCAAATAAGCAATGCAAACAAGCGGCTAGTTAGCTTGTTCCTGTATCTTTTATCTAGGCTATCTGCCCCCAGGGTGGCCCGCACTCCCATCCCCAATCTCAGTCTCACATCCTTGATCCCAGCAGAACGATGCCAAACCGATCAATGGATCAATTTAGTAATCACACACTCTAGATCCAGCTATCTCTTACCACATGAGGCTTTGGGGGGACATCTAGACACAAACCATAACAGAAAGAAAAACAGTACATTATGTCACTTATATGTAGGATCAATTAAAAAAAAAGATCAAATACACATTTTGGTGGTTACCGTCAGTAGTGGGCAGAGGAAATGAGGAGATGGAGGTTAGTAGTTTCGAAGCAGCAGATGCGCGGGCTGAACAAGGCCGGATCTAACCCGCAACATGAGGACTGTAGTTAATAAAATTTTAATGAATTTGAGATTCTGGTTATATGAGTAGACTTTTAACTGCTTTTGCCACAAAAAAAAATGCAAGATGATGGTGATGTTACTATGCTTTACTGCAATAACTATCTTACTATATATATTCCATATCATGTTGTGTACTTTCAATACACACATTAAAAATGTTTTTAGTGACATAAGCTGCTAGTTTTTAAGGAACAGAAATTATTTTTCATGATTCTGGAAGCTGGGGAGTCCAGGATCAAAGCCCTGGGAGATGTGATGAGAAGATGGTGGAAGCCTGCTTTCTGTGAGAACCTGTGGGGCACCATGTGTTCTCACATTTGAGGGGCAAGGAATCTTTCTGGGGCCTCTGTTAGAAGGAGACTAATTCCAGTTACCACCTCCCAAAAGCTCTATCCCCAAATACTGTCATTGGGTATCAGAATTTGACAAACAAATATTTGGGGGGAGGGGGACACAAACGTTTAGTTCGTAGCATACTCCAAGGCATTCTTCATTACTCACTTCAATTCGTACTCCAACAGTTGACCTAGAATAATCTCTTGCCGCCCAGAAGCACCTTCGGGCCTTTTGAGACCTAAAAGACTAGACTCTGAAGCGTGAAACACAGTCGACAATGATTGTTCTGTAGACGGCGCCCCGATACTTTCAGCTTTCCTTGTGTGCCGCAGTCCTTCGGGGATATCATCTTTGGCTGGGCGCAAGCAGTGACAAGCAGACAGGCCACAGTGTTTCTTATT